>JAKWJD010001755.1:74059779-74361112 GCA_027705065.1 Solanum peruvianum
ATATTCTATTTGAAAATCAAAACTGGATAATAAAGCTTGCCATCTAGCAAATATTTGTTTAGAGACAAGATTTTTAACATTCTTTTCAAGGATCTCCTTAGCAGATTTACAATCTACTCTAAGTAAAAATTCCTTGTTAATAAGGTCATCTTGAAACTTAGTTATACACAAAACAATAGCAAGAATTTCTTTCTTAACAGTGCAATAATTACTTTGTGTAGAGTTCCAGATACCAGAAGTAAACCTAACAAGTTGTTCAGGTTCTTTTGGGGCTTTTCTTTGTTTAAGAATACCACCATATCTTGAATCAGATGCATCAGTTTCAACTATCATAAAACAATTAGGGTTAGGAATCCCTAAGAAAGGAAGACTTTTAACAAGTCTTTTAATATAAATAACAGCATCAGTTTGAAGCTTAGTCCAAGGAGGAGGAGAAGTCTTCAACCTGTCATATAAAGGTTTGCAGATTTGTCTGATTTTAGGAATGAAGTCCAAGATGGATTCAATGAAAGCTAGGCCTATTCAAATGAATCATGAGTTAATGGAAATTTGCAAAAAGGAAATTAACTCTCTTTTGAATAACAAGATTATTCGTCCTTCTAGGTCCCCTTGGAGCAGTTCAGCCTTCTATGTTAACAATGCTGTTGAGAAGGAAAGAGGAGCCCCCAGGCTTGTTTATAAACTATAAACCTCTTAACAAAGTTTTAAAATGGATTAGATATCCGATTCCTAATAAAAGGGATCTTTTGAAAAGAACTTTTAAAGCTAATGTTTTAGTAAGTTTGATATGAAATCAGGTTTTTGACAAATCCAAATTTCTGAAAATGATAAGTGTAAAACTGCTTTCAATGTCCCCTTTGGACAATATGAATGGAACGTTTTACCTTTTGGGTTAAAAAATGCCCCTTCGGAATTTCAAAACATTAAGAATTCCATTTTCAACCATATTAGTCAATTTTCAATTGTTTGTATTGATGAAGTTTTAATATTTTCCGAGGACATTGATTCTCACTTTAAACATTTAAATACATTCTTTAATATTGTTAAGCACAATGGCCTTGTCGTTAGTGCTAGAAAAATTTTATTGTTTCAAACAAAAATAAGATTTTTAGGTCATGATTTATTTCAAGGAACCTATATACCCATTTGCAGAGCTATTGATTTTGCTAATAAATTCCCTGATATTATAACTGATAAAACTCAGCTGCAGCGTTTTTTTAGGAAGTCTTAACTATGTTGCTGACTTCATTCCTAAAATCAGACAAATCTGCAAACCTTTATATGACAGGTTGAAGACTTCTCCTCCTCCTTGGACTAAGCTTCAAACTGATGCTGTTATTTATATTAAAAGACTTGTTAAAAGTCTTCCTTGCTTAGGGATTCCTAACCCTAATTGTTTTATGATAGTTGAAACTGATGCATCTGATTCAAGATATGGTGGTATTCTTAAACAAAGAAAAGCCCCAAAAGAACCTGAACAACTTGTTAGGTTTACTTCTGGTATCTGGAACTCTACACAAAGTAATTATTGCACTGTTAAGAAAGAAATTCTTGCTATTGTTTTGTGTATAACTAAGTTTCAAGATGACCTTATTAACAAGGAATTTTTACTTAGAGTAGATTGTAAATCTGCTAAGGAGATCATTGAAAAGGATGTTAAAAATCTTGTCTCTAAACAAATATTTGCTAGATGGCAAGCTTTATTATCCAGTTTTGATTTTCAAATAGAATATCTTAAAGGAGAAGAAAACTCTCTCCCAGACTTTCTAACTCGTGAATTCTTTCATGGAAAGAATGAACAGAGGAAAACCACAGACTAGGCCAACCAGGCCTATTGCACCAAACCCTGGAGTAAATCCGTTTACAACTAGGTCGGATCCAAATCAGGTCAGGCCTACAGCACTAAATTCTGGAGCAAATCCATATCCAATCAGGCCAAGCTTAAGTCAAAATAGATACTCAGCATTGGCTCATTTTCCACCACTTAATCCATCAGCATTACCACAATGCAGTTCTTCAAACATGCTTGTATTGAAGAAACCTTTCTCTCAGGATCCAGAATCCTCTGTATCTCCTTCAGGAAAACTCAGATTTTCCCAAAAGCAAACAAGTGAAAGCTATGCAATAAAGCAACAAGAAAACTTTGCAGAAGCTGTATCTCCGGCAACTAAGAAAGTTGCAGAAAAAGCTCTTTCCTCAGAGAAAGAAAACTTTGAAGTATATCCTTTATATACTTTCCCTATCCTTGCTCTTGACAAGGAATTAGAAAATTTTGAAATTAGAAATCTACTTAAACCTGTTTATAATAATAGGAATTATGTAGATAGCGATAATGCCTTAAAAACCAGAAGGTTTTTTTAATTTATTCTTATTGATACAGGTTCAATCGAAATCGAGCATGAACTTGCAGATCAATCAGACCCGGATAGCATTGCCTATTCGAAATTTACAATTAAAAAGATTTTGTCTCCCTCTAACTGGTTGACTGATCATCTTCTTACCCCTGTAAATCTTTCTAAAAGATTTAACCCCCAACCATTTAATTGGTTCGACTACAGGAATGCGTGGATGAACTTCTTATTTGTTAGACCAATCACTCACACGTGGTTTTGTCAAATATTGCACAGAAGCATCAACTTTTGTAATCCCCAGCTGTAACTACGAATGGTGGAGTTACTTCGGAGGAAATAAACAGGTTATGCCTAAAAGGTTTGAAAATGGATACCTTCAATTTCAAATTGATGAGAACATCTCTACCCTTCCAGAGCATATAAAATTATGTAAGAACTTCTTTAAAAGACGTCTATCTTATATTATAAGTTGGATATTTTGTACTGCAGAATTTGATAGGATAAAATATCTCTCCAAAGAGATAAGGATTAAAGGATGGTCTCCTGCAAAGCGAGAATCTCCATCGTCTTCTAAAAAGACACTAGTCAAGGTTTCACCATCCAAGAGTGAACTAAAACAACGCCTTGAAAAAGCATTATCTGAATTAGATAATGAAAAGGCTAATCCAGATCAAGCTGCGATCGAGCAACTTCTTAAAGAAGCTTCGTCACAAAGTGACGATAATGGCGACATGTTATATCCTAAGGCTCTAGCACAGTCTTATTTAAATCCGTTTGATTAATCCTAATTGAGCTTATTAAAAAGCAGAATAATTAGTCTTCAAGACAGAGATTAAAAATCGGAATTGTCTATGAAGAAGTAAAGGAGTTTCAAAGAAACGAAATCTTTACTGATTAAACATATGGACCCCAGAGGGACCCGCCACGATAAGAAAGTTGCTTCCTCCGCCAAAAGTCTTTTGGACTATGAAGAGAAGAAAGACAACACATGGTCCCTACCACTACAAAAGAAGATGCCTTCTTTACCAAAAGCCTTTTGACTTATTAGGAAAAGAAAGACACATGGCCCCTACCACTACCACCGAAAGAAGAAAAGCAAGATTCCATCTTATCTCTTCTTTCTTATCTTTTATGCTTTTAAGTCTATAAAAGACTTCTTGTAATCCCATCAGAGATCATCCTACAATTTTCTATCTTAAGAAAATCTCAAGGAAAATTTGTCTCTTGTAAATGCTTGTTTCAATGCTTGAATAAAGAAGTTTTTAATTTTGTAAGTCTACTTGTTCCTGTTAAATACTTTAAATTTATTATTGTATTTAATTCCGCTCCTTAATGGTATCAGAGCCATGTTGTATGTAAGCATGCGTAGCTAAATAGTTCGCTGTCCAGGAAGTTAAAATACCTTGAATACTTTTTAGAATATAGTATATTTCTGAATACTGCTATTATGTTTGTATAATCTCTTTTTCGTATATTTAAAGTTATAACTTGAGGTTTTGAATGCCTGTTGAATTGAGGTTATCAAGTAATGTTGACTTTGAGTAGAGTAGCCAGAAGGGGATCGTCGTAAGACCCCACACCCCGTCCCTGTCCCGAGGCGACGTGCCCGAGGAACCCCTCCCTCCCCCCCCCCTCAAACCCCCCTCCCTCCCCATCCCCGAGGCGCAGTGCCCCGAGAACACCCTCCCTCCCAAACCCTGAGGGCACAGTGCCCCGAGAACCCCCCCACCCCAAACCCCCATCCATGTCCCCGAGGCGCAGTGCCCCGAGAACCCCTCCCTCCCAAACCTCCCCTGCCTCCCCGTCCCCGAGGCGCAGTGCCCCGAGAACCCCCCCCTCCCCAAAGCCCCCTCCATCCCCATCTCTGTGGCGCAGTGCCCTGAGAACCCCTCCCCCCCCAAACCCCCTCCTCCCTCCCCCGTCCCCGTCCGCGAGGTGACGTTCCCCGAGAACGCCCCTCCCCCCCCCCCCCCAAACCCCCTCCATCCCCGAGGCGCAGTACCCCGAGAACCCTTCCCCCCCCCCAAAACCCCCCTCCCTCCCCGTCCCCGAGGCGCAGTGCCCCGAGAACACCCCCCCCCCCCCAAAGCCCCCTCCCTCCCATCTCTGAGGCGCAGTGCCTTGAGAACCCCTCCCTCCCCCAAACCCCTCCTCCCCCCCCGTCCCCGTCCGCGAGGTGACGTGCCCCGAGAACGCCCCCTCCCCCCCCCCCCCCACCCCCCCCCCCCCCAAAACCCCCTCCATCCCCGAGGCGCAGTACCCCGAGAACCCTTCCCCCCCCCCCAAAACCCCCTCTCCCTCCCTGTCCCCGGGCGAGTGCCCGCCCCGAGAACACCCCCCCAAAACCCCCCTCCCTCCCATCTCTGAGGCGTAGTGCCCTGAGAACCCCTCCCCGTCCCCGAGGCACAGTGCCCCGAGAACCCCTCCCTCCCCGTCCCCGAGGCACAGTGCCCCGAGAGCCCCTCCCTCCCCCCCCCCCGAGGCACAGTGCCCCGAGAGCCCCTCCCTCCCGTCCCCAAGGCACAGTGCCCCGATAACCCCTCCCCGTCCCCGAGGCACAGTGCCCCGAGAACCCCTCCCGTCCCCGAGGCGCAGTGCCCCGAGAACCCCTCCCCGTCCCCGAGGCGCAGTACCCCGAGAGAGAACCCCTCCCCGTCCCTGAGGGCACAAGTGCCCCGAGAACCCCTCCCCAAAACACCCCCCCCCCCCCCCCCCCCCCCGTTCCCGAGGCGCAGTTCCCCGATAACCCCCCCCCCCCCCAAATCCCCATTCCCGAGGCGCAGTGCCCCGATAACCCCTCTCCCCCTAACCCCGAGGCGCAATGCTCGTGAACCCCCTCCCCCCCACCCCCCACACACACACACCCTTTCCCCGAGGCGCAGTGCCCCGAGAACCCCTCCCCCCCACCCCACCCCGTCCCCGAGGCGCACTGCCTTTTTAAATTTGACACTAATCTCTTTTTGTGGTAATTTTTATACATTAAAATATTTTTCACGGAATAAATAAAAACAAACAATTGAGTACTAAGCATCTCCACTCGTCGTGGCTTTTCTAGATACATACGCACATAATTCACAAAATAGTACACTTGAAAAAGCATTAAGAAAAGGCCTATTTTGTTTATACAACCTAATAAATAAATGGATAAGTCAAACATGTATTAGCATAGAAATTTTCCGTGAAAGCCCTGTTTGCAAAGAGAAATGTTGAATGAGACAAATGTATGCTAAGTTTTACATGACAGAGAACTACTAATAGATCATCAGGTTTACTGATGACTGCATTCCCATGGGTAACCCCTAATGTAAGGCTAGTTAAGCAAATTAAAGTATACCAACATTTCTCCAAGATACAGGTTCTTTGTATGGCTAGTTGTCCAGTAGAGATAGGCAACTGTTGATAGACTGATTAAATTTGGGGTCCAAATGCCTCATGATTGTACAAATTGTGGATTGACATCAGAAACATTTAGCCATTTGTTCTTTGAATGCCAGGTGACAAAGGAATGGAGTAGATTATGTAAATGGCTGGGGTTCTCAAGATCTATTCAGGAATGGCAAGATGAAGTGAAATGGGTGTTCTTAATGGCAAAGAATAAGGCTGGACTAGCTGAAATAGCAAGCAGTGTTTTTGGTATGCTAGTGTATGTCATATACAAGATCAAATTTCAGAATGGGACCATAAACACTGGTGCAGTTTTGAAGGAAATTGTAATGCATATGCATATGAAGAGTCAGACCAGTCGAAATGTAAGAATGCAGTTCAACAACTAAATCTCTACCCTTTAGTTTCGGTTTAGTTATATATAGTATTAAATCACTGATCTATTTAGATTGTATTTTATAGAAGGCTATAGGTTAGTGGATTTTGCTTGTATTATGAGTGAGCAGATAGTCCAATACTACTTTGTTTTTGTACAATTTTTGTTATGAATGAAATATGCAACTTAACCCGGAAAAAAATTTCACATAGCACTCATTGACTTAGTTATCACATTGTTGTCTGTTATATCTAATTTCATTCACAAAAGGAACAGATACTAAAAGCTTCAAAGTGACTGATATAAGATCAGTGAACAGATTTCTTCAGGCAATTTTCAGAATAATAGAAATTTCATGTTGTAAAAGCACAAAAGGAGCGGAGAAGTGTCCATAATTTTGTAAATTCAACAATCAGGTAATGCTATTTATTCATCATAGCAACACCACAACAACTTGTGTTGGAAGAAATTTGTACATAAAAAAAGAGTGTACCAGTGTCCAGAATGTGCAACACAATCTCATCGAGTGCAGAATTGACAGAGATCAAACCAGAACAAGAACACAATACTTCCGACTGGAATTGACTACTTCTGATCAACTGTAAGAGGGTGCAAATTTAAATTTCTCATATCATTGTGATGGACAACATCAAACATACCAAGTCATTGCCAGATGAAGGGAAAAATCCATCATCCCCGTCTATTGAAATTTCTAGGTCTAGACGATTAATCCCACCTAAACATGGAGATGCTTGTTCCCGGTGTTTGTATCAGCAAAGTTCAAACAGTTTACCCTATGGGATATTCAAAAGGAACAAGGTCTTAAAGAGATACGGAAAAGGAATCTTTTACATAATTCTAAACTTTGAATTTATACAGATTATGCAAGCGTTGGTAAAACAGGGGATACAAGTTGTCAACAGCCAACAAATACACCTATAAACTACAAATGTTGGGTTTGTATCAAGATCAGATAGCTACAATTCCCCTTGATCTAACAATAAAAACCCCTAGAATAACTTCATATGAAGAACCAAAGATCGAATTTAAAATCTGTTTTCAACATGAACCCTAAAATAGAAGAAACCCCGATTGCCAAATGTACAAGATTCGAGAATTGAGCATAGTTCCATAGCAGTTAAACAAAAAAAATTATAATTTTTCTCAGCATAGGAGAAGAACACAAAAAACTCACAAAATAGAGAAATTTACAGCCTCCTTCGGAGAATTTGCACACAAGATTATCAAGCTTTCTTCTCAGCAGTATGTTGGATGATTTCTCAAAATTATTTTGTGTATTTTTCATCAGAGTTTTGAATTTGAAGAACAAGTGAAAGTAAATATAGAGGGACGATCCCTCACAACGGTCATATTTCGACGCTTAAATTGCACTGATTTTACTAAACTGCACTGCTAATGGTGAAGAAGAAGACCTCAAGAAGAAACCGATTTATAAAGAATAAAATAGACTTCAATTATTTGTCATCTGTTGTAAAGTATGTTTGAGTGTCACGTGGGCCCCAAATATAAAAAGAGTTGCATTATTTTTGCAAATCAACTATACACACTATATGGAACTCTCCTATTAGAGGTATACATCACTTGGCCATAATAGGCCAAGTTATACATTTGTGTATTAAGCTCATGGCTATAAAATATATATATACCAATTACACTACTTTCTTATTATTTTTCACTTGTTTTTTTTTAGGTCACTAATATTAAGTTACTTAGCAGTTATTTTATAACACGTTATCAGCACGAGTCTTTGTCAGTTCAAATAAAGACTTTAAAAGTCTCGAAGGTATAAATTTTCTTTTCTTAAATAATATCTAATGTTTCTAAACTTGAATTTCTTGCTCTAGACATATCGGGAAAAAATTATCTATCATGGGTACTCGATGAGATTTGAATTTCTTGCTCTAGACATATCGGGAAAAAGATATTTCAAGAATATAGTTTTTTTTATATCTGAAATTATAATTTTTAGAGAAATTAATTACTCATTTTCGAAGACTAACATTATGAGGTTTGATATTCGAATTGGTTTTTAAACTTTATTTTTGATGATTCTATATTAAAAATAGCTAACGAATATCTCAATGATTAAAAAACGATGTTTACAATGACGTTATGTGTTATTTCCCTTTATTTAGCGATCAATGTGTAAATATTCATATAACTTAAAGAAAAGTAGATAATAAATATGATCAACTATGTGCTTTTAAATTCCTTTCTTAAATGTTCCACACAATTATAAATTGTAATAAATCAATTTTTTAACTACTTTAATTTGATATACTATTATATTTGAATTTGAACCTCGTCTGTCGTTGTTCATTTCAAATGTTTCCATTTCATCATGAGTTCGGGACTCATATCGCAAGAATTGGACTTTTGTGTAATATAACATGATCAAGACGACTTTCCTTTCAAAATAAAGGAAAACATTTTTTAAAGCTCTACTTCATCATTTAATTTTTTTTTCTTACCATACTCATACTCCATACCTGACCCTTCTTATCAAAAAAATTATTTTTGAAAAAATGTTTCAAATGTTAAGATTTTTTACCTCATTCAACCCTTATTTCCCCCCCCCCCACCCCACCCACCCACCCAAAACTCATTACAGAGGTCCTCATAATGTTTTTTGAGAAAGAAATTATAAGTGCTTCGGTGTGCCAAATCCAAGGATAACACACGAAAAATTGAGGAAATTGCGTGATTCTTAAAAAGGACATGGAAATGCGGTAATGGACATTAAAAAATAGTGTGAGTATACTTGATGGTTCCCCAACTCATTACGGAGGTCTCATAAACTTTTTTAAGAAAAAAATTAGGGTGTTCCGGGGCACCAGATCCATGGGCTTAATACACACGAAAAATTAAAAAATTTGTGTAATTCCTAAAAAAAGACAATGTGGAGATGAGTGTTAAAATATGGTGTGAGTGTATATGATGGTTCCTCACCTCATTACAGAGATTAATAGGCTAATACACACAAAAAATTGAGAAATTTGTGTGAATACTTAAAAAGGGTCTGTAAATGTGGCAATATGCGTTAGAACTTTCCTAGCGCGAATTCGAATTTAGACAGGCTCCAATGTGGATATCAGACACCTATTGAGAAACCAAAAAAGACATCCATTCTCTTATCTTCTTCGAAGTTTCATCTAAATACTTGAACTCGATCAAAAAATATTTTAAACCATGTCATATATGTTCCTCACTTGCTTGACATGAATGACATTTTTTTTCACGAAAACACTTCATTGCATCACTTTAAAATACGTTTCAGATGTCCATAAGGCAGGTGAATCAGTTACAACACAACTTGGGAAAGCAGAATCCCAAGAAATTCTATTTATACACGAAATAGAAATTTTTGCTAGATTATGAGCTACTACATTCCATGTTCGAAGAACATATATAATTTCGATTTCTTCAAAAGATTTCATCAATCGCCAGACATCCTCGCAAATGGTCTCTATTTCCCAAAATGTTATCAAATTCTTTTGCAACATTTATATGACATTCTTTGCATCTCACAATATGTGAATTTTTGAACAACCCTCTTGTAGAGCTCTTTTCATAGCTTCCCAATTGCTAATGCTTCAGCAGCTATTGCCTTCCTACAAATTGAATAGGAGTTCCAAAGGCATGAAGAAAATTACCACAGCTATCTATAGCCGCCATTCCAATGCTTGCTTTTAATATGAATGACATTCACGTCAACATAATTTAACACACCATCATTATTATATTTAATCTACTAAAATTTCTTTATTATATTTTAATTTACCTTCCTAAATAAAAAAAAAAAGATCTCTGAAATAGTAACTTGACAATTTTCATGGCTATTTCCACCATGAATAATGACACCTCCCATTTTTTATTTTCATTTCCCCCTATGATTTTTGTAATTTTAAAGTTTCTAATCATTATGTTGACTTGCTTACAAAGGCATGTAACCACACACTTCATTGGCTTAGCAGAGTAAATATGACATAAGCTCTCTTATTGTAGTTTTACAAATAAAATGAACTAATTTACAGAATTCAATATTACCAAAATGTAAATAAAGATTAAATAAAAGAGGGAAAGTTGGACCTAGTTACTAGGTCCCAACGACAAGATACACTTTTATCAAACAAAATAAATATGTTAAAAAAAGTTGGTATAACAACTGAACTGTCTGAAGGGCTATTCCTACAGCATATATCAGGCCCTATATAGTCTTCTTTTATATAGACGAAAATACTGGTACAAGTAACTAATATACTTTTTTTATCACATTTATTGACTGGTGAAATCAGCTTGTTCCAAAGTCCACCATTTCCCACCTAAATGGACGGAAAATGTACAGAACTTCCGGTGAGCCCCTGAAGAGGAGAGCAACACAAACACATACAGCAGCCATAGCCACCATTGAGAACATTGCAGGCCTGTACAGTAGAGATCGACTCCGACTTCCATAAGCCAGCTTCCTATCACAAAGTCTGCATGGCCGAGGAATGGCTTTTCTCTGAGTCATTGTTATCTCTAAGCTGGTGGTTGCACACACTTCATCTTTCTGGTTACTGTTCTCAACGACAGACGGAACGCGAGGAATATCAACCACTATATGTCCGCTGTTCGCTTTCTTGCTGATTTTCCTCTGTACCAGGTGAATGTAAGAATAATGCCCTCGCAAGCGGGCATAATCTTCTGGTGTGAAACCTGTGCTATCACGAGTGTTCTTCCACGCTTCAATTGCCACCTGCATGGGAAAATTTTAGCACGTTTAGACAATACCGATAGGTAAACAGATCGTAGCCTCGAAAAAAAAGTATATATGCATCCAACAGAAGGAATTAAATACCTTTCCAGGATCATCTGTCAATGCATCTAGCACATCTTCATATCCATCTATGCCAGCTGCAATATGAAGAGGTGTCAAACCTCCAGGCCCTACACAGTCGGGTCTAAACAAGAATTGCCCACCGACCCCAACCAGAGATTGATATTCAGAACATAGTTCATCTGCTACATTTGTGGGGGTATATGTTAAAAGCAATTCCACCAAAGGCCTAGAATTCCTACGCACAGCTCTATGCAGAAGCCCCATCTCAGTGAGAGCATATTTCAAGGAAGAATCGTCTCCACCCACGGTTCCATCAAGGAGAATGTTCAATAGTTTCTTAACTACTGCACACCACTCATGGTCTACGGAGAACTCCACAAGCCACTTGAACCGCTTCAAAGGATGGAGAACAGCATTAGGACCAAAATGCTCTAATCTAGCCCTCAAATTATTTCTATGAAGCAGCCAACCAAGTTCATGAATAAAATCCATGGCTTGATTTCTTGCTTCAATATTATTTGTCTGCCCCTTGACATAATCCAATGAAGTCAACTCTAGATCACTCTCAAGCATACGGATTTCAGAGCAAACATCCTCCTCTGCAATTATAAATGGGAAGAAGCTATTGCTGACTCCATGATCTTCAACCTAGATAAACAAAAGAATAAACAAAAGAATCTCAGCATCACGTAAGAGTGTACGCCACTTGTTTGCGAGATTTGCAAAAAATGCATTCTCTCCCAACACTTCTGACTGTAACATACTACATCATATAATATAGGTACCAGATAAATTTTTGGAAATATAATATAGGCACCAGATATCTTTTATAACATACCAGTAATGTAGAACAAAGGCAACCCATTAGCTCTAGAGCTACTTCAATATATATTGTTGAAAAAGGGAAAATTTTAACAGGTAAAAACTAATGCAGTAAGCACCAAAAGTTGGACCTAGGTATACTTCACAGGCTCAGTACATTGTGAGACTTGAATAATATAATCAACATGAGAAAATAAATTTTTGTGCAACTGAAATTGAGGAAGCCACAATACTCCAAGCAACCTATGCATAATCATGATGAAGTGAATGTCTTGTGGAAGTAGCTATGAGTACTTATGTGGAGACATATATGAATGAGCCTTCATAAATTGGAGTTGGATAACATAGAGAGAAGTCGCCATGTTAACCCACAGCTTATTTCTGACGGAGAAGCGCAAACATAATGTAATTACCCAGCCATATGGTAAAGTAAAAAAGATTTCTCTGAGAAGGACCGACTGAAGTAAATTGGGCAACCTTGGAGAAGATCAGAATTTCACTATCGCTTTATGGTTGACAGCAGTGAAAACTTGTCAGGACCCTTGGAATAAATTCGCGACCTGCTACCTTCCATGCACACATCCATAATTGTTGAAAGAACCTAGCCCTAGAAACTGGATATTCATCCTAGTCATCCGCTCTTAAGAATAAAGTATGAAAAAGAATATATTCCCTTCGCAAACATTAAATTCATTTCTCAAGGTAGATATATGTTCCATTAATGATGAATGTTTACAAGTAAATTAGATGCATTTAAATCATTATGTGTAGACATCGTGTGTACCCAACTTGGGAAATAGTAGCTTGTCTGAGCCTATAGGTAGGTGTCGTATGCGCTTTAAGAAGAATCACTAGATGAAGGAAACAACTTACAGGAAGAACAGATTTGCACATTCTAAAAGAGCTTGATCAAGAAGACAGTAATTAATGCGCCTAGGAGACGATTCTGGATAACACAACTTGAAGACCTTACTATTCAGATGCATAAATCAATGAAATAATGCCATTCAGAGGCAAGTTGTTGAAAGTATAATAAGAACGATATTGTCGATAACGGAAAAGGGCAATGAGTAGTGAAAAACTTGCATATAATGGCGAAATAGTTATATCTATTTCGGCCGCATATTAAATGTGAATCAGAGTGAAACATCATAATATACACCAACACATTAATGCGCTTCCCAGTCCATTTTACTTGTTATGCTCACCTTTTGCACAACCCTTGAGAGAACATTAACTAAAAGGATGGCTTGACTAGAGTACCCTAGTTTTCTTTGATCTCAATTTCATCCTCCCCTTCCTTTCACCATTTTAATCTCTCCACTTCAATTGAGCAATGATAGAAGTAGAAAAAAATTAATTCTTACTTGATTTTCGAAAATGACAAGTAGTTTAAAACCAATTTACTCCCTCCGTCCTATTTCATGTGGCACTATTTGACTTGGCACAGTGTTTACGAAAATAAGGAAGACTTGAGAAACTTATGGTATAAAACAATCCTAAGATATTTGTGTGGTTGTAAATCATTTCTTGAAGATTAAATGAAAATTTTTAAGTTAAATTATTTCCAATTATAATAAGGTGACATTCTTGTTTGGACGGACTAAAAAGGAAAGGGTGCCTCATAAAATGACATTCTTGTAGCATGTTTAAGTCATTAGGAAGACAAATGTTCTACCTTTTCGTATCAGATTTAACAAATTAAGCTCAAACAGGAAAACGACAAGCTGAGGAAAAGGTTCACCTCAATAAATCCTCTTCCACCGACTGCTGGAATAGAACACGTGAAATTTAGGGATTGGAGCTTATGATCCTTGTCACCACCAGCAACTTGTTCTTCTACCTCATTATCTGCTTCTGGATCCAGGTAGTTACCTTCTAAAGAACAAAGTAATCTGGAAACAAAAAAAAAAGAAGATAAACATCGACTTCACTACCAGGGTTTGCAAAGAAATGAACCTAAAAAATCCTCTAAAGAGAAGAAAAGAAGTTTGCCATTGTAATCTCACACACGTAACAACGATGCATACCTCGTGGATGGCTTAGTTAAATTGTAGCCTTTGACTAAAAATTGAACTCTGTCAGATACCGGCACAGCTATGGGTCTGACACTTAATAGTGTACTGTCGTCACTACTAACACAAGGCAATGACATATCCAACAGAACCTGCCCTGCAGCACATAAACAAAAGAGAGTAAGATCTCAGCGGAGGACAGTACCAATGTAAAATTCGCCAGAAAAGAGATATTCTAGCTGACTTTATAATCTGGGTTTAGAAAGGAATTTAATAAGGTGAAGATATAAATTTGAACAGACCATCACACACAAATGCAATTTGGTTCTGCACCCTAATGTAAATCCATCCCTTTGTCCAGAAGCTATCACCACCATGGACATCCAAAAGCCTACTCAAACTGGAGCTCAGATCATAAGAAAGCTGTACAAAACAAATAATTTTACATGTCAAACAGGTTTTCCATAGACATCCCAACTACGTCAAATTACTGGCTTTCAAATAATATGCAGTACCTCCTCCCATGCAGACTCAGGAAGCCGCAGATATATTGTCAACACAACACAACCAGGTCTAATGTAGCTCTCAATTTCCGTTGGACTGTGAGATAGCCAGTCAAGAATCTGCAATTTCGAAACAATTCCAAGAAAATTTAGAAAAAGAATTAAGTAAACCGGAGTTTAAGCTATCCAGAAACATACAACATGATAAAAAACATGTGCCATACGACAAAATTAAAACCATGTTCCATAAGACAATTAAGTACCTGAGCTCGTACGACAAATGGAAAATCACTAGGACCTTTCCCAAATAGTTTAAAAACAATCCGATCTGTACGGTTCTGCATCAAATGAAAAAAAGATTCAGACAATTTTGGTAATAAATAAATATCAAGTTACTAGACTGGGTTGTTGTCGACTTCTGTCAGTCTCTCTTTCATTTTGTAAGATACTCTGTCTTGTACACAATGGAAGCATAAACTTCAGCAGTGAACATAATCAAATATAAGTTTGGTGGATTCGATGTTTTTAAAAGTGAAGCACAAAAAAAAATGAGGTCCCTTGGGCTAAGTTGCAAACAGCGAGAAGACAAGACAACTGCAATAATGCTGATACAATTCCTCAAAGTTGAGATCTAAAGAACCGGTCCACATTTCTTGTTTGGATCACTATGAACATCACTGTTTTAAGTGTACATCTCCCTAAAGCTCTTAGCTTTCGCTATGATGTGTTAAACCAACGGTTTGTAAGCCTCATCGCTTTAAGCAACAAAGTGATAATTTTTTATAACATTTGGGAATCATCAAACAAGATCATTGTGCAACACTCAGAAATTGGCATGTCCTTCGGGATCAGAGAGAACAGAAACTGACTGAAAAATGTTCTTTAATTCCATCTTGACAAGAGTGTTAAAGATGGGATTAAAGAACAGAAGAGGAAACCAAAACAACAATATTTGCAGCACAAGTAGATACAAATCTGAGTAGGTGCTTTTAGGAGTACCTGATTGTCACCACTGGAACTGGAAGGTGACTGGGCAGAGGCAGAATCTGAATTTCCACTTGTTTGAGGTGGACTCGACTGGTGAGAGTCCTGTTGTAACCAAGATGGGCACTCAGGCACAGGGGATCTATCTATATCGTCTCCACAATCATCTGAATCAACATACGCATCATTCAAATCGAAGTCAATCAACTTGCTCCTGCCAGTGGTACTTTCCCTGCCTGGTGTGTAAGCTTGAGAATTGCTTTGAATGGGAAACAAAATGCCTGGACTTTGAGAAGAAGCAGTCCGCGCATCTTCTAGCCTTTTCTGGGGCATCTCAGCTGCCGAATTAGTGAACTGACGCTCTTTGGGTCTAGGAGGTGCCTGTGAACCATTTGAGATCAAGGAAGCTATTTCGGGATTTCGAAGAATCGACCTGTTGTTCAGCAAGTTTGAAGATTCTTGTAGAAGTCCAGATAAGCTTTTATCCCCATTTGTGGGACCCTGGCTGGCAAGGCTTCTTAGTAGATGAGATAAAAGGTCCTGATCTTCAGTGTGGTTTGCTCCATTTGCTGCAATTGATGAAATCATAACCTTGCAGTGAATTTTATAGCTCAAGCAGCAAACAAATTCAGAACCAAAAAGAATAATTGAGAAACATGTCAATTAATTTGCGAAGTCAACATATCAGAAGGAAATCTAGGAATTACTCACAGTGCATGTTGGAGAGTATCTTTAGCAGGCTCATCAAGGAATAACCACTAGTCTGGCCATCGTTCAACGAATTATTGTTAGCAACAGTTTCTGACTGTGTCTTCCTTCTCCTTTTATTATGTCCTGCTAGGCGTCTACGACAACTTCGTTTTCCTTCATCAAACTCTTGAAGAGCATGAAACCTGAGTATAAAAGCAGAATTTCATGGAATATAACCACATAATAATTTATGCAGCCCAAGCAGAAGCAATCAAACACAAAAAAGATTTGATTTTTTCGGTAGGATTCACAAGAATTACCATCACTCAATTATTCAATCAACTAAACCTCAACCCCAAATTATTCTAAGTCCGTTATATTAATCATTTATATTCTGTCCGCTCTTTTTGTACCATTTCATTCCCAAGAACTGCCTGCCTCCTCCACACCCAAGCCCCAAAAGGAAAAAGAAACAGAACTTTTGATAGACTATCTTACAGCAGAGAAAAAACATAAATAAAAGCTGCAGAAAGTCATCGTGAAGAAGACGATTGGGCAATAAGCAAGAAGAAAGAGGGAACAGACCTGCTGCACTGCTGGCAGAAGCGCTGCATAACATTCCCAACGAGTGCTCTACTAGCCTTGGAGTGCATCTCACAAACCTTATGCCGCCTATGGTAGTCTTTAGCCTTACTGAGATCCGTTCCACAATCATCAACCTGACATACAGCTCTGGTAGCAGCAGGTGCAGCTAATTTAGTCCTTTTTCCGGCGGCTCCATCCCAGTTACTCATTTCCCTGCCGGCGTCGGCAGCTGGCTCACCTTGTCCACCAAGCTTCAGCGAAAGAGGGCCAGAATCATCTTCATCAACCACAATAACCCTCCTCCTTTTCTCCAATTCCCTCCTCTGTTGCTCCATCCCATGATTTACTTCATCTGAGCAAGAAGATGAACTGTTGGATGAAGCCAGATTTCCAGTTTCAACGGGGAAAAACTGTCTACTCTGGTAATTAGATGGGTTTTGCTGAAGAGGGGTCGCAATAAAAAGATCTCCATCCCATTTCCAATCCGTCAGATCCCACTCCAAGCTCCTCTTCCCTAATCCCCGCAGATCCGTTCCTCCCATATGATAAAAACGCTCTCCCACACTCGCTTCCATTTAAGTACTATGCGTATATGTGTATTAAGATCCAAATCCAAAGACGTCTCTCAGCAAGAAGAAGAAGAAAAAAAAAAGATTCCGATCGGACAAGTGTTAGCTACAGATCAGAAGTCAATAATTGAGGAAACCGATGTGAAAAGAGAAAAAGAAGAAAGATGAGCACTAATCAGCTTCTGTACGGCCCCAAAAGTAGAGAAAGAGTACAAAGAGAAAACCATGATACCAATTAACAGGAAGCCACATACCCACCTCGCTAAATCTCAGCGTTGACTCATGAATTACTGGAAAAATGAAGAAACAAGAAGCATCTAAATTCTAGACCGAGAATTTAGCTTAAGAAGAAGAAACACTAGCCAAAAGGGTATACAACAATTAACAGAAATAACTTTCCGGTATTCAAGAAACAAACAGCAACGCCGCCGATTCACCGACGGTGAAGAAGAAGGAAGAAAGGAGAAAGGTGGGTGGTTGGGGGGTAGTAGGGGTGGGGGTGGGTGGGGTAAGAAGAAAGTAGCGAAAGGTTGGGATGAATGATAAGATTATAGAGGAATGTGAATGTGAATGGAAATTGAAAATGGAAGCGTGTTGTA
This sequence comes from Solanum peruvianum, assembly GCA_027705065.1. Classification (NCBI taxonomy): domain Eukaryota; kingdom Viridiplantae; phylum Streptophyta; class Magnoliopsida; order Solanales; family Solanaceae; genus Solanum; species Solanum peruvianum. Next base: position 74,077,501 of record JAKWJD010001755.1, read on the forward strand.
TATGAGTGTGTGTGTGTGTTTGCTCAGCTGTACTGCGGTGGTTTTTTCTTTCTTTTTTTTCCCTCTAAACAGTATATATATGTACTATTTACCTTACTATATTTCTATCATCACCGTTCATAATATATCATATTAAATTTAAATAAACATAATTTTATAATAAAATTATTTTATACTCATTTAAAAATTATGGAAAAAAATATTGAAAGGTCACTCTTAAATAAATTATGAAATATGTAGATTTTCTATTAAATACCGGATGAAAATTATAAATAAAATATTTCAACAGTATTAACTAAGATTTTGATTGAATAGTGTGATAAAAATATATTCAGTTATGATATAGATATGCTAAATCAAATATACACTTATAATCGTTAATAATTAACACATCTAATGCCGCCGCAAGAATTTTCAGCAAAATACTTAACAAAATTACCGCTTTAAGTGATTCGATCTATTAATTATATGATTTCTCATTTTTTCAAAATTTCATGAATAATTTAATAATAAATTTGGCAAAAAAAAAACAAATTCCGAAGCAAAATCATAGTAAAAATAGAACATAAAATATTATAAATCTAAAATAATACAGTACAGTAGCTAACAAGCATCCAAACGAGTTAAATAGTGTGTGTACTATCTTTACTTTTCTTTGTTTCCTTTTTCTTTCTCACCTTTCACATCACATTATTTGCACTTAATACTAACAAACAACTAGTGGCGCATCAAATTATATTATTTTTTTCTTAATTAAATGACTTATATTTTTAATAAAAAAATATATGAAATATTTTCTCCAAATAAAATTGTATATGATACAAATTTAAAATAATTAAACTATAATATAAATAATAAATATCGAATAAAAATAAATATACTCAAATAATGCTCAATTGTTATGTTTACATTATGTTCGTTCATACACCATTAAGCATAAAGAATGACAGTTACAATAAAAAATAAACAAAAAAAACATAGGGTATATACGAATATAGAAGTATAGTAACATTTACCATGCTTTCTCCGTCTCAATTCACAGTTTGATTTGGCATAATAAATCATGCTCTAATTATTTTTTAGATATTTATATGGTTATAAATTATTTCATTAATGAAAAAAAATATTTTGTTCTAATAATAAAAATTAATATCTTTTTTTGGAATGGACTCAAAAAAAAATTGTTGCATAAATTTTAAAAAGAGAACAATAATTATGTAGCAAATCTGAGTAAATTGGAATGTATTAAAATATGTCTGTATTACTCTATTTAAGTTCGTCTTAATCTAACTTTATTAATAATAGTAATAAATTTATCCTCTAGTATTAAATATTTATGTGTATTTTGTACCTGATGTGTGAATTTCAACCAGATCTACAAGACTCATAGCAAATACTTGATCTAAATTAAATATTTAAAATTAATTATAATTAAATACCTTTTAATATAGATCTCTTTATTTTATATGGATCTTTTTGTTGTGTTTGTTAGGTTTGGCTTAATGTTGTTTTTTAAAACAACTCTTTTAATGTAAATTTAGGTACATCCCCCCTTTCAACATTTTAGTGATTATACTTTTCAATACGCTATGTTTGAAAGTCTACATAAATAAAATATAAATAAACTATCTCAAATAAAATAATTTTTCTTGTTTTATTATTTGTTGTATTATTAACACCTTTCGGTAAGTATATTTTTAAAAAAAAGTTGAATAATGTTTAATATGTGTATACTAATTTGTATTTTTATGTGACCCTTATTTTGTTGATGTATTGGAGTTTGATGATTTATTGTTCAACTCCATAATTTAATTGGTATTGTGACCATTTTATAAACTTATTTTTCATCTTCTGTTATATAAATGCAAAACGCCACAAATTTGAATCATTTTGCATGCCACTAAAACTTAGAAGTATCTCTTATTTACGTGGATATAACAAATTATATGTGAATTTATTTATTTTTACATTTGTAATAATGTAATATAATGATTTTAAGATAAAAATAATTTAATTGAACTTCTTTTTACTAAAGTTGCTCTGCCTCTACCCTACTAATGACAATTCTTTATTTTAATTTCTCACTCAATGTTTAGTATTCATATTAGAGTGTGATTATTTTAAATTCGCATAGTATAGAGTCCTATTTATAGGAAAGGAGGTGATGAAGCATTTTAAAAAAATTGTATTTAAGAATTTAACCTGAAACTTCTAATTAATAAATAAGCAGTATTATTCACTAAATCATATTCGCACTTCATTTGTTGATAGTGTTAATTCTTTATTTTCTTTATTTCAGTTCAACTAGTACTTATTATCTAGACGGAATGATTTAGAAGACTTTTATACACTTATATCAATGAAAAAAAACCCTTGATTTTTATTTGCGAAAAATCACATGTCACAAAAAGTGTAATATGACTCAATTACGATTCAAAGTTTAAATCAAAATAATCTAATTGGAACATTTTATTAAAAGTTGAGGTGTTTAATAAAAAAAAACTTAGGTGACGTGTCTAAATAAATTATCTTGCCAAATTTAAAAAATTAACTATGTATTAAGCCAAATTATAAATTATTTAATTTCATTCTTATGAAGACTTATTGAGGTGATACTAATAATACACTATGAGCCCATTTGAATGGGCTTAAAAAAATAGTTTTTAAAAAATACTTTTGGAAAGTGTTGCAACTTATTTTTAAAATAAGTAGTTATGTGTTTTGGTAAAAGTGCTGAAGTTAAAAAAAAAGTTGTTGATGAGCTTGGCAAATAAGTGCTGGTAAACACTTTTAATGTCTGAAATACCCTTAAAAGTTGTTAACGTGATAAAGTTGATTATTTAATGATAATAATAATAATATAAAATAAAATAGATAATAATATATAATAATTAAAATAATATGAAAAGCATAATAATAATAATATATAATCTATATAATATATAACAGTAAAATATATAGAATAAAAAAGAATAATAATATGTATTATATATAATAAAAAATAATAATAATAAAAAATATAAATAAAGTAATAAGAATGATAATAATATTAATACTAATATATATAATAATAATAATAATAATAAAATAATAATAATAAATAATAATAATAAATAAAAATTAAATAATTAAATATAATAATAATAAATAAGAATAATAATATAATAATAATAATAAACAATCTGAAAAATATAAGAATAATACATAATAAAATAAATAGTAATAATAATATAATAAAATATTATAATAATAATATAAAAAAATAAAGAATAAAAAATAATATAATCTAATAAAATAATAAAATAATAATAATAATAATAATAAAACAATAATAATATAATATAATAGTAATAATGATAAAGAGTAATACTAATAAATAATAAAATATTAATAATACTTAAATAATAATAATATATTAATAATAATAATATAAATAAATAAATAAAAATAAAAGAAATAAGGGCAAAAAGGTAAAATATTTGATCAACTTAAAAAAGCTTTTAAGTTAAAAAAAAAAAAGGCATCCTTCCAAACTTTTAACTTTTGGCTTAAAATAAGTTTTCTTAAAATTAAAATAAGTCATTTTGAAAATTGGCAAACACTTAAATAAGTTAAAAATTAACTTTTAAATTAGTTTGACCAGCTTTTAAGCTAATCCAAACAGACTCTAAGACTCTATGTACAACAATATTTGAGGAAAATGGGATCTTATTATCTAAAAGTAACTTCTTCTTTTTTAAATCTTTTATGTAAAAAATTATTATTAGTACATATACACATGAATTTCTTATAAAAGACATAAAATTTTAAAAGTAGAAACTTATAAAGGCTAGACAAACTAATCAAAGTATTTTAAGCATATTGGTCCCATTTGAAACGTACTCGTACTTGTACAACTCATAATCATATTCAAATTTGAATGATAATTTTGGGGTTTGAATGATAATTTTGTGATTTGTATGATCACGTGAGATAAAAATATAATTTGACATTATATGAGATGAAATAGAAATTTTGTTTAAACATACAATTTAAATTGTATTTTATGTTCATAGACAAAAAAAAAAGAATTAGTTTGAGACTAACACAATCACCCCAATTCTTTAGGCAACCTAAATACATGTATTGGCCAAACTTTAGTTCTATAAAGAAGTAATCTTACATATGAATTGGAGTGTACCATTTTGTAATATAATAATTCAATAATATGCTTAATTTTTTCACGTTAAACATGCATTTCTCGATATAAATGGTTTAAAGATCAATAAAAATAATAATATCAACGGCAAATTTGGTTGATGAGAATAATACTTATATTCAATATAAATGATCTAAAGGTGATAATAATAATAATAATAATAATAATAATTATTATTTTTTCTTACACGTGAAATAAATGATAAATAAATGTAAAAGAAAAACAAAATATCTAACAAAATATAAATTGGGCCAAATTTTTTATCAGAAAAATGAAAAACAATGTTATACTTTTTCAAATACTTTTTTTTTATATGAAGAATTCAAAATTCTATAGAATTGCATGTTGAAATGCCTACTTTACTTAAATATTTGAAAGTTTGTATCAAAATTTATACTAGAGTTGTTGAAATGTATCCCACCTACTAAATCAACTTCTAAAAAAAAAACTAATTGTTCTAAGATTTTAATGAATGAAATTACAATAAAAGAATTAAATTAATAAGAACATTATTTATATGAATATACTTTTATTAACAACTATTTGGTTCTTTCGGCTTAAAAAAGGATATACAAAGTATACAATAAAATATCTATTCAACATAAAATAAATTAGATAAATCAGAATAAACTTTATTGCTAACTAGTGAAACTATTCGCGCTTCGCGCGATTATATGAAATATTTATAAGATAATAATATGAAATATATAATATTTAGGTTAGTATCGAATATATAGATAATATTTATATTTCTCCTCGTCTGCGATATTATAGACTTTTTAAAAACATATAAAATATATTTATTTGTTTTGTATATGTATATATTAGAACAAAACATTCACCGTGGTGAAGTAAATGGAATAAGGGATAATATGTTGAAATAACAATATATTGGTATTAGGTTGAAAATATTTTAGATGTTTTAATTTTCTCTATCTTTTTAGGAGTAGTGATGTTCTATCTAAACTCTGATTTCGTCAAAATAAAATTGTTTTCTTTTATTTTATTATTACATTTACTTATTATAATTTTTTAAACATTATTTAAATACTTGAAAGATTTTCGAAAATGAGCATATAAAGTCATGATTCATATTTAATATTAAACTTACAAGTAAGATGAAGAGACATGAGTTATAAATAATTCAAATGTATAATTTTATTAGCCACTAATGTATTACTAATTATGCATTGATTTTATTTGTAAAATAAAAAATAAAAATAAGGTGTGAAAATACAAAAAATGAACAGAGAAAATATAATATTGGTGACTACATAAAAATTATAAATACATTTCAAAGCAAAAAGAACGACGACAGATTGTTACATACGCAAAAAATGAACATCATGAAAATAATAATATATTTTTCAATTACTTTTTATAATTTATGATAAAAGTGAAACTAATCATCATAAATTTTGTTGTTGTTAAAATGAAATATTATATTTTTTTTTATCAAAGAGAAAATAGAATACTAAAGGATCAAATGATTAGTATTGACAATATAATACATTTAGCTAAATTATTTACATAAATTAAAACTTTAAAAATTCTAGCAAAAGTAATTAAGTTGCTAATAATTTTTAAAGTGAAAAAATAATCTCTAGTTATGCTTAATTTTTTTCCTTGTACCATCATCCTTTGCAAAGAGATCCGTCATTATGTTTTGATCCATATGTCAAACTCTTCATATATGCAACCTACTGAAAAAAAAAAGCATATACGAATTAAAAATAATTATGTCAAAAAAAGAACGAATATAAACCATATTTAATATTTATATATTATCTTTTCAATAGTAATAACAATACTAAATAATAATCATTTTTTGAAATCTAACAAATATTATAATCAAACTATATTATATATGGAAAACTAACTATTAAAAAAGTAATTGCATACGGACAAAACATTGTTAAGAATTAAAGAGATTTTTTTAATCATACTTACTTGATAAATTATAATACAAACATAAAAATATATATTAAGAAAGCATGTCTAAGTCCAAAAAAAAAAAAGAAAGACTTAAGAATGAAATATATCTTACCTTCCTATACTTTTTTTTGTTACATGTTAGCTAATTCACAAACAAGTATTATGGAGAAGAGAAATTATAACTTTGTATGTGAATCTTCATGAAAATAATATGAATCTATGTAGACAAAATAAAGGAAATGAAAAAAATAAGGACTTGATATTGATTAACTTTATGTACTTTTTTTTTGGTTACATGTTAGTTTCCTTCACAAATCAAATACGAATTATAGACAAAAATATAGAAAAAATAAAAAATAAAAAGTTCAATGAAGTATTTCTTACCTTCATGTACTTTTTTTGTTACAGATCAAACTTATATGATGAAAAAGAAAGAATAATTGTGAAAGTGAATCTTCATTAAACAATATAAATTTATAGGCAAAATAAAGGAATTCATAAGACACATAAACTTATAAATTTAAATTGGAGGTTATGAATATAAAAATATGAGAGTCATGAATATTATTAAAAGTAAAAATTAATGAAGGACAACTCATGGTTAGTAACTCCTAGTGAATAAATTCAAAAAAAAAAAATACTTAAAATGTAAAAAAATAATACTATAATTTCATGATTAGAAGTGAGATAAACAAATAGAAAAAAAATATAGAATTTTTTTTTATTATAAATGTTCATACATTAATAAAGTATTTATTTGTATATTTGTATAAATGAAGTAACATATTTTTACAATAAAATAATTAATTTAAATTAAAAAAAGTCAAAAATAAATAAATTATGTTTCTCTTTTAATTATAAGTGAGATAAATAAATAAAAAATATGAAGAGTTTTTGTTATAAATGACCCCCATTAATAAATATTTATTTATAATAAATTTAAGTAATTTTTATGATATATAATAATTATTTTTAAAAAAAAAAGATGAAAAAACTAAATACAAATGGAGGCCATATAGAGGTGTCACATCACCTCCTCTATGGTACTCATTATATATATATATTGATTTAATCTTATCCTTCTAAAAAAAATTCATATATAGAATACAAGTCACATAAAAAGGTAAAAATCGTACTAAAAAATTTTTGTGCGATGAACTAATTAAAAAAAGATGAATCAAAAAAATTATTCAAAATATTACTTGCTCAATCAACTCGATAATCGTAACAAATATTGTGATGTGAAATTTAGAGCATGGGAAAGAGACCCGGAAGTAACAAATTGGGCAGATAGGGTCCAATTAACACAAAACCCCAAAACCCGTACTAAGCACCCATATTGGGTGGGCCCAATCCAGCACAAACAATAGATGGGTCACTTTCTAATGTACGGATTTATTTATTTTATTTTTACAAACAATTCATTTTCAATTATTATTAGGAAAATGGTCTAATATATCCCTCAACTTCGGATTGGAGCTGATATACTCCCTCATTATAAAGTGGCTCATATATGCCCTTACCGTTATACAAACGGCTCACATATACCCCTGCCGTTACAAAATGGCTCACATATACCCTTCCTTTAACGGATTTTAAAAAATTAATTTTAAATTTATATTTATTACTTCTATTTTTTTAAAAATAATTATTTAGGGGTATATATGATTCTTCTATCAGAGTTCAAGGTATAGTTTAATTTTTTCATACATAAATTATTTTTTGACTTCTTTTATCATAATTATATGAATTTCTTGTTCTTATGTTTTTTTCTTTCATTCCTTAGTTTAAAGAATAAAAAATTAAACTATTTTTTTGTGTGCGTATTGTAATTTAATTTCTTATTCGAAGAAAAAATTTGATCATCTACAAATAAGTTTTACAATAATATTAGTGAAACATAAATAAATTCGATTATCAAAATAATAATTATAAATTAGTCATTGAAACAAAAACAAGTCAAAAAAAATATATTTGACAAGGATTAAATTTACTCATATTGGATTATATTTTTAGAAAAAATAATAAAATTTAGATTAAAATTATTATTTTTCATTTCCGTTAAAGAAAAGGGTATATGTGAGTCATTTGTTTACAAGTAGGGGTATGTATATATGTACCACTTTCATAACAAGGGGTATATCAGATCTAAATGACAAAGTTGAGGGGTATATCAGATCTAAATGACAAAGTTGAGGGGTATATCAAACCTTTTTTTCTTATTATTATAATTCCCAAAATAATTTATTTTAGGGACTTAAATATTTACATATTCCTAATTTGTTTTACGCGGTTAAACTAAAGTTATTTAGTTTAAACGGTAAATATATTAACTGAATAAAATATATTTTGAATTTAATTTAATCATAACTTATTAATTGAAGATATTTTCATGTTATAAGCTTAAAAACAAATAAGAGTGCACATGTAATGTCGTAAAAGTACCATTCATCTTTAATTAGATTAAGATTATAATTTAATTAAATATTGTATTGAAACATGTAATCGCATTATTTAGTTCAATTTGTTGCGACACTCAAGTTCAACTAAATCTTCCTAGATTTATAACAAAATATAATAACTAAAAAATGGTATAAGTTAATTATTATTGTTAGTTGTTATTATTATTATTATTGTCAATTAGGGTTATGACTTTATTGTAGTTTTAAATTATCAAGCACCTTACTAAGAATAATTTCGAAGTTCATTATTTCATTTACAAAAGCTAAACTGATCATTAGGAGCTTGTGCCATGTGCATGTTTTTTTCTAAAAGAAGTTTAATCACCGAATTAAATTTTGCACAATTATAATATTGTTTAGTTATTTCTTTAGTGATATCTACATAAAATATGTTTGTGTTTATATATTATTGAATTCGGGATAGATTGTGGAGTAAAAATATAAGTTAGTATTTGGCTTTAAATTTTTAAATATTCTCGACAAATTATTTTTGGGTGAGTTTCGCCATGCATTGGATCATAAATTTTGAAAGAAATATTTGATTATTTCAAAAAATATAATTTATATCCCTAAGTTCTAAAAGTTATTTAAAATATCTTAAAGTTTGTATTGTCATTTTATTATGGCATGTTCTATTAAAAAATAACCTCATAAGATAATGGGAAAAGGGTCGGAAAGATACTCCAACTTTGGCCGAAATTGTTGTTACTATCTAAGTTTTATGGAGGACCTTTTACCCCAGCACTATTTAATAATGTATTTTTGAAAGTATATATGTGCCTACGTGAACACATTACTATTTATGATGATGCAATATTTATGAATTCACGTGGGCACATATATATTTTTAATATACACCATTAAATAGTGCAGGGATATTAAAAGGTTTTCTTTAAAGTTCGGCATGTTATAACAATTTCGGTCAAAGTTTAAATATATTTCAGACATTTTTCCTAACATAGTTGATAACAATAACAATAGTAAAATAACAATATTGGGTAACAACAATACATCATTCGCATACCTAAATCTATCACTGATTCAAGATTAATTATAACCTATTAAAAATAAATTGTTCTTTAACGTCACATTTCCTATCGATAGCTGAGAGGAATAACTATTAATTGGAATAATCTAGTGGGTAAATATTACTTGAGAATTTGCTATATCTGACAAATATATTTATCATGTAATGACAAATCGTATAGTCAAACATCATTTCTCAAATTTTCTCCACAGTATTAAATTAAAATTAACAAAAATGCCCTCACACTCCTTCGACTTATTTCTTCTTCAAAATATTCAATAAGAAAAATATTAAAAACTTCAAAATAAAAAATAATATTATCTATATGTTCTACAATTTATATTTATTTATTTCCTATGTATTATTATTATTGTTATTATTATTATTATTGTTGTTGTTTTACATACTTGTCTTGGAATCCAAATAATCCCATGTATATATTATTTGTAATTTACAGTTACTAGTCGTAAACGTGTTTATGCATAGAGAAGTTATAACTCGTTATCATATTAAACTAATTTCAGTAGACTTCAAAAAGTCGTTAATACAAATCAACTTGTTTAGTGGGAACAGACTAATAACTTTTTAACAACTTTAATCTCTTTTCCTAATAAGGCTACCAAATACCCTCACCCCCCCCCCCACCCCCACTCCCAATATGTTATTCTCATTGATATATATTTTTTTATCAACATGTGATTTAGACTTGCAACTATAACAACAAGAGTTAAAGTTATGGACACTCCATTTTTAAAAAAGAATTATGTAACGAAAAAGTTTAAAATTAAATTTATCTGATTAAAATATGTTATCTAGATTGAAATATCAAATAACTAAGATTATTTGTCTTTGATATCTAAATATCGTTAGTAATGAGTGAGATGATTGATGTCAGTGACTAGTAATGATGATAGTGATAGTTATGACGATTGAGGTGGTTAGTGTTGTAGTGACCGTTGAGATGATGACTATTAATAGTAATTCTAATGATAAAATTGGTTGGATATTTGTAATTAAGGATATTAATAATATTGACTAAAAATTGTATGATTAATTATTTATTGTTGATGACGATTCTAATTGTGATTGTGGAGGTGGGTTTTCAGTACAAATTTACCACTTCATCATTCACATCGTGACATTATTACAAGTTGTTTGACAATACAACAATTAGTAACATTTAATTTTTATATTTAATGTCAATTATGTTCCACTTACGAGGAATAATTCTTTATTCTTCAGTACAAATTGGAAATGTTTAATATAGAGTTAGCATTTAATGCCTGTTTGTATGGCCTATTTTAAATGTTTTAAAATTAAAATTGCTTTTTAAGGATTTTTATAGTATTTGATTAAAATAAAATATATGTTTGTAAATTTAAATAAATTAGAGAGCTTGCTAAACGGCCACAAGTAAACCAAATGTATGAATTAAGATGAGTATTTAATAATAATAATAATAATAATAATAATAATAATAATAATAATAATAATAATAATAATTTCCACCTTGGAATTGACTAACATTACAATAAATTGGTCAACTAAATTATTTTCATTCGATTGTCAATAGTAGGTTGCAGACTTTTCATACACTTAATTATTATTTAATATATTAGACGATCATCTTATTAAAAGTAATTATTTCATGTTAATTGTCAATTTCATTAAATCAATAAAGTATTAATTTAAATTTTATCATATACTTTTCGCAATTAATTCTTATTGAGAGTGTTTATATTTATTTATAAAATATTCAAAATGTTATTTAAGGAATGAATTAATAAAATTATCTTCTTATTAATCATTTCTTAATATGTCCGTTAAAAGAAAAATAACCAACTAATATGAGACGCAAGAGTAATCTTCTTTTCTACTCGTCGTATAGAGCAGGGAGATGGTGAAAAATTGTTATAGACAGTTTAATTAAATCATATTTAAGTTTTGCGATATCTTAAAAACATATTTTAATTCACATTGAGGAGAATCATAAACTTATAATCTTCAAATCTTAGATTCATCTTTAAATAATAAGTTAGTATATAACAAAAACAATTAATTTACGGTAAATAAGGGAACACATTAATTTAAAGATCTTTGCAATTATAAGCATGCATTATACAACGTAATTTTCCTTAAATTAGATGATATTCCCATAACTATTTTATTCATTAACAAATAATTTTTTGTGTTATTATTAATTAGACTATGTCGTATTCACACACACAAAGGTTTTCTTCCAATTAAATGGTTAACGTGTTCATTTATATTACAAGTCCATTTATTTCTCATTGTTGTCATAATCAGTCTACTTAATAATAAGTTCAATTATAATTAAGCATTAATTACTTTTGAACCAACATATATACATCATAGAAACTCATATCTTATTTGTTAATCATCAAAACGGTTATAGAGTCAACCAATAAAAAAAAAATTTATTAGAATTTAAATGCTAGCCAACCAAAATAATCAGTAATAATATCACTTATGTTTGTTTTAGGACTACAAAATCACCTAACTTTATTTATTTTTCTCAAAATATACTTGACACAAAAAAAATACATTATTTTTCTCTTACTGGGGTGTCATGTCATATTTTTATTTTTATATTATTAAAATAATATGCTTTAAACCTATTTAAATGATAAGTTGCAAAATGTTTTTTTTTAAAATAATGTTTTCTATTTATGTTTTTTGAAAATATTTTGCTTTTTTAGATATATATAGATATATTATAAAAATGAATGAAAAAAAAGTACCCCATTTCTACGAATAACTACTAATGGATTGTTTTAACTATTTTTTAAAAATAAGTTTTTTAATTTTTTAGTGATAATTGGTATTTTTTACTATAAGTTTTTTAATTAATTTTAAAATAGTAATTATAATTTTTTTATAGTGCACTTTTTCTTCTTATATTTACATAGATATTTCTACTTTCCATTTTGTTGGAGCATTCTCTAAAATCACCGAAAGTGCGATAAATATAAATAGACATTACAATTTTTTGTATAAAATAATTCAATTTTTATTTTCATTGTTTAGCCTTAAAAATTAAAATTTGAAGTATTTAAAGATCTTTCATTTTTTTTCCCGTAATAATCATTATTGTTTTTATAAAAAAAATAGTTCGATTTTATTTTTTTCCTTTAAAATTGAAATTAGAGTCATTTAAAAATCATCCATTTTTTGCCATTACAGTTTTTTAAAATAAAAGAACTTTTATTTTCTATTTAAACTAATATATTAAAAATTCCTATTTTTTTAATTGTATATTTAGAACATATTTAAAATGCTTTTTGAAAAATTAAAATTCTTGAATATTTGTGTGCTGAAATGTGACACTTTTTACTTCTCCTATTATATATAGATAGAGTTTTTTTAAAGAAATAGACAAACCCACATATTATACCCAGTAAAAAAAATTACATTAAAAACTGTAGTATGAACTCCTCCGCTTCAAGAAAATATGTGGGTTCCTCCGGTTCTTTAAAAGAATTAGAAAAATATTAAATTAAAAATTGTGACATGGCACCCTAGTAGGAGAGAAATAATGTATTTTTTTGTGTCAAGTATATTTTGAGGACAATAGGCAAACTTGGTGATATTGTAGTCCTAAAACAATCACAAGTGATATTCCTAGGTAATTTCCCAAACATAAATGGACTATCTAGAGAAATTACTCCCAAAATAATTAAGCCGGTGGAAAGTTCATTAAGAAATTGCAAATAAAAAATACATTTTTACTAGTTTACTCTTAATTTTTTTCAATAGTCAATAATATTAAGTTTAAAAAGTTACTATTAATATTAAAAATAAAAAAAAATAATTAATTTTATCTTGATTTAAAACGGACAATCATAGTAATATAGGAAATAGTATTATTCAATTCTAGAATGTTAAAAGGTAAATTTTGTCTCATCAAAGATTCTCTATTTCTCTGTGTATACGGTTTATAGACGCTATGTGATTATTAAATTAATAAAACAGAATAATATGAGGATCTGAAAATAAAAAAATAAAACCTTATCTTCAACTTTATGCTGTCATTTCAATTTAGAAATAAAGTTAAAAATAATAATAACAATTAAAAACGCAGGCTGAAAATAAGTAATTTTCTTCTTTAATTTTATTTTTCAAAAAAGTGTTTTTTATTAAATAATAATTTATTTAGGTGGAATTTGCACTCATTTTAATTATTTTACGAATACATATTTTATTTATCAAATTTAGATAAATATGAAGAAAATTATTTATCATATTTGTTGGTGTAATAAATATAGATTAGGGTATTAGAAGATTAATAGATAACAATGTATTCTCTCTTTTTCTATTTATTTGTCCATATTTCTTCTTTTAGTTAAAAATGTAGGTTATTCCTATTTACTTGTTCATTTTGACATATCAAGAAAGAATATTTTTTTTTCTATTACACCCCCATTTACACTTCTTGAAAATTTCAAAGTTTAATTCATGTTTTTTGAAATTATAATTAATAAGGGTAAAATTGTAACTTCAGTTTGTTACTTATTATCATTTTAGTATGTGTGTCATTTCTAAAGTGAACAACTAAAAATAGAGACTGAGGGAGTATTGTTTTGTTGGTCATATATATTAATATTGTTGTATTGCTCCTAAAATATTATGTCTTTCAATTTTTGAATTGCATTAGACATCTTTTTCATTGAGCAGAAAATTTATCAAAAATATCATCTTTGTCTTTGATAAATTGATAAAATTTGCATATTCTTTCAAAACTCTACATGGTGAAACTATACTAAATTAATATATATTGTTTATATTGGACCAACTAGAATTTCAAAGGGACAAATATTTTAGTGACATACTCTCTTCGATCACTATTGTTTATCAGGATAAGATCATGCATAATCCTTAAGAAAAAATTTATATAAGGTACAATTTGACTAAAATAACTCTACTATCAATCGTTATTAAAACGGTTTGTACTTTTTGATAATTGTAAAAATGTTTTTTTTTTTTCACATTAAAGTGGTCTTTTAACTTTAAACGGAAGGAGTATATAGCACCCCATTAATAATTATTCCTTTCGTCCACTTTTAGTTATCATAATTTTCTTTTCTAGAGTCAAATGATAAAAACGTTGAATAACATTTTATTTGCATCAAATAGACATATAAAAATTGTAATTTATAATACTTTTCGTATAATTTTAAATATTTATTTTTATTGAAAATATTAAATTAGTGTAACATAATTTAACTTTAAAAATCAAATAAAATAACTTTAAAAAAAATGACATGATAAATATAACACAAAGTTGGAAAAAGATATGATCCATCCAATGTTACAAAAAAGATAGAAAAGGATATTACCCAAAGGATATTCTCTAAGCTCTTTCGCCTTGACGTTAATCACGTTTGCATGCACTTGTTTTAACTTATTATTACTAGATATTATGTGCCTGCGCCAGCACAGACTTAACGTATGTTAATATTTTTTTTTTGATTATATGATACAAATGAAATTTTAAAAAGCGAACTAAATTTTATATGTGTTTTAAAAAAATATTTTTAATTATTAATTTATGTACTTTTTATGTCATTTTCGAATAATATATATGTTTATCTATTTGTTTCATTTTATGTGATACAAGTGATTTTAGGAAAATCAACGAAATTTCTTATACGGTTCTAACATATTTTTAATTGTCATTTTACTGTGATTCATTGTACTTTTTAGTTCTTACGTTATTTTCAAATAATAAATACAATGTTTTTTCTTGTTTCGATAAAAATAACGGAGTCAACCAAATTTCATTATGTTTTTTGATTATATTTTTCTAAATTTATCTTAAATTGTTACATTGCGTTTTTAAGCTTCTTTTTATGTAATTTTCAAATATAACAAATTAGAAGTTAAAACTAAGAATTACAGTTTTCAAATCATTATATTTCATTTTTAATATATGACTCTCTCCTTTTCGATTTATGTAAACTTATTTTTTAATTTCATTTCAAAAAGAAAAATAACTTCTGAATTTTAATTTTTTTATAATATATTTAAGATTACAAAATTAAAAAATATTTCAATACACAAAATTTAAATACATATAAATTTTAGTTTTAATTTGATTCATTAACCTAATATTACACTTGATATATACTTATTAAGAGCTAAGTGTAATCATAATTTATTTACTTTTGTATAATAAATAGATATCACCGTAACTCATAAAAAATGAAGAAATAACAAAAATGATAATAAGAATAATTAAAGATGTTTCTAACAATATTTAATTTTCGTTGTGTTATCATTCTTGGTAGATTTTTATTTGCATGAAGTTACATTTTTTCCTTTGATCATCATTTACTTCATATATAGAAAGATGTTTCTAGAATTATTTATTCTTAATTGATTTTTGTTAGAATGCAATTACATTTTTATTCTTGGTCGTCTTTAATACAAATATATCATCCTATTCATTTTTATTTGTAAAGTTACTTTTTAACATTTATTCTTTAATTTTAATCTAATATATATTATTAATTTTATCACAATTATTTATTTTCAAGTATATAATTAGAACCAAAATAAAGATGAAAATAATTAATTCATGCTATTTTTATATAAAAAGTAGGCTTTTTATAAGCATAATGAATAGCAAAAATATTAAGAATTAAACTAAAGTAATAATAAAATAGAGCAATAATAAAAATAGATATCAAAATAATTCACAAAAGAAATAAAAAGGAAAATGAAGTAATAACAAAACAAGTTAATGGTAATAACAATAATTTAAGATGTTTCTAGAACTATTTAATTTTCTTGTTATCATTTTTTATAGATTTTTGTTAGTGTAAAATTATATATTTGCCCTTGATCATTATTTTTATTAGCGTGAAATTATATGTTTTTCCTTAATCGTCATCCCACTTCACTCTTCTATATAATAGAAATTTCTCTCTAAACATGTAAATCTAATCCTTCAGTTTTATATTATTTTATTTTATTAAATTAAATATCTAAATTATTAAAAAGGTATGTTTTCATGATTTGAACTATCACTTAATAATTAGGGAAACGGAACTAGACATTGATTAGACTAAATAGTGTTTATTTAGAAATGCTTCTAACGCGTTTGTTCATAAATATTTTCCTATATATGACATATATGACAATGCTATTTATCGATACTTTATTTTTTTTTACTTATATATTAACTCGACTTCTTTGACATTTTAAAAATTATTTTTAATCAAGTTAGATTTATCTATAGCATGATAGAAACGAAATGGAATCACAACTAAAAAATGGAGAAGAAGATAGTAGATATCAACAATTGAAATAAGTTAATTTATAAGGTGATATTTTTAATTAACTTCTAATCTACTGTTTAACCGCATACTAATTTAGGGAAAATGCACAAGTACCCTTTTAGATTATGACGAAAATCTCAGAGACACACGTTAAACTAATGTGTTATTACCCCCATGAACTTACTTTTTTTGGAATATTGTGCACCTTTTTGACTTACGTGACATTCAAATATTTCCCGGCGCCTCAATTGTGTAGGGTTACGGATTGTGCCACATAAAATTAAATGTGTATATAATTACAAAAAAATAAGTACAAGGAAACAATAGGACTATAGTTTAGTTAAGGTGTGTCTTTAAAATTTCGATCATAGTCTAGGAAAGTACTTGTGCATTCTCCCTATTAATCTATCATATTTTGTCACAATAATATAATTTTTCTCAAATATCACGTGAAAAAAAATTATAAATGAAAAAGAGAGTGTATACATATTATAAAAAAATTAATCGAAATGTAATTCATGATAGTTTCAATAAAAAATTATCACTCCTAATAATTTCAATATAAAATAAAAGATTGAAATAAATTAGATGTATTTTTCGTGATAAATATTATTTTATTAGTCAACTGTCGTAAAAAGTCAAAATTCTTGGCAGTATGTGATCCCCCAATCAGTGCATGATTTCTGTGGCCTTCCATTCACTGTGTGTTATGCGTGATTATGATGAAATTTTTTGCTAATGACTCCATTAAAAGTTAAAAATTGATTCCACCAATTTAAAATTTTAATTTAATTTAATTTATTTGAAATTTGGAATTATTTGTGTATATATAGCACAAATAAATTCAAGAAAATTATGTTAAGATATATTTTATTTTTTTGTTTGATATATCATATTTTAATTAATCTTATTTGATGATTAAATCAATTACAAGAACATAACTAAAGAAACTTAAAAAGTAACTATCATTATTAGCCAATATAATATTAAATATGTATATCTTTTATGTATTATAAATTAATATGCAAAAAATATTTTTGCCGACTTTTTTTTATTTTTTTAATGAGTTCTTTAAGTATATGACACATGATGATTAAATATGGACCGACTTATGTGTTGACCTTGACCATCTTGTCGCAAAACATTTATTATTAGGATAATAAATAAATACTACTCCCTTAGTTAATTCTTACTTATTTATTTAAATTTTACTGTTCCTTATGAATATTTTTTTATATTTATATTAAGTATATTTTTTAACTTTTTTTACGGTAAGGAACAAAAGTTAGTACAAATAATTTTTAATTATAATATTTATATTACGTATTTTTTCCCTTTTTTATATTAAGTAACTTTTAATCCTACTTATCAAAAATATTTAAGGAAAACAAGTAATTAGAACAATATATGTAAAGATAGAAAAAATATTTTTAATATATATAATAGAGAAGTAAAAGTAAATGTAAAAATAATAGTAAGTATCTTTCGGGGTGACCCAGTGATTTGAGCTTGGAACTTTCATGTTGGAGGTCTCAAGTTCAAAACCCCTTGCTATCGCTAGCAAGGGGTTTGCCTTCTGGGTTGAACTCGCCTGGTGCGGGTTACTTCTCGTATGTGGTATGCGAGCTATTGAATATAAGCAGAGTTTTACCCTGTGCGCACCCAAAAAAGATAGCGGTTGCGGATTTCCTTGTCGTAAAAGAAAAATAATAATAAATGATGTATTATTTTACCCTGTACGCACCCAAAAAAGATGGCGACTGCGAATTTCCTTTTTTCTGATCCTTCGAGAAAAAGATTCATTCTCTTCATAAAAATAAAAGGTAGAACCAACAAAAAATTCTTTTTCAATTTATCTATGTCGTAGAACCAACAAAAAATTCTTTTTCAATTTATCTATGTCGTAAAAAAAAAAATTATGTGATGTATCATGTGGAATAGTGAAACATATAGTAGGGGGGCCCTTTTGAATATGCAACATGGAATCATACTTGAAATCAAATTATTTTGAGATTGAAGGTTTGTCTACGCATATTATTTTTGAGTTTGGAATTTTTTTTCATAAACATAAAAAATTCACAAAATTATAAAATACTTTAATATTTCTTTTATAAAACCTTAGCATATAATTTGAAGTTTTTGAGTTTGAATTTCTTTTTTCATAAACAGAAAAATTTCACAAATTGTGAAATCTTTTAATATTTTTTTTATTTTTTTATATAATCTTACCAATGTATAAATTGTAGTTTACAAACAAGATATCAAAATCATAAAGTGCTATATTGATAAATCACATATCTCTATGTTTTTTAATTTGATAAATAAATATTTTTGATTACAAACTTTCAAAACACATACTTATATGTAAAATTACTAGTCAATAATAATAGTACCTAGTTATTCTTTGATATATTTTTTGGGTAACTTTCACAAATTCATTAGATTTGAAGCTAATTATTTGGCTTCACGTTGTTTTGTAATATTACGTTTTCTTACCATGATATGGGCCTTGTATACATGATGACCACATAATTTTTTTTACCTTTTCCGAGTTTCAACTCATTTTCGACTTTAAATATCTATTTTAAAATCTAATCTTTATTTTAGTTTTGTTTCAGAATTTTTTACTCGATTTTACTTTAGAAAATTGAAAATCACACAAATAGTTATTCTTAGATAATACTTTTATTTTTTAAGAAAAGAAAAATTACAAAAATATATTTCGTTTACATTTTCTTATATTTAATATAAAAAAAATGATTCGAGAATATTGTTTTTTGGCCAAGTGGTAAGGAAAGTATACTTTCCACACTTCTATTGTGCGTACAAACCCCAACTATAAACATTTTTTTCTCCAAACATGATATCTCTCAACTTTGGATCCACCGTCCTCAAATTTTGAACTATAAACTCGTAATTCTGACTCCACCTCTACTTAAAAATTAAGACAAATAAAATTTAACAATTTAAAAGAACCATAAGCAAATGTTTAACCAAGTTTAATTTAAGTAAAATATAAGTTGATACAACAATCGTGCTAGAACCAGGAGATTCAGGGTGTGTCTTATGCCTTTCCCTAGGTCAACAAATTTTCTTACACGAGATTAATAAAAAGAGTTGTACTCTTTTTAATAGGGAATTTAAAAAGGTGACTAATAAACAATATAATACAATTTCAAGTGATGACTCTGTAAGAACTATAATTCCAATTTAATATCATCAATTCAATTGGAAAAACCCTTCATCTTCTTTAAAGATCGTGGAAAAAGGGGTGTGACAAATACATATAAGTTAGTATCTAATTAAAGGAAAAATGCACAAGTACCCCCTTAACCTATGTCCGAAATCACAGACACACATATGCTATACTAAGGTCCTATTATCCACTGAACTTATTTTATAAGTAATTTTCTATCCCTTTTCGGCTTACGTGGCACTAGCTTGAAAAGAAAAGTCAACCAACGTTGGGCCCACAAGATAGTGCCACGTAGGCCGAAAAGTGGTAGAAAATTATTAATAAAATAAGTTCAGGCGGGTGATAAAACCTTAGTATAGTATAAGTGTGTCTCTGAGATTTCGGGCATAAATTAAAGAGATAGTTGTGCATTAATGATATAACTTAAAGTCATTAATTACGAAGTATTTCTAATTAAGAGATATAACTAAAAATGTTAATTAAAAAGAAAATCACGTTTATAACAACTTTAAAGGGTATAACATATCATAATTGCTTCTAAAAGAAAATCAAAACAATCAACGTCCTTCTTTTTATAGGCAATTCAACAAAGTGTAGATTTCTTAACTCAAAAACATGAACAGGTTCATTATGAGGTATTTTAGGGGTTTTAAGGGGAAGAAATAGGAGAGAGTGGGTTGATTTGGAGTAAGATTAAATTACGGGGGATAATTGAGTGGATAACACTTTATTTTAGGTTAATTTTAAAGAGTAAAGTATTTCAATGTAACTAATTTCAAAGCAGGTACATAATCAGTAAACAGTGGAATAATATATAATTATTTAAAAGTATAGGTAATTTATATATTTTACTGCTGTTGAGTGGTTTGTTGACACCAGAGTTTTTGGTATCTATACTCTCGTGATTGATATCATTTTACCCTAGGAGGTCATATTTCAAATCAAACCTCGGATAATACAGGAGAATAATTTTTTTAAGGGGACACTGTGAACTTAGTGCACTTGATCTTTTTCCAGTTAAATTTTTTCCAGATTCTGCTATGTGTTTTACAAATTTTAGTATTTGTGAATTAATTTTTTTTCTTTTTTACCGATTCAGTAAATTTTGATCACTTCGTGTTTCTACAAAATTTATTAGAATCAGTAATTCTGATTTTTTCTAACACAAATTGGCAATTATCTTAAGAAAATTATTATTATTATTAATCTGTGTTTCTGGTGGAGACAAAAATCTTCCTGATATTATACTCCTTGAGTCTGAAATTATAATTTATTGCTTACTAAGATTGTATCGGCTTTTTTTTATCAGATATGACAAACAACGGTGTTACAGTAGCTGGTGCTGCACCAATCCGAACTATTCTACCGCACGCAGAGAAACCGAGTAAATTTACTGGTGTGAATTTCAAAGGATGACAGCAACGTGTATTTTTACTGGCTTACCATTCTTGGTCTGCAGAAATTTACCAGTGAAGAAACTCCAGTGCCTGCTGCTGATATGCCAGACAGAAAAATTCATGATTATTGAATCATGAAAACAAACAGACTTCCTATGTAAAGACTACATTTTGAGTGCTTTAGAGGATGACTTATATAATGTCAATAGTGCAATAACAACTTCAAAATAGTTGTGGGATGCACTTGAGAAGAAATATAAGACAGAAGATGCATGCTTGAAAAAGTTTGTGGTCGCAAAGTTTTTAGACTATAAAATGGTAGATAGTAAAACTGTTGGATCACAAGTGCAGGAACTTCAACTTATTCTCTATGATCTGATTGCTGAAGATATGGTAGTAAATGAAGCTTTTCAAGTAGATGCAATGATCGAGAAGTTGCCTCCTTCGTGGAATGATTTCAAGAATTATCTAAAGCACAAGCGTAAAGAAATAAAGTTTGAAGATCTTATGATTTGCTCAAGATTGAGAAAGATAACAAAAACGCCGAAAAGAAGTCTCGTAAGATCTCAACAATCATTGAAGTTAATATTGTTAAAGAAGCTTCTATCAAAGACAGAAAGAGAAAGACATCCAACAGGCAGAAGTTAGAACAGGCCAAGAAGAAATTCAAAGGCAACTATTACAACTGTGGCAAGGATGGTCATAGGTCTTCTGATTGTCGTGCTCCAAGAAAGGACAAAGACAAAGGAAAGTCAAAAGTCAAGCAAACATCATGAAAAATATGAAATATGCAGATGACTTGTGATGCAATGATCTCGGAGTGTAACTTAGTTGGAAATCCCAAGGAGTGGTTTCTCAACTTAGGTGTCACTCAACATATTTGCTCTGCAAAAGAAGCCTTTGCAACGTACACTCCTGCTGAGTATGATGAAGATTTGTTCATGACAAAAACACAGCAACAATAAGGATTGCAGGAACTGGGAAACTGTATATCCCTACTATTAGGAAGAATTTAGATTCTGCTGCACTACTCGTTAAGAACGGGTTTAAGTGTGTCCTAGTTAGTCATAAAGCTGTAATAAGTAAAAATGAAATGTTCATGGGAAAGGGCTAACTCAATGAGGGTCTTTTTTAACTGAATGTAATGGTTGTTGACAGTATTGATAAGAATTCTGCTTCTGTTTACTTATTGGAGTCAAATGATTTATGGCATGCCCGTTTGGGACATGTAAATTACAAAGCCTTGCGAAAATTGGTTACTCTAGAAGTATTGCCTGATTTTAAATGAGATGAATTGAAATGCGAAATTTGCGTGGAAAGTAAGTTTGTTAAACATTCTTATAAGTCTGTTGAAAAAATTTCTAAAAGTTTAGACTTAATTCACACAGATATATGGGATATGAAGTCGACACCATCTCGTGGTGGAAAAAAGAATTTTATAACTTTTATTGACGACTGCACTCGATTTTGTTATGTATATTTGCTTAATAGTAAGGATGAAACAATTGATGCATTTAAGCAATACAAAAATGAAGTGGAGAACCAATTGAATCTGAAGATAAAAATGACTGGAGTGATAAGGGTGGAGAATATGAATCTCCTTTTGCAGAGATATGTTTGGAATATGGTATTATTCATCAAACTACTGCACCTTATACACCACATTCAAATGATTTGGCGAAATGAAAGAACAGAACATTCAAGGAAGTGATGGATGCCTTGATGATCGATTCTGGTTCACCATGAAACTTTTGGAAGGAATCCATTCTTATGGCTAATAAGATACTCAATAGGGTACCCCATCAAAAAACACAATAAATTCCATATGAGATATGTAAAGGAAGGAAACTCAACTTGAAATATTTCAAAGTGTGGGAGTGTTTAGCCAAGGTAGAGGTTCCTTTACTGAAGAGGGTTAAAATTGGACCAAAATAGTAGATCGTGTATTTATTGGATATGTTGTGAACAGTAAGGCCTGCCAATTTTTGGTTCACAAATCTGATAATTTTGAGATTCATGTTAATACAATAATTGAGTTAGACAACGCAGAGTTTTTTTAAAATATTTATCCGTATAAAACTGAATGTGATTCGACAAGTGAAAGATCTAAATGACCACGAGAAGAATCAACGGAAAATACACTAATTAGTGAGGATCTTAGGTGTAGTACTCGCCAACGGAAACCTGATTATTTTGGACCAGATTTTGTGGCACTATTGCTTGAAAATGAGCCTCAAACATTTAAAGCAGCTATGTCTTCATCTGAGTCAACTTATTGAAAAGAAGCAGTTAATAGTGAGATCGAATCAATTTTGAGTAATCACACTTTGGAATTGACTGATCTTCCTCCAGGAAATAAACCTTTAGGATCAAAGTGGATCTTTAAAAGAAAAATAAAACCTGATGGGACTATTGACAATTATAAGGCTAGACTGGTAGTAAAAGCGTACATACTAAAGGAAGGTCTGGACTACTTTGACACATACTCTCCAGTAACAACGATAACATCAATTAGAATGTTAATAGCACTAGCAGTAGTGCATGATCTTAAAATCCACCAAATGGATGTAAAGACAACCTTCTTAAACGGAGAGTTGGAGGAAGAAAATTACATGGAACAACCTAAAGGGATTATAGTTATCGGTAAAGAAAAGAAGTGTGCAGACTTGTGAAGTCACTTTATGGACTCCAGCAAGCACCCAAACAATGACATGCTAAATTTGACCAAACTATGTTGGCAAATGAATTCAAGATTAACAAATGTGATAAATGTGTTTACATTACAAAAGTTATGAATCATGAGGTCATTGTTTGTTTGTATGTTGATGACATGTTAATAATGAGTAAAGACATTGACGATATAAAAGCTACTAAGCATATGTTTTCCAGCAAGTTCGATATGAAGGATATAGGAGTTGTGATTTGATATTAGGGGTCAGGATTATCAAAACTCCTCAGGATTAGCATTATCTCAATCTCATTATATTGAAAGAATAAGTTCAAGTACTTGAATTTCAATATTGTCAAAACTCCAATTAATTTAAGCTGTACATTTCAAAAGAATGAAGGTCAAAGTGACTCTCAATTGGAATATTTTAGAGTATTGCAAAGTTTGATGTATATTATGAATTGTATCCGACCAGATATAGCATGTGTTATTAGCAAACTGAGTCGGTTCACTAGTAATCTGGATCAAACTCACTGGATGGCAATGAAACATGTGTTGGGATATCTGAAATATACACAATACTATGCTTTGCATTATAATAAATATCATGCTGTGATTGAATGATATAGTGATGTAAATTGGATCACCGGTTCAAATGAAGTAAAATCCATAGTGGTTATATGTTCATACTTGGTGGAGAAGCAGTCTCTTGAAAATCGTCCAAACAGACATGTATTGCTCGCTCCACAATGAAATCTGAATTCATTGCTTTGGATAAGGCTAGTGAAAAAGCTAAATGACTCCGAATTTTTTTAGAGGATATTCTATTCTGGCCCAAACCTGTAGGACCTATTTTCATACATTGCCGAAACAACAATAAGTTGGGCATGAAGCGTCATGTACAACGGGACGTCTCGTCATATACGACGGAAACATAACACCATAAGACAACTGCTCTCTAGTGGAATTACACAATTGACTATGTAAAGTCAAGCGATAATGTGTCAGATCCACTAACGAAAGACCTAGTGAGAGAGGTAGTTGAAAGATCATCTAAGGAAATGAGTTTATGGCTTAGGACAAGTCAGTATAACGGTAACTCTATCTAGCAGACTGGAAATTTCAAGAGCTAGATTCAAGGATAAAAACAAAGTTGTGATTTACGGTTTGACATTGTCAATTAACTCAATCCATTCTCATGATATAGACAATGTTCAGGAACAAGTTTAAGACTTTAAGACTTGTTAATGAGCTAATAAAGCTTAAAGTTTTTAAAAATTTGCTAATTTTGGTAGATTTGACCAAATAGTGTATCTACGAGATGACACGATTGGAAATCACCTATGTGAGTGTTAAATGAAAGCCACTTCAAAGAGAATTTTATATCAAAAGTCTATTCTCTATACACTCATGAAACCATGAGGTATTCATGGCTGAAACGAACACAACCGTAAGAACCATAAACAGTAAAGGGTTAATTGTGTGACTTATGATTATCTAGGTATACATTAAAGCTCGACGGTTCAAAGATATCGCATTTACCGATTGATCGAGTATATCTTACATATGTTCACTACGGAAAGTCCAAGGAGAAACTTACTTATCCAGATGTAATTAATCATTGCCTGTAAAAAACACATTTGTCTGTGCATTCCTATGTTATAATCATTCCTCATCAATGTGGGAGATTGTTGGGTATGTAGCAAGAATTGAAGGGAAATAGAGGGAAAGAGAGGAATTTGAAAAGTTAAGAGCTTGAAGAGTTGGAAACTTGAAAAGTCCTCTTATGCTTTAATGAAAAGGCATTTGTCCCTCAACGGTGGTGGAAAGAAAACTAGGAGGGTTTAAATATAGAAACACTCCTATTAATTGTTAAAAGAATTGAAATGAGAAACCCCCATCGCGCCGCCGTCGTTGTCGCTCGCTCGGCTTCGATTACGTCTTTGGCTTTGGAAAATGACCGACAAATTATTTTTTGGACAAAGTTTGTCAGTTTTTTAGTTGAAATTAACCAAAACGTTTCAACTTTTTAGTTGATTAACCCGATCCGACTCGAATCCGCGCGCTTTCCATTTTATTTAAATTTCCCACAGTTTTGGAAATGACTGTTTTGAAAGGTTGCAACTTTCAGGAACAGTCAGTACCATTTGAAAGGTTCAAACTTTCATCAATCGTCGTGTGGATTCTGAAAGTGTTGCAACCTTTCGGAACCTGTTCCTCTTGCCTATAAATACTAATTAATTATTTTAGAGAAAATGCACAAGTACCCTCCAACCTATGCCTAAAATCGTAGAGACACACTTATACTATACTAAGGTCCAATTACCCCCTGAACTTATTTTATAAATAATTTTCTACCCCTTTTCGGCCTACGTGGCACTAGCTTGAAAAAAAATGTCAACACGCAATGGGCCCACAAGATAGTGCCACGTAGGTCAAAAAAGGGATAGAAAATTATTTATAAAATAAGTTCAGGGAATTAATAGGACTTTAGTATAATATAAATGTGTCCGTAAAATTATGGATATAGGTTAGGGGGTACTTGTGCATTTTCCATTTATTTTAAAGTGAAGATGATGTTTTTTGTCAAATGTAAATGTTTGTTAGTTTTTCTTAAAAACTCAAACATCAAATGTATTATCATCAAATGTATTATCATCAAATTACAAAACAATTGTCAGGATAGTATCCACTATCTACTACTTAATTATAAGTGTGGATAACCATACCGGTGGCGGTAAACATCCCCGCTTCATCCGTGTGGTTCCACACTTTCAATATCTTTTTCTTCTGTTTTAATTTATTTATCTTATTTTTAAAATTATGTATTTAAAATTGTGTAAAATATATTATAAACCATGTTAATTGACAAATTAAAATATTTTTGAAAAACATATAAAAAAATCAATTTCTTAAAAGAAAATTGATCAATTCATAAAATTAATCTATTTGTTTCACATAAAATGGGATAAAAGAAGTAACATGTATTATTTAATTTGAAAACTACGTAAAAAGTATTGTAAATATAAATAATTAACAACATATTGACTTTTAAAATTCTCTTTGTACTACATATATAGGGACAAGAGCATATATTATTGAAATATACGTAAAATTACTATAAATTACAATAGTTAACAACTTACATATTTAAAAATCATATAAAAATTGTATTTTCAGTTGATAAAAAATGAATCAAAATGTGATTGGCTGGAATCAAACTCGATACTTTGATATTAAAATCTGACTATCGAACCAGTGAACCATCCAACAAGTTTGAGAATGGGTTCCACAAGTTATTATTTAATATTTCCTAAATAATTATACAAGTAACATATCAAATTTAGTTGGATGACCACAGGTTCCAGTGACCCAGTTTTAATACATGAATTTGCCCTCTGTGCAAGTATTCATAAGGTATAGTGAAAATAATTGAAAGTGGCATGACTTTTTGGTCCAAAAGAAAAAAGGTATGCCCACTAAACAAATAAGTCCTGGGTGGGTAAGCTGGCAAGTTAACTATCAAGTGCTTTTCAAGAGAATATTAAATAAGAGTTCACTAATAAATTTACATAGTTTTTAAGAGACGTGAAATCTTAAATGATGACATGTAAGATAGAAAAGGATGTCGGGGGGGGGGGGGGAGAGGGGGAGTACTAAATATCGAAATATATCATTCTTTTGAGATTGACTAAAAGAGAAAATGAGTATAAAAATTGAGATAAAGTAATTCTTTTGTTCCATGTGGTATAATATGATACAAACTATAAATTTTTGTTTGAGACTTCTCATAGTACTCTCTCTGTCCCTAATAAGTTGTCCTCTTTTGTATTGACATATCTATTAAGAAAAAAATACTCCTTCCATCCCATTTTATATGTTTCCTTTCGGATTTCAAGAGTCAAACAAGTATATCTTTGACCGTAAATTTTTCATAGATCTTTTAAACATTTTGAATTATTAATTATTATGACTCATAGTACTTTTTATTTAGTTTACAAATATATAAAATTCATTTCAAAGAAATTGAAAAGAAATGATTTCATGGGCAAATGTCCGATCAAACTTAAACTATTTTACTCTCAAAACATAAAAAGGTGTCATATAAATGGGACAGGGGGAGTAATTGACATTGTGAGTTTACCATTTTACTCCTACTAATTGTGAAGTGGGTGAATTAAGAATTTAAGATTTTCAATAAGTTGTACATTTTTCAAAGTAATTAATTGAGGGTATAATAGGTAAAAAGTTTTTATCCTTTCTTGATTCTCAAAATGAGCAAGTAATTAGGGACAATTAAAAAAAAAACAAGTAATTAGAAATTAAAGGAGTACTAGTTTAGGGGAGTAAATGCTTCCAAAAATCAATGTTTGATTGAGTAACTAAAACTTCTCATTGTTTAGGTATGCATTTTATAAAGGGCGACTTTCACATATAGCAAACATAAAACTCATATTTGTATGATATAACAAAGTTTGCATAATTGCACTCCATAACAAACATATAAATGTATAATTCGCTATACATATACAATTGAAGCGATTTGTATAAAACGAAGTGTATAAAACGAGAAAGAGAAGAGACTTGGGCAGATAATTGTATAAAATGAAGTGAATAAAACGAACTATATAGTTATAAGTATATAGAACGATTATATACAATTTGAATTTGTATAAAATGAGAAAGAGAGAAAGGCAAAAGAGACTTGAGCAAGGAATATACAATTGAATCGAATTGTATAAAACGAGAAAGAGAGAAATTATATGCAGTTTGAATTTGTATAAAACGAGAAAGAGAGAAAGGCAAAAGAAATTGGACAGGGGAGTATTTTTATTGTATAATTATAAGTGTATAAGACGAAAATATTTGTATTTGTATGTATATACAATTTTCTCTCGCTTTATACAAACAGAAACGCAATTTATACATTTCGTTTTCTGTTTGTATAAGTGATAGAGGCGAGGATGGCAAGCGAGTAGGGAGAGTGTCGAGCGAGATATTAGAGAGGGGAGAGAGGAAAACAAAAATATATGTATTTGTTCAATTTCCTCTCGCTTTATACAAATAGAAACAGATTTTATACACTTATGTTTGTATAAAAGTGAGAGGAAGCAAGCGAGAGATGGAGCGAGAGAGGAGAGTGGCGAGAAAGAGTTTGAGGGAGAGAGGTGACTAACAAACAGTTTGCTATGGGATACAATTAAATCAAAGGGTGGTTATAGCAATTAATTTGATTTATTAGTTTGCCGTTATATACAATTTTCCCTTTTATAAAGTGTACCAAATTTAAAGGAGCTTTTAATGGAAAAATGCATAAATACCCCTCAATCTATGCTTGAAATCCTAGAAACACACCTATAATATACTAAGGTCCTATTACCCCCTGAACTTATTTTATAAATAATTTCTAACCCTTTTCGGCCTACGTGACACTAGCTTGAAAAAAAATATCAACATGCATTGGGCCCACAAGATAGTGCCACGTAGGCCGAAAAAGGGTAGAAAATTATTTATAAAATAAGTTTAGCGGGTAATAGAACCTTATTATAATATAAGTGTGTCTCTGGGATTTCAGGCATAGGTTGAGGGAGTACTTGTGCATTTTCCCGCTTTTAATTATTAACTCTATAAATATTTAACTTAAAACTTAATTTGACATACTATAATATACATCTAGTATATACAATAAACTACAAAAAAAAATTCATATTATTTTTTATATAAAATATTTAAATTTTAATATACAATAATATACAAAATATTTATACACAATATACAATTTTATACATAATTATACAAAATCCGACCTCATCAATTTCCTTGTATTCAAACAGCAAATTCATCAAAAACACCTCAACATTTCAGATTTTGCAACAATACCATTCAAAAAGAAGCTTATTGCAAAATTTTAATTTTTCAAACACTTGAAGCGTTGTACTTGAGCAATAATAGTTGAACACCAATACTGTGTTGAGTTTGCAAAATAAAAAAAATTAAATGAATCTGTTATTAGCAATGGTAAGTGGATTTAGATAAATTACCATATAATTTACGGATTTAAATTCAGTTCCATTATAATTAGGGTCCGTCCAATTTTTCATGATGATAGAAGATACCAAAATAAGGAAACTTTGATGCAAGTTTGTGAAAAAAAAAATAACAAAAATTTGTTTTTAGCAATATCGAGTTATATTACTCAGAAAACCTAAAACCGGACAATCTAAGTAAACATTTGTCTAGATTATATAAAATAACTTTATAAGCTACACTAAAACATGGGTTCTATTTATTTGAATCTACTCGAATTTACCTCCAAAGTCATTTAGAGAGCTCATTCAAGCTTGAGGCTTGCTTGAAAAAGTCTGATCGCGCTCGCCTTAATGCCCTGTCTTTCGCCTAGGTGGAGAGGAGGCGGCCTATTCGACAACTATAATAGACTCTATAACTGAACCACGCATGCTAAAAACACAACGGATTAGAAGGGACAAGAGGTTCCACTCATTGCTAAAAAGACAGTCAAGCTAAGAAGTAAAACACAAAAAGTCGATCGCACATAACAATATATATAAGACATAACGACCTTTAAGCATAGGACAAACAAATTTTTTTTTTTTTTAAAAAGTTATATACATTGGTTGTGTAAATATTTTTCTACATAATTATCTTATATTTTGACCTATTATTATAAAAGGTTGGTTACTACAATTTTTTAACAGGCTATATATGTCCTCCTATATTTAGATATTAAAAAAAGAGTAGGGTAAATAAAGAGAGATGAATATACTTATTAAATAAAAAAACAAGTAAATAAAGGAACATAATTTTTTTTGGAGAACTTTCACGTATAACCACTTAAAAATAACATAATTATTCTGCACAACTATAGTTTGATAATTACAATTGGTAGCTACATCTGTTATGGAGGAGAGAGACAAGCGGGACTGAGAGAGAGAGGAGAGAGGCGAGAGAGAAGGAAAAGAGTGGGAGAAAAATGAATTGTATATGTATATCGGTTGGATAATTACATATGTATTTGTATATATGGAAAGCGAGATTAGTATAGGGAGGAGAGAGGCGAGCTAGAGAGTGGAAGAGAGGTGAATTGTATATGTATATATTGTATATTATACATATGGATTTGTATATATGACAAGCAAGATTGAGAGATGGAGGAGAGGGGCGAGTGAGAGAGGGAAGAGAGGTGAATTTTTATATGTATATTGATTAGATAATTGTATATTATACATATATATTGTATATGTATAATATACAAATACATAAGAAAATCTTTATTATACATATCTATTTTATTTTTATCTAAATAGTAGTAAAATCTTTTCTAGTATTTTTATACACAAAAAAATCAGAATATTTAATTATCAAATTTTATATTCTTCAGCTTACGTTAATATCAACGTAACTACCACTAGTTTCCTATTTTAATGTGTTATAATTAACATTGAAATCTGTGATAAGAACATATTTAGTTTAAATTCAAAGCCACACACATTAAATAGGCATTTTTGAATTGTTGGTCATTCCATAATTTTTGCTACGTGATGTTCGTGTTGCCATGCAAATTAAGGTTACAAATCTATTTCCTAATTACTATAAAAAGGTCACCTTAACATCATAATTCAATCATCTATCTTCTCTAATAAAAGTCTTTCCTTTTTTCCGATTGATTGATAGGAAGAGGGGAAGAGTAAAAAAAAAAAAAAAAGAAAAAAAAGGGGGGGAAAATGGTGGGGAAAATAGTGGTTTCATTAGTATCATTGATACTTTTAGTTGGTGTGATAGTAGGAGTTGTGGTTGTTGTGAACAAAAATGGTGATGACAAACACGATGAAAGCACAAAAGTACAAATGAAGAAAGTTCATGAGTTTTGTCAAGCTACTGAATTTAAAGATCAATGTGCTAAGTCACTTGAAAGTGCTGCTAAAAATGAGTCAGCTACAATACAGGATTACCTTACAGCTGCATTCCGAACAACACTTGATGAGCTGAAAAAGGGATTGGATGAGACTGGAAAGACTAAGGTCGACAAAGACGCTGATCCTTACAATCATATGGCGGTTGATGATTGCAAGCTGATGCTGCAATGGGGTGTCGAGAAGCTTGAAGAATCAGTGAAGTTGATTGGTGAGACTGATGAAGAGACGATCCATGAGTATAGCGTTGATCTGTTGAATTGGATAGGAGGAGTTTACTCGTTCCAAACCATATGTATTGACGCTATTGAACAGCCAGAATATAAATCAGCAATTGAAAAAGGATTAGTGAATGCTACACAGCTTACCAATAACGCGATCAGCATGGTAGCAAAGATGTCTGATGTGTTGAAATCATTCAACATTCAAATCCCGCAAGGTTTACTGGATGGCAACAGCTCTCCTCATCGTCGTTTGTTGGATGTAAACAAGGTGGATGGGGGTGGTTACCCAACATGGTTCCCAGCTGCTGACCGTAAGCTATTGGAGAAGAGCTCAAAAGGAAAAGGAAAAGGAAAGGGAAAAGACGGCGCTCCTCTAGGAGCAGGACCAGCACTTCCCCCAGTAGGATCAGGACCATTAACTCCTCATGCTGTGGTTGCCAAGGATGGAAGCGGAAAGTTTAAGAGTGTTGTAGACGCTATCAAGGCTTACCCAGCAAACCATCAAGGAAGATACATTATCTACATCAAGGCTGGTACTTACGTTGAACAAGTCCTTATCGAGAAAAACCAACCAAACGTCTTCATGTATGGTGATGGAGCAGGGAAAACCATCATTTCCTGTGACAAGAATGTAATGAACAAAGTCACCACAATGAATAGTGCTACAGTCGGTGTGAACAGCGAGGGATTCATAGCTAAGGGAATTACATTCCGCAACACTGCTGGTCCAGAGGGTCAACAAGCTGTTGCACTTAGGATCTCTGGAGACAGGGGAGCAGTATTTGACTGCAGCATAGAGGGAAACCAAGACACCTTGTACTACCAAACATACCGTCAATTCTACCGCAACTGTGTGATATCTGGTACCGTTGATTTCATCTTCGGGTGTGGAACAGCTCTGATCCAGAACAGTGAGATCATATTGAGGAGGCCTAGACAAACAAGCAAGAACACAATCACAGCTGATGGAAAGGATCAAGCAGACAAAAACACTGGGGTAGTACTTCAGAACTGCAAAATTGTACCAGAACAATCACTTTTTGAAGATAGGTTCAAATACGAACACTACTTAATGCGCCCATGGAAGGCATATTCCACCAATGTTTACATGGAAAGTGAGATAGGTGACCTCATCAGGCCTGAGGGATATCTGCTTTGGGCGGCCGACAAGCCAAATTATTTCGAACAGACATGTGAAGTGTATGAATATGCAAACAGAGGACCTGGTGCTAACACTAGCGGAAGGAGCAAACTCTTCAAGAAGTTCAAGGTTCTTAGCCCACAGGAAGCTACTAAATACACAGCTGCCACTTTTCTTCAAGCTAATGAATGGTTGCCTGGAACCAGTGCACCTTTCTACCCTGGTCTTGGTGGAAAATAGATCATCACAAACAAGCAAACAAACATCATTTTCCCTACTTCTCAACACCCCTTCCTCTACCTACCAATTCAATATTCTTTCATTTTTTGTTGGAGAAGCTAGAGCATCCTTTTTTTAGCAACAAAAAAAAAAGAAAAATAAGACATACTTTTGTTCTTTTTGTGTATGTAACCAATTCTTTTTTTAATGATAATAAAGTCAAATTCAAAATTTCAATGTTATTTCTTCTTCTTACTGCAAATAAATAACACAGTTGCATAGTTTAGGTATATGTAACTAACAATTTCACCATATTTGTCTTACCTTATTCCAATGATCTTTACGCGAGGCCAATGTGAGCTTAACGATTCATTTAAATTCGGATTAAGTTACAGGTTTTAAGCTCAATCTTCAGGCCAACAACAATCATTTTCTGGTGGATATGTTATGTAAAAAGGAAAATCAAGTCAATATATATATATATAACTGAAGAAACCTTACCACCTAAACAAGAACTAGGTTCTTGTCAATTTGCCTAGATATAAACACAGTGATTTTATCGTGGAAACTTTCCTTGCTCAACAAAAGGAAAAACCACGCCAAAACTTCACTATCTTCAAAGAGCAACTTAGTACCTTCACCTCAACAGTTCACTAAAACTGTTCAACACTTAAACTATTCTTCAAGAAGTCAAACCCACTTCTTGTTACAAACATAGGAACTATTACAACTCAATAATAAACATAGAACAAATCAACACAGACTAATAATCCTAAACTTTAATTGATCAGACTTCAACATTCAATAATTCAGACTCGAACACAACTCATGAACCTGGTCCCAGTGTTGTTGTGACGAAGCCTTACAGTTTTGCTCCAATGATTATTGCTCTCAAGATTATGACTTTTGTGAATATGAAATAGGTGTCGCTATGTCTTTGCTGGAAAATTCTCTCAATTTGTAATTCGCAAAAGCCCACCTTCTCTTCTTTGACTTTGTCCTTTTATAGAAATGGATTAAGCCTTAGTAGAATCCTACAAGGAAAAGAAATTAGTTTTATCCTAGAAAAATAGTCATCTCCCTCATAGGATTTGTTTGTCTATTTTCTTTTCGGCATAGAAGACGTCTGCCATTTTTCGTCTCCTTACTTGACCTGGATTTCTGTTTAAAACATGTTTTCTCAATCCATTTCTGTATGTGCAAACTTTTCCCGCCTTCTTATTACATGCCTGTGAACTTGGTGCATGTTGTCATCTTATTTTTAGAGCTATGTCAAGTCATCAATAACCCAAATATGAAAAAGACAAAAACAGATATCTAACCTAAAGGGAAGTAAGCGAAAAAACAGTAGGCCTAAAAGCAAGCGTGCAGAGTGCTAAGCTAGGACTTGCAGACAACTGAGTTCAGGTAACGAGACAACTCGTCAGCATTGGTACATGACTGACCATTTGGCTATCCAAGTTATGTAAAAGAACACAATTTACAGTTCTCTTGTCATATGAGGGCAAACTGATCAGTCTTAAACTCCCTGTCTGAAGCAAATATTGCAAGTACAATAGAACTATCACTTCTTAAAGTGGAGCACCTTGCTATCATGAAACACCAGCTTTTGCCTTTTTGACACAGTATGGCTCTAAGATATGTTATTTTTACTACTTCTGCCGACAAGAGCAGATTTCCTCATGAATAGTAAACGTGTGGAAGCCTTTCGATGTAACTTGCAATAAGATGTTAGTGCTCATATGAATGAAGGATTTATGAATAGTTGCAGTAAGATCAGAAAGATTGAACCTGTGACTATTTGAAGTTCCATTAGCACTTACTACTGTCTTCCACCCTCTTCATCAATCAGTTCCCATGGAATACTTTCAACCTACGACAAACATCTAAAAAATGTTAAGCACATATATTTCTCTGTACCATAATGGGTTTGTGATATGGTATATATAGCATGGCCTCGAGTCCTTAAATTATCAAACAGTGCAATAATACCACTTCCATAGAGCGATAAGTAGATAAACTACAGCAGTTGAATCAAATTGGCCAACTGCAAGAGGGGAGGATTGCTTCATGGCCAAAGAAAAAACATCATCTACAACATGGTTTGGATTTGTTCCTTTTCTGATGCTTATAGAAACAGTATGCTCTTTTTAACAATAGACATCACAAGTACATAGATTTTACACTTCATGTTCATCCATGAAGTACAGAAGTATCCAGTTCATTTCCAAAGTCATTGTGCTATATTTTTAGAAGCCAATGCTATCAAGGTTACATCCAGAAAATCCATGAAAATAAAGCAAAAACAAAACAATTTGTTTTGCACATCTAGTATAGAAAGATGAAGCTTTGCACATCAAGAATGACAAATCCTTGTTACAATATTACAGTTGCTTGGTGTAACATAATTTGGCTACAGGTACAATATTACAGTTACTTGGTGTAACATAATTTGGCTACAGTTACAATGTTGAATGGAATGGTAACATAATTTCGGTTTTACGAGGTAAGTAGAACATCAAAATCACTCAGAGTCCATTCCGCCACTTCATCTTTGTCGCTAACAAAAATTTCTGTTCCCACATCCAGAGATGTCCATATTCTTCTAGCAGGATGTGTACCTGGATCCTACAGCCAAAAAAAGCAAGGATGGAATCATGCAGGTTGGTTGGGCCACTTGTTATTCAATCTTTAGTGTTTGTTTGCGCATTTATGTCTGATTCAAACATGGTTTTGGCACACATTTAATAAAGTTAATGTTGAAGTGTGTGACCGTCTTATTTAAAAGCTTAAATTTTTATAAAGAACACATTTCCATTAGTTAATTATATTCTCAACATGCCCCCTCACATGCAGGCCTGATTGTTTTTCATGAGCCAAGCACGTGGAGATTCTTTTTGATATGGGTGGCGCTGAGGTTCGATTCAGGACCTAGGACTTCTGTCTGCTCTGATACCATGTTGAAATGTGTGACCATCTCATCTAAAAGGTTAAGTTGTTACAAAGAAGACACTTTTCTTAGTTAATTATATTATCAACAGTTAACAATCCCACTTACTTGATAGAAGTAAAGTCTGCTAGAAAGGCCACCGACGTCAAGCTCCCAGGTTCTTCCATCCCCAACCCAGCCATCTCCTTGTTTGGTTGGATATCCATAGTCTGCCCATATTGGATGAGGCAGCAACTGAAGTAGCTCCTGTGCCTGGGGATTACTATAAGGATCACATGTGCTATATGGCTTTTCCAAGTGCTCGGCATTCCCAGGCGCACAATAATAGTGATAAGCTGAGTAAGGGAAGTGAGAGGTGTTATTCCTGTAGATTTTGGTATTGTTTGGTGTGATGTGGAAAGGTGGGCAGTTGCCGATATTTGTGGGGCTGCACCAAGCTGCAGTATCTGGATTAATGATCATTTCGCTGTATCTGGTAACATCGGTGAGAACATCTCCATCACATGGATCACCATTGTTCTTCCAGCAACTGCCAATATCTATCAAGTAAAACTGACTCTTGGGTCCTCCGCCTACCTTGACATCCAAGGTCAATTTGACCTTAAAATTAGGTGACTCTGGCAGCTGAAAGAAAAATAATCGTGCTGTTACAGGGAATAGCATTAATAAAATATCTTTTTCATCTCTGTATTTTCATTTGTGACAAATGGTTTAGAAAAATTCTCATTAGCCTAACACCCGGCATTTCTCAAAAGACATATTGGTATCCTCAGTTCTTTGCTAATACTCCGGATAAACTATTTGTATAACTAACACCTCCTCACCCCCCTGCCTTCTACCCATCTTTTTATTATGATGAACTATTAGTATTGTCTAATGTACTCAAAGCCCTCTTACTAATTAACTTCCAAAAGTGACAGAAGCAAGTGCGACCCCGGTGTTAAACTAGGTCTTGGGCCTAACTCACACCCCGATAATGACATTAGCTTGTAAATGATAATAAGGGTTTAACTGCTGAATACCCCTCAGGTGTATGCTGACAACCTACCAGAGAGGTTTACAATTAAATAACCTGTTGTGATCGAAATTTAGTGGTAAGATAAAGACATGATAATGGTGCCAAACAACCATTCAGGGCAGACCTAATTTCTCTAATGAGGATATCATGTGAGTGACTTGTACTAATTCAACTCATCCATCACTCATTTTTTCTCTTTGCTTTCTTAATTCACCTCTCATGCAGGCCATCGGAGTTGACATTACACCAAATTAATAGACACTGTATAAAGAATAATGATTAACAATCCTAATTGCAAATGGAACTTAAAAGGAACCTCATGCTCATGATGATAGTAAAGGCAAACACAACCTTGGAGGATATTTACAAGGTCTTTTATACAATTTGAATGGAGAGAAAAACACAAATTTGAGTATAAAAAAACAGTGAGCTTACAATTTTTAACATTCCTCTGGTATCATAGTGGTAGCCTCCAGAGAACCCTTTAGTCGCATCAGCCCGAAGATACAACATCAGCCATGGATACAATTTGGATGTTCTGAGTTTGTGCTTAAATACCCAACCCCCTTTGCCAACTTTCTTCTCCCAAACTACCTCAAAAAAAGAACTACTACTACTACTACTACCAGCTGTAGAACCCAAATCATAAGTACCATTAAAACCTCCCATCATAGTTTCATCATCAGATAAATAAGTAGGCTGATGAAACAGTATAGGCTGATTCATACATCCCTTCCCAAAACACGGAAATCTTCCCGGCTTAAAAGGGGGAACTCTTTTCCCATTCTCTGGACAAAGACCAGATTTCGAGTCATAGTTTCCGTTCTTCAACATTATCATCCAAAATTGCCATGGCCTTGGGGTATCATCAACTTCACACAATGAACCTAGATATAATTCCTTCTCAGCAGCATACAAATCAGGATCGTTCTTCGCCTTAAGACTCAACCCAGGAAATGACTTCCCAACACCAAGCTTATTATCAGACTCAGTTACCTTGTGACTCAATGAACTCCCTGCACATCACACAACCATAACAAAAATAGCTCAAAATATCCATTACATAGGAAAAAGGGGTTATTGCTATTTATCAATTTATGTACAACTGCAGAGGCAATTTGAGGTTCTAAATTTACAAAGTTTGAACCAGGCATATCCGCCACTTCTTTCTTACCAGAGCTATCAATCAATTTTGTTATAAATATATTTCTAATATAAAAACTAGTGAATTTGACCGAACGAGCTGTCAATCAACTATGTTAGAAATATATTTCTATACAGAGTTCATAAAAACTAGTGAATTTGTCCGAACCCATCAACCCCATTTAAGCTCTGCCCAGAAGAAAAAGGGAAAAAAATGAGATTTTACCAGAAATATCAAAGCAATCAGCAGCTCTAGGGCTACCCATTCCAGTAAGTTCTTCACCAACTTCATTACAGAAATTCCAAGCTTCTAAACCTACTCTGAGTCCATCTCTTCTCATTCCCGGATCTCCGACAGCAGAGGAATAACCACTATCACCTCCTTCACAACAAATTAGAACTACTATCCAATTCATTGTCAACAATAACAACATAAATAATGGAAAAATAATTTCCATGTTGCATGGACAAAAGCAAGAAAACTTAAAAGGCCACTGTTTATGCAACCAACCAAAAAAATGAAAAAAGTGCTTGTGTATTTTTAGTACAGTTGTGCTTTTATTTAAAGGAAGAAATTTTACTTTTTTCCAGATTCCACAGATCACAATCTAACAATTTGAAAAATAACCAAAAACAAATTTTAAAAAAATATACATAAAAATTAAAAAAAAAAAAAAAAAAAAAACTTTAATTTGTATTCACAATTTTTATTTTTAAATTTCACGATAAAATACAATCAAATGCTCTCCAGAGAAAAAAAAAAAAAAAAGGAAAAAAGGGCGGGAGCCGAATAAAGGAAAGCGCGTAATTTAACGTTTGGCAGCTGAAAATGATGGTGACACTGACCAGCCTCAATAGAGGGTCGGTTATAACTTTAATTTTGGCGCTTGTTTGGCCAATCTTACTAAATTTTTTACTAATAATAGAAATGCATTTTAGTTAAGTAATAAAAAAAAAAAAAAAAAATAAGTGTTTTGGAATAATAGTGAATTTTATATTTATTTAAATTATTTGAGAAGTATTATACAATAGAAGTCTCGTTAAATTATAGGCAGGATAATAAAATATTATTATTTTGGAAAAGTATTATTTAATCGATTTAAAAGTTTGACATCGTAAAATTAGTCCAGAATGAAATCGTAGAGAATTTAAATGAACTCAATTGTAAAAATGTTAGTAAAAAATTTGAGGTTATGATAATGATCTCGGTTACCACAATAAAATAGACGTATATGACATATTGAGGCCCAGAGCTTAGTAGAATTGTGGATACCGTTGAATTTTTTTTTAAAAAAAACTAGTTAGCGTAAGGAAGCATTTATGGCATTAGAACTCTTCACATTATTATGCTGTAGCTTGAAAAGACAATATCGAATCTTTAGGATGCAATAAAAAAAGTTAGAAGTGAACTTCAACTAGATTATAATTTTAATTAAAAAAAGAACATAATAAAATAGCATTTCACTAAATTGTCTTAAATATATTTGTATTTTTAAAGATTTTTAATTTATAATATTAATGAGACCACAAATTTATATAGGAGCATTTTGAAAATATATTATCTTGTCGAAATGAGTGATCTTTTGAATTGACCTAAATCGAGATCGAAGAAAAATATTATCTTAAAGAGTTTATTAATTAAACGAGTATTAATTTGGTGAGTACTATATATCAAATTTTTGTTATCAGAGACTTTAATTTATCATAATTTTATTTAATTAAAATGTAAAGCAATACTCCCTTTGTCCACTTTTGTTTATCAAGTAAATTAAAAATAATTATTGAATTTTACTTGTCTATTTTGTAAAACCTATTGGGTTAAAAAGATACGAATGAGAAAATGTAAAGTTTGTTAATTTCATAATCAAATGTTTTAATAATGACAATGCATTTAGTGACTAACCCGCTTGCTGCAGGAAAAGAATGAAATACAAACACTAGTACAAGGCTATTAATCCGGGAGATTGCGGGAATCGGATTGATTATGGGCAAATGTAGTTAAAATGATAAACAAATATTTGGTTAGTCAGATTAGATCTCTCACAACCTACAAAATAAAACACACAAGGAAAATCCTCCAGATCAATCAAGACACATAAGACGATGAAATCACACGAAACTAAGGAAACGATATCGGGCAAACATCTACAGGAAGTATGAGAAGATCAAATCAAGTCAAGATTCAAGATCCTCCTACAAGAAAGAATTGATCTATACACATATATGATATGAACATGATCCAACGATCAATTACAATCGATTAAGGACAAGACCTGTGATCCTTGATTCAAACACCCTTGAGTTCCTTTCAAAGAGTTTAACCTATATAAACCTCCTTTGTCTCTAGTGTGAAGTACGCAACTTTATTTGAACTTATTTGTAATCTTCTTTTATCTTTGATAAAGCTTTGTACACAAAGAGTGAACAATTGTAAAAAAAAATTAGTAGGAAAGATTCAAAGAGTAGGCTATACACGTACATGTAGTGTCAATTTTAGAAAATTTGATATGCACATAATACAGGATCAAAAGACTATTCATTCTGTACAACCAAATTGATCAGGTTCTTAAGATAACCCTTGAAACCAAGGGGACTGGACTAGGCACCCTTGAAACCAAGGGGACTGGACTAGACATTACATTGGTGATCCGAACCAGTATAAACTTTCTATGTTTATTTACTTTTCAGTAAATTATTTCCTTATATTCTGTTGAACTAACCTGCATGAAAGTCGGCTACTACACATAGACAGTCGACTGGACAAATATTTTAATTCATCCCCCCTCTCCCCTTATATCTTTCAAAGTTGTGACTTTTAATAAGAATTGTGATTTTTTTTAATAGTTGTGACTTCTCCGGTAATGCATAATAGACACCTATTCACACTACTCTTTATTGTCTATAAATACATGAATTTCCTCTCAATTTTTAAGAATCAATTTTCTGTACTTCTTCTACTAAATCTAACATTATAAATGTATTTAATTGTTGTTGAATAATTCACTGACACCCATAAATATAAGTTTTGATGCACCAGTAAGTAAGATCATTTTATCATTGAGGATATATTCCATTAACCTCCGATGCGGAAAATAGTTTCTGGCCTTAAGAACACACTATGTATTCAATGAACTCAATTCTCTTCTAGAGAAAAATATTTTGTATATTATTTCTAATTTGTTTCTGATACTATTTTTTATACTGGTTTTAATTTTCTTGTTTTGAAAATGCTCTTAAACTTTACTATTTCTTATCAAATTCTTCAAAAATTATTATTCTAAATATTTTTAAAATACAAATTCAATAACAAAATCTAGTGATAATTTATTATTTTGTGCTTGTTTTATTCTTGTTATTAAATAATATTATTCATTTCTTATTTTTTTGATGATATAATTAATAAAGATACCACAGTAAACTTATATTTTTATTTATTATCTCTTAGAAAAATGTGTCAAGTAATCTAACATGAACCAGTAAAAATGGTGAGCGTTGTACTTATATTAAATGGAAAAGATGGAGAGACGGATTATGTTTTACTAAAGGGGAAATTATATTTTTCAGTTTTACTTAAAACGGAAATTTAGTTTTCATTATTATCCTAACACAATAATTAATTTTGACCAAACATCTTAACTCAAAAATAAATAAAAAAATAAAAATATGTTAAGCTTCCTAAAAGCGTAGCCTATTACTACTATATGTCTACATGTTTGTTTAGTACATGTACTATATTAGATGCAATAAAGATATTTAGATATATCAAATATATCGTTATTAACTTATTGGTAATATTTTTATTTTATCTTTTAAAAAAAAATACATTTTTTAAAATTTATTCCAAGCTTCATTCTATTCCAACTTGACTCATTTTGCCTAGTATCATTATCTTAATTTCTTTTATGTTAGAAACTGAAAAACTTTTTTTTTAAAGATGGAAAACGGGGCTTTTTT
The DNA here is from genome assembly GCA_027705065.1 of Solanum peruvianum. NCBI lineage: Eukaryota > Viridiplantae > Streptophyta > Magnoliopsida > Solanales > Solanaceae > Solanum > Solanum peruvianum. The sequence continues at coordinate 74,120,265 of JAKWJD010001755.1, forward strand.
CAAAAGTGGGATGTAAATTTATTTCTTTTTACAAGACTTTCAAATTTATACATAAGAAATTTGAAAAAATATTATCTTTATTTGTTGCAAGTACTAGTTTATACTTCATCCGTCCGGTATTATTTGTCATGATTTCTATTTTTAGAGTTAAACTATAAAAATTTTGACTAACATTTTAAGATACATTTTTTTCATCATATTAATATGCAAATAATTGTAATTTATAGTACTTTCCATATAGTTTTAGAATATCTATTTTTTTTAAATATTAAATTAGTGTGATTTAATTACCTTTGAAAATTAGTCAAATTGACTTTCAATAAGCGCAACATGACAAACATTTCCGAACGGAGGGAGTAGTAGTTAATCTATCTAAACCTTTTGATTTCGTCTTAATAAGTACTCCCTCTGTCCCTATTTGGTTGTCCACTTTAGAAGTGACACACATATTAAGACACCAATAATCATCATAGGTTAGTTACCTTCCAAGTATAATAAATGTATTTTCTGGTTCCAAAAAGCATGCATTACAACTTAGTAGTACTAGAAATTTTCTAGAATTAAATAAGGGCATGTTAGAAAAAAATTATTGTTCTTTCTTGATTTATTAAAATGGACAAGATATGAAAGTAAATATGAATAAATAAATAGAAACAAAGGGAGTAATATATTTTCTTCAACTATAACACCTCCTCGTCTTATTTTACTTTTTAGTCCGTTCAATAAAATACCTCTTTTTATATTTAGTAATTTTCCAACTTCAATAAATGTGAGTTTTAGATCAATTTTTTAAAAAAAACTATACACATTTTTTTAATTTGAAGTCATGAGATTAAAAGATCTATTTTATTTCTTAAACTTTAGACTTGTCAAATTAATGCACTTAAATAAAGACAAGAGAATCAACATAAGTTGTGATACAGTGGTGTGATTTAACCATAGATCTAGTTTGAGCTCGAAATATGGAGAAAATCATGTTGAGAGTGCTATCTTTGAATGAGCCCTATATTGAGCAATTCAAATTTAGTCGGAGCTCCAATATAAGCTTTGAATATCGATGAAAAACCAAAAAAAAATGACAAGAAAGCATAAAAATAGGATAAGTCCGGTGATTGAGGAAACTGAAACAAGGTCCCTGTTTTTTTTTTGTTATCCAACAACCTAGTATGAAACTTTTACTCTATGGAACAGACAATTTTCTCGTGAATCTTGTGTTCCCACCACTAGTCTATTAAATAATTAGTTGTTTTTTGTTAAAGATTATTTAATCGACTAATATCAAACTATTTAAACAAATTTACTTTAATTAAATTTTAGTATAAATATCGATTAGATGATAAAAAAAAATGAAATTGGAGCAAAGTGAATGCTTTTAATTAGTTAACTAGTAACAAAAGACTAGTGGGCAAGAGCTGACAAAGATATCATCATCAGACAAGATATTTTAAGCTTCCAATTCAACTAGTTGAGTGGTAAAGGATTATAAAAATAGATTGTTTAAAATTACATTTTATGTGATTTTTGTTTTTCGAGAGTTAATTTAATTGGAATTTATATATGAAATTTTATTTTTTCTTGATTTTTTTTTATATATTTTGTAAACTATATAAAAAGTACTGTAAGTCATAATAATTGATAATTTCAAGTGCTTAAAAGATCTATAAAAAAACTTATGATCAAAGATAAAATTATTTGAATCTTGAAATTTGAAAAGTGTCTTGTAAAATAGGCAGAGGAAGTATGATAAAACATGATTTTATTGATAAATAATACGGGTATAATTTTATTCCTCATATGATTTATCCATAATTTTCCTTCGATAAAATTTATCTATGATTCGAGAGTCGTTAGTGGCGTATTCTTGAACTAGGATTATTTGAATGATCTCTTTATGAATATTCCATGAATTTACGGATATTCGAGATGCTTCTTTAAGGGTATATACGGATCCGGCTCCTCTCCATTTTCCCCAAGTTATAATTTAAATTGGAGACACATGTCATAGTTTAGAATTAATGAAGAAGAGCTAACTGATTAAAACAAAGTTCTAGTCATAGTTATTACATTCATATATTTACTTTTTAAATATTTTTGCAATCCAACAATTCTAGATTTACACTATATTTTTCATAAACTTATTTAAATAGTTTCTATTCTTAATTACTTGAGTAACTTTTTACTAATTTTTTACTTTTTTTCCCCTAACGTTTGCCATATCTCAAATAATATTTGCCGAATTAAAAAATTAAAAATTGTGATCTGAGATTTTTTTTTTTAATTTTAGGAGTAAAATAAATTTTGTCACTCAACTTTAAATTGTTTCCTACTCCCTAAATCGAGTCCATATTGCTCTATAGACATTGCAACTCTTAATAATCTATTAGAATAATAAAAACATTTAATTGTATTATAAATTTTTTTCAAAAAACGTAAAAGTATTTAGTAAAGTTTTAAATATGTATGCAGGCAGTAAAGAAATTTTTTAAATAGTTTTAAGGAAAATATAATGGATTGCAAAAATATATTTTAAGAAGTAAATACGTGGAAGTAAATAATTATGCTTAGGTATTTCAATCAATTAGATCTCAACCATTAATTCTAAACTATAACATGTATCTCAAATCCAAGCTAGAACTTGGGGAAAATGGAGAGGAGCCAGATCTAGTTTAGAGTTAAGTAACCTTCAAGAATCTAATTGAATTGATCTTTTTTTAGAGCCTCAACTCAAATTGAACACATGCATCTTGTATCTTTGGAGTCCCGAAAATTTTTAATGTCTACAATCTACACATATCTATTACAAAAAAGTGAATTTAATTTTTAAATTTTTAACATAAATTTGTTATATTTTTAAAATTATACATTCAATTTTTGTTTATTTATAGTACGGCCGTTATTATTTATGGTTTATTAAAGCTATAAATATAAATTTTACTTCTTTGAATTAAAGTAGTTATTGTAAATTGGTTAGAGTTTAATTACATTTTATTACTAATTAAATAGAGATTAGAGTTTAATTACATTTTCTTACTAATTAAATAGATAAGTTAATATTCTTACCAAATTATTTTGTATCTAATAGTTTTGCATTGTAACTAAGTAATTAGAAGTTTAAAACTAGAAATCAAGCTACAACATTTTCACTATTCACATTTTGTTAGAATGTTGGCATGATAATTGCTTTGTACTCCCCCGTCTCAAAATGTTTTTCACAATTCACATGGACATACTTGACATCAAAGAATAAGAAATTATAAAAGCAATGATAAAATATGAAATAACATATAAGACAATGTTCAAGTACCTACTAACGTTTTACTATAATTTGTGTTATCATAGCCTCTCATCAGTCGCGGAATCAGAATTAATCTCTCAGATAAAAACATGTGTCAATAAGTTGAAGTTGTGTCATATCATGTCTGATTAGTCTTCAATCTACATTTACCTCTTATTAACTCATACCTTCGCACATCACATCTGTAAACTTCTCTTCATATGTACGAACCATCTCAGACTCACTTCTACCACTTTGTCCCCCACCAAAGTCACTCTTACCTTAACTCATAGTCTCAAATATCTTCAATTTTAATCTGATCTCTTTCCAAATCATTAACTTAATCTCTCAATTACACAAGGACAACCCACCTTAAAAGGGTAATAACGTCAATTACAATTATAATACATTAAATAAGTCATGCCCCATCCATAAGGTTATTAACCCTACCTTATTAGCTGCTTTTATTGCTACCACTAACATTTCCCAATGCTCATAATGTCACCCAAAAAAAGAAAGAAGTTTGTCAAAAAGCTTCATAATTTATTTGGAAATACTAATTGGTGTATTGAATAATCTGACAAATTTAATATTAGTCTATATTAAAAGTACGTTATTATTTTTAGTCATCCTTCTATCATATAAAAAAAACATGTTTCTCTTCCCTTTATATTTTAGACTTCAATATTAATTTTTTATTCTTCAAATTATTTTTAATATATATGAATATTACAATAAATACTTATGTCACTTATTATTTTTTTAAAATCTAAAATTAAACTTTAACAGATATAATTATTATAATAAATGAGTATGCAATTTATTTTTTAAAAAATTATAAAGTTTAAATTAGACGAATAAAAGAGAACGATTAGTAATAGGCAAACAAGTAAAATTTGTACCGAAAATTCTTTCCAAAATGCAAAATAAATTTGGGCGATATGTCTAGGACGATTTTTTATTTAGTAAACATAAAAATTAAATAATAATGATAATAAAAGAACTCCAACCCAATTGGATTTTTTTGGTTGCTCATGCATGTGATTTAACCAATAATGGCCTCCACAATATATAAATTAAAATAAGTACTGATTCATGAATCTGAACCATCCAGAGCTAACTTAAATATATTCTTACACCAGAATAAATTAAGTTTTAATTCTCAAGTTACGAAATAAAACAATCCAAAACCAATTATTCCCTCTATCCCTTTTTATTTGTCCATTTTTGAATTAATACTTATTAAAAAAATAATTAATAACGTAGTAAGTTTATTATTTTACCCCTATTAATTATGAAGTGGATAAAAAGTTTTACATTTTTTAAAGTAATTAGTCATTTAATTGTGAGTATAATAGGTAAAAAAAATTGTCCTTTCTTGATTTATCAAAGTGGACAAGTAAAAAGAAAAAATGGACAAGTAATTAGGGACGAAGGTAGTATTAGTTGTGTCATGGAGAATAATGTTTTATTCTACCCAATAAAAAAAAGTATTTTCTACCTAATTATTTGTCCACTTTTAAATTGACACGTCTATTAAGAAAACATGATTTACAATGAATTTATCATTTTACCCTTATAATTAAAAATTTAAGATTTTCAAAAAGTTCTACCTTTTTCAAAATTAATTAATTGAGGATAGGATAAGTAAAAAAAAATTATTTTCTTTTTTAATTTGTTAAAATGAACAAATAAAAAAGAAAAACTGAACAAGTAATTAGGAGAAAATGAACTTTTTCTGTAGATGTCGTGTATGGTAGGACCTAAATATAATATTTGTACATATGGATGTATATTCTTAACGCAAATATTATTAAGTGCAATCAAATTTGTGTCTGAACTTCTATGGATTTTGATGTTATACATTTATAATATATAGTCACCTAACTAGGAAATAAACAAATATATATATATATATATATATATATATATATATATATATATATATATATATATATATATATATGTAAAATAAGTGAGAGAGGCTTATAATATTAGTGCTTCATTCCCCAATGTGAAGCCAAAGTTTCAGTTTCATGGACTTACAAGCCAAGCAAACTTTTGTATTACTTCAACCAGCTATAAATTTGCCATTATTCTGCTACTGTGTTGGATAAATAAAAATATAGAATATATTCTACATTTAATTTGCTAATAATTGAGGTGAGGCTCCATTTATTTTTGTTACAAATTTTCATTCTTCTAAACCTTTATTTGTTTAGGGAAAAAGAACACGACTTGGCTTGCCTATTTTCTTTTCATTCCAGGATTTCTCTGAATTTAAAAGATAATCGTTTCCCAAGTTTTTATATCAAGGCTTAATTCCCATTTTTCTGAATCTTTATTTGTTTTCGGGAAAATAGAATTTGACTCCAGATTTTCACACGTCTTAGTAGCTCAGTTGGTTTATTACGTGAATTTCCAGACTTTTTAATGAAAAAAATGTGATTCCCTAATTCCACCCCCCTCGTAAGCCATTATTTTGTAACTATCGAAGAATGAAAAGTCTCACGTTGATAATTAACAAAAATGGGTGATCTCCTTAAATGAAGTGGGATAAAACTCTCCTCAAAAGCTAGATTTTAGAATTGAGTTATGCCCAGAATTCGTTTCTTTACAGTAACAGTCCTTTATTTGTTCTCGAAGAACAGGATTTGATCCAGGATTGCCCTGCCAATTACCTATAGCAAAGCTCAATCCTGTTTATAGTGACTCAGAAGCAATGGTGATGGACTTTTTGGTGACTACAAAGGGATCAGGAGGAGGCAATTTCATAACACCATCAGGAGAAACTCCAACTGGTAGTGTGCTTGATCTGTCAGTCATAGACAGTTTAGCTGTTCTTCGATGCAATGCTCGTACACTACACGTCTTTAAAGGAGGAAACTCTACTGTTATTCGAGAGGCATTTGGAAAAGCTTTGGTTCCTTATTACCCGCTAGCAGGTCGTCTAAAATTCTCAGCACACAATAACCAGTTGCTTCAGATTGATTGTTCAGGTCAGGGAATTTGGTTTGTTGAGGCTTCTGCTGATTGTACTCTCCTAGATGTCAACTACTTCGATGAAGCTTCAGCTTTAGATGACACTACTTTTGATAAACTTCTACCTCAACTAACTCCACTTCCTGTTAGTAATGATTCTTTCATTGACCCACCACTGGTACTTGTGCAGGTAAACAACTAGCTATATATATGTTCAGAGAGAACTACATGATAAAATAGTTAACGATACGATTGTCATTGACATGATCATGCACAGGTAACTGAATTTAAGTGCGGTGGATATGTTATGGGACTTACTTTCTGTCACAGTATATGTGATGGACTGGGTGCTGCACAGTTTTTGAAAGCAGTGGGCGAGTTTGCTAGGGGAGTTGAGAAACTGAGTGTTGCACCAGTGTGGTGCAGGGAGCTTCTCCTTCCACTTCCACAAAAAGGAGTTGCAGAAGACAACTCGTCAATGCCACCACCACCACTCACTATTCCAGTACCAGATTAGCAGCTGGAGCATGCTAGTTTCGACATTCCCCTGGATGAGATCAATCAGCTAAAACATGAAGTGATACAAGAGTTAAACATGGATCAAAATGTGTTTTGCTCCTCTTTTGAGATTATAGCTGCTACTTTGTGGAGGCGCCGGACTCGAGCAATTTTGAATATAACAGATGATAAGAAGACCTCGTCGAATACAAGCTTTATTCCTGCAGATGATGCAGGTCAGTAGCAGAGTTACAATCATCTGAGGATGGCCAATTGACCGCCTCATCGGATGATTATACTCTATATACATGCTCAATTCTGAATACTCCTAGTGAAATTCGTGTTTTTTCCACTAATGCAGGTGATGAAGAAGTGAAACTTGTGTTCTTTGCTAATTGTCGACAACTAGTGCCGCTACCAGAAGGGTTCTATGGGAACTGTTTCTTCCCAGTGACTGTAACGGCTTCAAACAAAGTAGTGGCGGAAGCATCTCTTGCTGAGGTAGTGAAGCTGATCAAAGATGCCAAGGCTGACCTACCAGCAGAATTTTCACAATGGCTCAATAACAAGACTAACAAATCTACGAATGATGATCAATTCAACGATCCATTCGCACCAGGACAAGGAGTGGGTTACAACACATTGTTTATCTCGGAGTGGGGACGATTGGGTTTTAATGAGGTTGATTATGGATGGGGCAAACCTGTGCATGTTATACCAGTACAAGGGTCTGCTGTGATACCTGTAGGCATTGTTAGCAAACAGCCTTTGCCTAAAAATGGCATTAGGCTCATGACTTGGTGCGTCCACAGCCACCATCTTCATACATTTCTCAACATGATGAACAAGGATCATGATGATGCTCTAACTAATTAATGTCTCTCCTGCTATCAAAAAGTGTATTCATTAACTTGTGTGATTCTGTTAATATATATATTTGTTGCCTGTGTGACTTCTGATACATTTTTTACACATAAATGTGTCAAATTATGTCCCCAATATAGCCCCTCCGTAAAGCAGCACAACCTAGGCAACCCCAAATTTCTTGATGACACCAGATACTTTAATTGTTTTGTTCTAAGAAGTAAACAAAATCCTACCCTAAATCATTGATTTCATCCTTGCTCCAAAGAAGCAAAACTTAGCCGAGGATGACTGCACTATTTAAACCTTACTTACTACTACAAAAATGACATGTTTTTTTAATGACTGTAGGCCAGCTTTCACGCACCTCGACTAATTCCAAGGGATACTTGCAACCTCCCACCAGCAAAATATACCTGGTAACTCTATCCACCAAGGCTAGAACAGATAGGAAGAATCACCTGGTGTTTTTTGATGACCGTGGTGTCTGGGCCACCTACAATAATCATGTTATCTTCTACAGAAATTTAATAATGTACGTGCTTGAAGAGAACAGTTTGTGTCTGTGCTAGAACACATAAAAGATGATGTGACAGTGAGTTTGTTTGGTTTTAGTTCCTCTCTTGATGTGGTTAAACCAAGGCAAATTCTCATTAATATATGAAAATGCCAGAGTCAATCATCGTCACTTTCATCACTATATGAAACCAAACCACCTATTGTAACAGGTTCGTGGTTGTCAGCATTAGCAATAGGTCTTTTTGTTAATCTCTGGGATTCTTCTGTTTCAGATTTGGATACGTTATCAACATCTGATGAAGGCTGTTTTTTGTCATCATTGGATGCTTTGGTAGCTGTTGTCAAAGAAGAGACGGAAGATACCAGATCCATCTTAGCTTTCTTAGCTTGTGGCTTGATTTTGACAATCATTCCCAATGGATTAGCTGGAGGATTCTTCCTCTTAATTAATTTCGGCTCCTGCATCAACCAACAATGCAATGCGTTACATCTTGCCAAATGTTGTTTCTTAATGATATTGATATACACCACACACAAAATTCATCATTAATTATATTGGTCATGTAACAAGTACTCCCCTTCCCCTTCCCTTATAAAATGGCACAGTTAAGAGTAGAATGACTCAGAAGGCCATTTGTTTATTGTATAATACAGGAACCCTATGCCCACAGGAAAATGTGAAATACGGAAGATATCCAGCAAAACATACCATTCATCTAAATTGGAAACTTACTATTGATATCACATTAGAAGTTTCAGATTCTAAATTTAGTTAACTGAATCTTGAATAGTTGACAAGAAGGGGTTGCTCAGATGATAAGCTTTCTTCCACCTAATCCTAAGGTAGAGGGTTCAAGTCACTAAGGGAGCAAAAAGAAAAAGGGAGCTCCAAGGCAGCAGCAAGAAAAGGAATATTGAATAGTTTGATCACAGGCTTTTCAAGTTCCCGCTAGTAAATTAATAGTTGTTGCAGCATGTCATTTTAGCCTCCCTCCTAGTTGTCACTTGCCAGCCAACAATTCCTCTTTTTTTTTTTGGTGGGGGTGGGGGGATTTCCTTCTTTTTCATTATTGTTATTTTATTGGGGAATTTCCTCTTCTTTACACTGAGTAAGTAATCAGCTTTATCATGGGTAAAATTACTGATTCCTTTTATTAAAAAGTTTGGTTGGGGAATTTATCTCCCTTCTGAATTTACTTACTCCTTGGTGCTAATTTTACTTGATGAGTTTTTTGGTGTGAATACAAAGTCACCTTATCAAAAAAATAAATAAATAGAAATTATCACTTATCAATTGTACTTGATCAATTTTAATTCCAAGATATTGACAGAAAGACTAAAAAAGATGTGCACAAGCATTAAATAGTATTCGGAGACGGATAATGGATGCATCTTTGATCACCAACAACTGTGAGGGTACTAGTTTGAGGGATCAAATACCAGGAGTTCTACGTAAATTGGAGAAGCATATGACCACGTCAATTGTAACTTAACTAAGTGTAGAAGGATATGGATTTGGGGAGGAAATGGATTAAATGGATGTTCGTCTGCATCAGCATTGTAAGGTTTTCTATACTTATTAATGACTCTTTTGTTTTAGGGAGGTAAAAATTAAATTTCTATTAAACAAGACATAGACACCAACAAAAAAGTGCTAAGTTGAAATCTTTACAAAAACAACAAAAAGGTACAAAAGACCGCCGTCTTAAAAACTATCACAGCCAATTAAATCAACTAAGTCACCTACTTCCCCTCATATTTTGTTTATACCAAAAAAAAGAGCAGAGCAAGACAATTTATCCTAATTTTATGGATAGAACTGTTAGTGCCTTCAAAAATCTGGAATTCCTTTCTTCCACACACTCCACCAGATGCAAGCAGGAATGATTTTCCACCTAATCCCTGAGGCACTGGTTACGCGATGAGACACATGTCCTGAGGCACTGGCTAGGATGATGAGACGCATGCCCTGAGGCACCCCTGACGTGCACCTAGTTTTGTCATTTTCCAATGTTTATGAAAGACCATTGGTATCTCAGTTCAGAGAGACTGTGAAATCATTCAAAAGAAATAACATTGTTGATAGTTCAGATTAGGGGTGGCAAACGAGCGATTCGAGTCGAATATGAGTCGATCAAAAAATGAGTTAAATAAAAATGGGTAAGTTACCCGATTCGACTCATATTTTAAATGGGTAAAACGAGTTTACCCAATGGATAATATGGATAACCATATTAGCCATATTATATTGGAGATCTTGTTAAATGCTTTAAAAAGAAAAAAAATATTTTTTTATCAATTAACTTCACCGTACCAGCCCCCCACCACCACCTCCCAAGAAAATGTTAAACAAAATAAACAAAATTCCACCCCCACCCCCCTATCCCTACCAGCCACCCCTCTCCCACCCACACAATCCCAAAAAAAATTAACAATTTTTTTTTTAAGAAAATCAATTTTTTTTTTTTTTTTAAAAAAAAATTACCACCCCATCCGCTAGCCCCTACCGTCCCCCACCCACTACCCCCGACCAGCCTCCCACCCCACTCACACACACCCATCCAAAAAAATGATTAAATTTTTTGAAAAAAAAATTCATTAAATTTTTATAAAATGATTTCATTAATTTTTTTAAAAAAATACCACACCCCTACCCCCCTCAACACCCCATTCCAAAAAAAATTAACAATTTTTTTAATTTTTTCATTAATATTCTTTTTAATTTTTTTTTTGAAAAAAAATTATCACCCACCACCTAGAAACCCCCTCCCCCCCTTACCCCCTACTAGCCCCCCCAGCCCCCACCCTAGCCCTACCACCCCCTGCCCCAAATTAAATGTAAAAGAAAGTTTCATATTTTTTTATAGATTCTTTTTTTCGAAGAAAAAAACTTTTTTACTATCCAACCATTTATCACTTTTTTTTGTTTGCTTTTACCCATTTTATCCATTTAACTACCCATTTTAAATGGGTATATGGGCATTACTCGTTTTTTATCCATTTTGAAATGAGTTGGATACCCAATTCATTTAATACGGGTAATATGAATGGATACCCATATTAGCCATTTTGCCACCCCTCGTTCAGATAAAAGGCCATACAGCAGAAGTGAAGGCAGAGAATTTCAAAAATTGGGCGGGATGCTGATAAAAGGTGGCTAAGAAACAATAAGACATGATCATTAAAAATACAGTGCTTTTCTCTAGGCATAATCAGTTTAGAGACTAACCTGGACTTGGGGAACAAGAGGCATCTCCTTGATTTCATGTACAATCGTAGACTTTGCAGCAACAGCAGCCTAAAAAACCCAAGAATATGATCAGCATGCCTCATAGACCCTAGAGAATGCTCATCTTCTTGAAAACGAGCTAAACGGGACATATGGAAGTTGGAATGAAGGATAAGGGATTTTCATTTTTTTTTTTTTTGTTATAATATATAAAACCCACCAAAAACCCCAAAATCACAAGAGGCATCTCATTTATTGGGTAAAGTTTTGGGGGTTCCATAATTTTTTTAATTTTAACCCTGAACTTTCAAATATTCTAATCCAACCCCCATTTCGCATAATTAAAATATTATAACCATAAAATAAAAAATAAATGAAAATCCCTTATCCTTCATTCAACTCTCAAATGCTTCCAGATAATGAAGTTGAACAATGACACTAAATTACTTGAAAACTTCGCAGCTGCTCATCTTCTTCATCAGCCACTTGCTTCTCATATTCTCTCCTTGACTAAATGGATCAAAGAGTTAATGAAAACTATCAAAGGTATGATTCATGCATAAATACGTTTGTGTTACGTTCACACACAGAGAGACATGCACACATACACAAACGCATTGAACAATGAAGAGACCAACAACTTAGAGAGTATCAAATGGTTATATCGTTATTTTCTTCTAATGCAAATAAATTGAAGCCTAATACCTTTTTCTCGGGAACTGATCTTTCCATTGCAAAACAATAGTGGAGTTCACCACCATTGAAATGTTTTCACACACAAGGATATCAAGAAGACACTAAGTAAGATTTTCCTAAACCAATAAGAAAAATAAGAGATTGAAATAAACATATTCATATAAGTACGTAAAACCAAATTTCCATGTATGAACTATAAAAGAACGTAATCATTTTCTTTTGCAAAAAGAACATAATCACTTTGGCACATAGAATTGTATAAAGTTAACCAACACCAGATGGGAAGTGCCATACAAACCAACAAGGTAAGCCTTATCAAAAGGAAACAAGAGAGAAAGCTGAAGAAAATACTGGACTTTATGGGTGGTTTCGTACGAAGGAAAATGTTTTCCTGGAAAACAAGTAGATATTTGACTTACTTTCTCATGTTTGGTTGGTGAATGGAAAATATTTTTCGGAAAAATATTTTAGAGTTTTCTTTTTTAAACTGAAAAAAAAAAACTTTAATCAAATAGTTATATTGTTTGGTTTTTGAATGAAAAATGTTTCTGAGAAATATCTTTTATTTTATTTTTACTAGAGTAGAAAATAAATTTTGAAGTTGAATTTTTTTAAAAAAAATAATATCAAAAAAATGAATTTTTGAAGTTGAAAATATTTTTGAAAACCAACTTAAATTATTTTTTTGGGATGAGGTGTTAGGGGTGGGTGGGGGGTCGAGGGTAGGGGTGAAAAAATGAAATTTTGAAGTTGAAAATATTTTTTAAAAAATAAACTTAAATTTCTTTAGGGGTGGGTGGGTGATGGGGCTGGTTGGGGGCTGGGGGCTGGTAGGGGGTGGGTTGGGGGCTGGTAGGTTGGGGTGGGTAGAGGGAGGTTGGAAAAGAGTTTTGGAAAATGTTTTTCCTCAAGTTCTGAAGGGAAGTCATTTTCCTTAAATTTGAGTAAAATGAATTGATTTGGAAAACATTTGACCCAACCAAAACATGAGAAAATTGAAAAACATTTTCATACCAAACACACCCTATGTATGTGTACCAACACAACTAGGCCTTAATCCTAACGATTAGTATCACCTACAAGAACCTTTTGCTTCTATGCTATTCTTTCTTCAAAAAGTTCACATAGATTCAAGAGATTTATGTCTTTTAAGACAATTTCCCATCATTTTATCTCACGTCCTCGTCCCCTTTTAACATATTTAACCATTAAGTGTCGCAACTAAGGGCAAGGACAAGTGCTTTTGGAGCTCGAGTACAGGATATGTAATAGGCTCCAAGCATGAATACTATACATCTCAAACAAACTTATCGCATTTTAATCCCAACCATTATTTATGGTATCTTCTGTTGGATGAGATTGTTTCTAATTTTGTCTACTTTCGTCGATTGTATCTCCATCACAGCCTCCGCATACATACTACAATCAACAAATTTTAAAGAGTGAAGCATTATCCATAAATAACCGTAATTTTGAACTTCTCCATTTATGGGATCACATTGGGTATGTTGTTGTTGTGTAACCGTAAGTTTGAACTCGTTGATCAGAGGGGTTCTCACTTGCAAAAGAACTTTAAGGAACCTTAAGATGGAATAAGCTTTGAGATACTTGTTCATAATCCACCGCTCATGTAAACATTAAATCTCAACTTCGTCCATTAAATGAGCCCATGAAGCAAAATTGAACTTTCCCCACCAAATTTGACAGAAAATCTGGATATAACAAAGTATGTGTAGCTTATCTATTGTGGACAGGACATCATATCAGTGCCTCAGCAACAAATATTAGTGAATAACTATCTCAAAGCATGTGTATATTATCTATTAGTTGCATCCCAAACAAATATAAAGAACTTACAAGCAACAACTAACCATTTCAAGCTTCTCAAGAAACTCGGTCTCGTCCTCATCTAAGGCTTTGGGTGGTTCTGCAACAACATAAATAAGACCAATTGTAAGCGAAAGAGTAAGTAGAAAAATGAATAATCATAAGTCATTACACAAGAAACCAAGAAGAACAAGGGACCTCAATTACTCACGGTGTTTAAAGCGTTCATTAAATTCAGCATCTTTCTTGTCCTTGTTCTCCTTCAAGATCTGAGATTTCAATGAAAATACAACTCAAGCAGGAGAGTTTGAAAATTCAGTGCACATACATACCAGAGGGCAGAACACATGATCTAGAGCACCTTCACTTGAAAGATTGAAACTGGAAAGGATAGTAAGTGAAAGGAAAAATAACAACAATAGTCTTGCTATTCAATCAGCTGAGCAAGAGATACACTTCACCTACAAGTTCAGCAGACTTGGTAGTTTTGACTCAACTCTGTATTTGTGTTCAAAAATCCACTTAATATGCATAAATAATTTATAAATAATCCCATAAGCTGCATTGTCTAGAATACAGAATTCATAAATTTAAAGTCCTAGCTACACCTTCGGAGATACGAATCACTAAAATGTATGCATTACTACCAAGTTAGGATATTTGCATACAGTATGTAAGTATCCCGATTCTCACAGGATAATTGCACTTTGTTGCTAAATTTTAGGGTATTCTAAAGAATTAAGACAAATTACCCAAGTATCCACACACATTTAACGCAGGTAAATGATATAAATGGGAGGCGAATGAAGTAACAAGAAATGAAGGGAGTTATTGGACCTCATAAAGAGGGCGATCTCTCTGAGCAGTTCCATCTTCAACCCGAGCACCCCGAGTTTTCTTGGATTCTGCCAACTACAAAACAAAAACTCGTTTAAGCAACATAACATTAACCCTCGTGTAGAGAGAGGTATGGGGTTCCGATATTACCTGTTCTTCGGAGACAAAATTCATCAACCTCACCGGAGGTGGAAAATCTTCGTCCGCCATTGTAGTTACACCGCTAAGTCGGAGTTCGAGTGCAGAGGTGAAGTGTGTATATTAGTAGCAATAGAGATGCTGCTTAACCTTTTGAGGCAACTGTGTTTTCCCTCTTTCTTTTCCAATTTCAATCCCTAACTCGAAGGTCTGATTGGGAGCAGGAATAAAGTAATCTCAAATTACACTTTTCAAAAGTCAATTTTAAATTTATTTTTATAGTTAAATTATATTTAATCAATTAATTGTGTAAATAAAAAAAATTAAATATACAAAAAATTATACGAAAAATACTATATATTGCAAATTTTTACCTATCAATATGACAAAAAAATTATCCTAAAATGTTAATCAAAGTTTTTATAGTTTGCTCTAAAAATAAAAAAGATATAACAATTAATAGAGGATGGATGAAATATTTGTTTGAAATAAAATTACGAAATAAGTTTCTTTAATTTAAAATTATAGTGTATTAGAAAATATTTATCTTGTACTCGATAATTATTGTAATTAAAATTAAATATATCTTGTACTCGATATATTACTTAATTATAATTAGAAAAAGTTGCATCACCATTAATTTTGATGAATTCTTTGAGATAATACGAGATCGGTCATATCTTAAAAAATATATATGATTTTTTGTTTGTATATTTCAATTAATTTCTTTGATCAATCATCAATTTCGAGTTATGTAGGAACACCCTCGATGAATTGCTTCACTTTTGTATTTCAAAATTGCTTCCCAGATCTATCAACAATTTTGAATTTTTCAAGACGAACGATGATGAGCAAAAACAATTTTGAATTTCATCGATGATGCACATAATTTTGATCGTTATGCAATTTTGTATTTGCTAGAAGAGAAGGATGATGAACTTTTTTTTTTACAACTAATCCATGACTCTTGACAAATAAAAATATTCTTACCGGAGATTTATCCATAAATGATGATCAATCGACTTGACTTCTACGAAGAATGAGGATCATCAATGGAGAATTGAAAATCGACAACGAGATCTGAATAACAACTGATTAATTCAAAAAAAAAATTATCCAATGAAAAGTGGAGCAAATCAATGAAAACTTAAATTCAATTTCATTGGAGTTATTTGAAAATGGATACTTAAAATATGTAGAACAATGTTGAAAGGTGTTTGAAAGAATTGTATAAAATGAAGTATATAAATCGAATTGTATAATTATAAGTGTATAGGATAATTATATACAATTTGAATTGGTATAAAACGATAAAGGGAGAAAGGTAAAAGAGACTTGGACACGGAATATACAATTGAATTGTATAAAACGAGAAAGAGAGAAGTTATGTACAATTTGAATTTGAATAAAACGAGAAAGAGAGAAAGACAAAAGAGACTTGGGCAGGAAAGTACTTTTATTGTATAATTATAAGTGTATAAGACATAGATATATGCATTTGCATGTGTAGATACAATTTTCTCTCGCTTTATACAATTAGAAACACAATTTATACAGTTCTATCGTATAAAACGAGAGAGGCAAGCGAAGGAAGCGAGCGAGAGAGGGAGAATGGCAAGAGAGAATATGAGGGAGAGAGGGACTGACAAACACTTTGCTATGGAACACAAATAAATCAAAGGGTAGCTACTATATTTATTTTATATTGTTAGTTTGTCATTCTATACAATCATCTCTATATATTTTCATATTTGTATGATATAGCAAAGTTTGCATAATTGTGCTCTATAGCAAACATATATATGTATAATTCGTTATACATATACAATAGACGCGAATTGTATAAAACGAAGTGTATAAAACGAGAAAGAAAAAGAGACTTGGGCAGAGAATTGTATAAAACGAAGTGTATAAAATGAGGCATATAAAACGAATTGTATAATTATAAGTGTATAGGACGATTATATACAATTTGAATTTGTATAAAATGAGAAAGAGAGAAAGGCAAAAGAGACTTGTGCCGGGAATATACAATTGAAACAAATTGTATAAAACGAGAAAGATACAATTTGAATTTGTATAATACGAGAAATAGAGAAAGGCAAAAGAGACTCGGGCAGGGGAATACTTTTATTGTATAATTATAAGTGAATAGGATAAAAGTATATGTATTTGCATGTGTATATACAATTTGCTCTCGCTTTATACAATTACAAACACAATTTATACAATTTTACTGTACAAAGCGAGCGAGAATATGAGGGAGAGAGGGACTGACAAACAGTTTGCTATGGAACACAAATAAATCAGATGTAGCTACTATATTTATTTTATATTATTAGTTTGTCATTCTATACAATTATTCCTATATAATTATAGTCTTTTCTAGTTAAGAATGTAACCAAATTTACTAGGTTTTGAATAAAATTAATTATCAAGCTTCTTAATTTTAACAAAATAAAATAAATATCAATTAATTTTAAGATGATTTTTAATATATAAAATGCTACTATTTAATTATATACATATTACATAAAAGCATACATATTATTTAAAAATCATAAAAAGTGACAAAACCGTTTGAAGTTAAACTAAACCTAGCCGCAATTTTCTATACTTCTATACTACTTTAAGAGAACGTTTGGGTGGGAACAAGTTATCTCAGGAACAACTTATTCCATCACTATAATATAAATGGTGGAATAAATTATTTCAAACATGACAACCAAACAAGATAATTTCTCTTTATCCCATCAATATCATTGATAATCCCTCACACCAAACCATCTGGTACTCCCTTATAATGCACGTATGACAAATATAGTAGGACAACTTTCACATATAGCAAACAAAAAATTCATATTTGTATGCTATAGCAAAGTTTGCATAATTGCGCTCCATAGCAAACATAGAAACTGTATAATTCGCTATACATATTCAATTGTATAATTCGCTGGCCTATTTCGCGGCAATTGTATAATTTGATATCCTATTTCACTGCAATTGTATAATGCACAATTGTATAATTCACTGCCTATTTCGTTGCAATATTTGTATAAAATTTGCTTTGCATAAAATTGAATCGACGTAATATGTATGTATATTGCAAATTATAAGTGTATAGGAAGATGATATATGTTTTTCTCTCGCTTTATACAAAAACAGAAACTCAATTTATACACTTTTGTTGTATAAAGCGAGAGAAAATTGTATATCACTGCAATTGTATAATTCGCAATTGTATAATTCGTTGGCCTTTTTCGCTTCTATATTTGTATAAAATTTGCATTTGTCTACAATTGAATTGAAGTATAATGTCTGTAAATTGTATAATTAAGTGTATAGCACGAAGAAATATATTTTTGTATGTGTATATACAATTTTCTCTCGCTTTATACAAAACAGAAATACAATTTATACACTTCTGTGTATAAAGCGAGAGAGGCGAGCAGAGGGAGAGTGGCGAACGAGATTTTTAGAAGAGAGGCAACTGGCAAACTTTGGCTAACGTTTGCTATGGAGCACAATTAAATCAAACCACAGCTACTCCATTTATTTTAGGTTATTAGTTTGCTATTATATACAATTATCTCAATATAGTATATAATAAAAGGTTAGTAGGAAACATGCATCGAAGCCCACTACTCAGTTCGACTATATAGAATAGTGGAGAAAATTTGTAAAATCACCAAAGGGCGTTTAGAAGAACCCCTTACGCTCACGCTACTTCACACTTGGACATCCTCTAAAGTCTAACCTAGTTCGCGACAAAAAGAAATAAAAAAATTACGAATCTATGTTTCTATTTCATAATTTTCTACCATTTCAGATTTAGACTTTTTTATATAGTCCTTGATCCTTTATGTATAATCCCTTTGTGTTATCTCAAGCCTACTAGAGAGTAAGATCTCCAAATGCATTCCTTCTTCAAAATTGCACATAAACATAGCAGTAAAAGACCAGTAAATAAGATTCAGTACTTCAAAAATAACAGAAGAAGACAATTTCCAACAAGAAATTGATTCTCCTATATCGTTCCAATTTCATTCGCGGTCTTTGGAGGGACAACAAGAACTCTAAATCACTTCATGCATCTTTAAAGATTTAATCTAGCCATGCTTCATTCTCCTGCGAAGGAGAAAATATTTATTCTTGACACCTCCAACCGAACGTCCAATCTGTCTGCGCTCTTCTACTTAATTATCTGAGATGCATGTCAATGTCAGATAGCTGAACATCAATCTAGACCAGAAGGATGGAGAATTGGTTGGTTGAAGCTAAAAATAGCGAGAAACGGGTACTCTTCCAGCATGTAGTTCATGGGTGGTTTGGATAGAATGAAGTGTGTATTTGTCTACTAATTTTCTGGAGTAACATGAAAATGTGAATGATATAAGCACTTCACTGGAATTCCCCAATTCCCTAAATGACTAGAGAGAGAAATGCTTGTAATCTTCTATATATGCCCAGAGCTTATATGGCACATATCAAAGAGGAACAAAGTGTAGAACAAGAGGGGAGAGATCTTCAGCTAACAAGTACATAGCAGACGAATTGCCATTTAGGGGCTCGTTAAGGTTAGAAGATAGTTTAAAGCTAAGGAGCAAGGATGTACCTAAAAGAAGGGAGTTTACGGCCCTATGTATAGTGACTATTTAGGACGGAAGAAAAAGTCAAGGAATTCCAGGTACCAAAAAGAAGCAATAAAGTCTTTGAAGTACCACAGAAATATAATCACAATTCTACTTCCGAATTGGAACGATAATAGGTATTTATTAGCCGCTTACAATGCTGCTTCTACAAGGATTATTCTTGATAACCAGAAAACTTCTACAACTTGTTTTTCCAGAGTACAAAACTCCATACAAACTAGTCAAACAACCTATCAATAAACTTCCTGCAAAACAAAACAAAACAAAACAAAAAAGGAATAAATAAAATTACCTACATAGCTTTCAATGTAGAAACTGATCAAATATCCAAATCCAATAAACTAAAAGCAGGTTATGCAATTCAAAATAAATATGAAATGAATCTTCACACGTACTACCATACCCGACTACATGAACTACAGAAATAGTCTTTTTTCTAAAACTTGGATTTTGCATGAGTAAACTATGTTCACAAAGTATTTTCTTCTTGTATCTAATGAAAATATAGTGTGAACACGTATCAAGAGAGAACCTCCTTGGGCAAGCTCCATATATGTACTTGTAAATCGTTCTTGGGGACACATAACCACCCAAATGCAGATGTTAGCAAAGACCAAAATGAGAAGACATTTGAATACAAAGGCATTAGCTTTCCGTATCATCTACTGTACAGTGTAGACTGTGAACACATATCAAGAGAGAACCTACTTGGACAAGCTCAATATATGTACTTGTAAATCATTCTTGGTGACACAAAACCACCCAAATGCAGATGTTTGCAAAGACCAAAAAGAGAAGACATTTGAATACAAAGGCATTAGCTTTCTGGATCATCTACTGTAGACCAACAAAGGAAAAGAGAAATTTTGACAATGAAAAACATATATTAGGGGGGAAAGGGTTAAAGCAATGAATTGTAAGGCCAGATATATGGTTGCTTCATTTGATCCTATGTCATATTATTGGATATGCATAGGAGAGATCATTGTTTCTCTTTTCTTTTCTTAAATTGGCTTCCTAATGCAACAGGCTACCCCACATCTCCTTTTTGTGAAACTGGTAAGGTTGTATTCTTCCGCATTAAGGATGTGCTGCTTACCTCCAGAAAGGGATAATTACAGATTTCCTATCAAATCTATAATTTAATCTATATTATTTATACAAAGTTGTTAACACCTAAGTGAAGATACTTTACAAATTACAATTCCATTCAACTTTGTGGATGGAATTGGACCTATCTTCAAAACATCTTCCATTTCTTTCTCTCCAGACTGACCACCATACACGCTTCCACAATCTCTTTTGACTCTTATCGCCTCCCCTCCTAACCCAGCAGCTCAACAGATCTGATGTATGTTCTTGCATTGTCCAGTTCATGCTTGTGATGTTGAGAAACAGGTTCCAATGCAGGAAAAGATGGTTATTTGTTTCCGCTGTGAAGTTGCACAAGAAACACCCTGGGACCAGCTGGCTTTCATCTTTAGAACTTCTTGTGATAGACATGTTCTTTTTATCACTAACCAGGTGAAGCACTTCACTTTTGTAGGAATACCAGAATAATATTTTGGGCCCCCTGCCGTCCCCTGTAGTCCAGTCCTCTTTTGTAGGCATTGTTGACTGAAAAGACTCCATCCTTACTCTGTTTCCACAGGATCTTGTTTGTGGCTGTTGTTGTTATATTCATTCCAGCTGGTTTTTCCAGTACCGCTGTCACCCTCTCCACCTCCCAGTCATTAAGTAGTCATCTAAAAGATGTCCCATCCCTGTTCTGTCCAACAGTAACTCACTTTAGCATCAGGGTTCTCGCAAATTAGAAACAAATCTGAAAAAATTCCCCAAGAGAGGTTTGATCTATCTAGCCATCTTTCCAAAATTTAGTTTTGCTTCCATTGCCCACCTTGATATACATATTTCCATCCATTTGTGACCATAGGTTCCTGATTGGCCTCCATGCCCACACCCCATACGTTTCAGAGTCTACCCCCACATCTCAGGGATATCCATTCAGTAGGTTCAATTTCTCACCCTTAGTAAGTCCAGTTTCCAAAGTATCTGGTTATCCAGTTTCAAGAATTAAGATTGACCGAATCAGGGTTTGGTTTGGATAGGCTTTTACTAATTCTGATTCTGAAATTTGAATTGGGCCAATTGGGAGCAAAGTTCTCCTTTTCTCCAATTTGGCCCCCGACTCCACAAACCTTGTATCGGGCTGCCACTTGTTAAGCTGGATCCGACAGCGATTTGCCCCTCTCCAATTCTACTAAGTGGATTCTTCTTGTCTAGAGAACACCTTGGGGTATCCATTCAGTTGGTTCAATTTCTAACCTTTAGTAGGTCCAGTTACCAAAGTATCTGGTTCTCCAGTTTCAAGAATTAACATTGACCGAATCAGGGTTTGGTTTGGGTAGGGTTTTACTCACTCTGATTCTGAAATTTGAATTGGGCGCAAAGTTCTCCTTTTCTCCAATTTGGCCCCCGACTCCACAAACCTTGTATTGGGCTGCCACTTGTTAGGCTGGATCCGACAGAGATTTGCCCCTCTCCATCTCTACTAAGTGGATTCTTCTTGTCAATAGCACACACCTTGGGGTATATCTCAAATTAGGAGTTCAATAATAATCTAGAAAACAATTGTTTTATTTGTACACAATGAAAACCACATCGTCTTTTCATCAAAAAAATTATCCAATCCAAGATATGTTTGATGCTTTACAAGTCAAAATATCTCATCATCATCCTCTCTTGCTCATCTACTGCAATTTTGTAGAAGTCATCTTGAGAAGCACTTAAAACTCGGTGCAATGTAAGTTAGTCGCTTTGCCCCATCTGTGCCGCACTACAGTATATGCACCAAGAAGTAAGGACGCACTTAATGCAAACAGATTATTTGAGGAAACACATTGATCCTAACTCAATCTGAAAAGCTAGTTAAAATGTGAGAAATGTCAAAGAACATATAGGGACACAACAATCATTCTCTGAACTAGTGTAAGGCATTTGAATCCCCGTATACCTAGGGCTGAACATCTGAAGCATGACCATATGACATGGGGGACCACGTTGAATAAAACCTATAACATGAATTTGTTTCTCTGTATATCAAAAAAATGAATGTACAATTCTAATACAACGATAAAAGCAAATTTTATCCTAAATCAGCTTCAAAAGATAGCTCATAAGGTAAGGATTGACTGATACCATACAAGGAGAAAATAACATGTCCCAGCGTATACACTAGAGAGATGACATGGATCATCTCTTACTGCATTCTACAAAGTATCACTCTTGTGCTGGAAGCTTTAAGATGGTTCCGGATACAAAGGACCATTCAAAAAAATGGGAAGGATGCACTATTACTTGGGCCTTTACAGGAAAAGAGAGAAAGCAGATCGTGGATGTTGCTTTATTAGCACTTACATAGATATTATGAGGATAGAGAAAAGGAAGATCTTTGAAGGGGATGAGCTTGTTTTAGTGCACATAAAGCATAGCATCCCATCTTTAATGCCTTTTTGGTATATATCCATCAGGCTCTTATTTGTATAAAAGATTGGGTGACTTCCCTAGAGACTTCTGTCTTTCTGTAAATTCTCTATTTTTTGGTACCTCTTTTGAGAATTAGTACTGTTGTATTTCAGTGTTTTAAATATCCAAAGCAAAGACGCGACAAAATCGCTTAAAGTGAGAAGTGATGTATGAGCTTACAATCAACAGGAAATTAAAAAATATCACAAAATCAACGAATCCAGTACATTTCATTTTCATCAAGAGAGTTTAGTACAACTGAGACTCTTTGGGATTAAAGTAACTTATTTCAGCATCCAGTATTGCCAATACCAATCCAACATCCTCAATGTTGAGACATAAACGAACTACCGATTCTTAATGGATCACTTAGTACACAATTTTTTAATTTTTTTATGACAGGGAAAACCAGCAGCCGCTATCCTTTGGATGCGCAAGATTTTTTAAAAAGAGACAACAGTTCATTACTCAACACTGACATGAGACTTTAACGGAGCAAAACTAACCTCAACACTGACATGAGACTTTAACGGAGCAAAACTAAGGATACAACAGTCTAGCTCGTTTACTATTCCAGTAAAATCACAATACTTATATAAGATATATAATTTAAATATAGGAACAAGAAGCTTCTCTTTTATAGTACACTGCTCTATCCTTGGAAGCATCATCTTGTTTAAGTGATTAGAAAGAAATATGACACTATGCACATGACAATAAACATGAAGTACAGCACACAAACTTGTAGATATCTAGTGTGCACTTAATTAACAATCATGTGTTGGAAAAAGAATTGTACAAGCACAACGATACCTCCTATTCTGAGTGAAGCATCTTACAAGTTACTCCGTCTCGCACAAGCTGAAGAATTGCATCCTTCAACTTTATATAGTCATCAACCTTATTGTAAACCTGATGAGAAATCCGAGCATATCCTGTCACGTAGCCATCACCATCCTGTAATTCCTTTATTTCCTCGTAGTGAATAGGGACTTCCACCGCAAAATGGTCACGCAAATGATTTCTCAAATTTAAAGCATCCTTATCGCTGAGAATCCTAAGGTTAACAGGCAAACCAACCATTGCCATACCTGGAGACATGTCCGGGGGGCAGCCAAGCGATGTTCCCCAAGCATTGGCCAACATTTGTCCCATTTCAATCACAGCCTTGTGATTCCTCAACCTAATTCCCTCAATCCCACCCTCAAACCTATTTATAAATTCTAACACCTCAGGTATAACTAGCTGAGAGCTGTAGTCTCTCGTCCCTATCCATGCACTTTCAATGGCTAGTCCATTACCATATTCATGCGACACCACAGGATGGTGTAGATCAGGTGATACAGGTGATTTCCGACAATACAAAAAGGCAACCGATGGAGGACAGAAAAACCACTTGTGCAAGTTGCTTACATAAAAATCAGCTCCAATTTCTTTAACATCGACAGGAACACTGCCTATGGCATGGGCAGCATCGACAAACACTCGTTCAACACCTTCTTCCCTACAAATCTTAACCAAATCACGCACAGGTATGACAACACACGGCATTGATGTAATGTGATCAATGATAGCCAACCGAACCTTCTTTCCATTCGCTTTCCCCTTAGCCAAGGCTTTCCGAAACTCCGCAACAATCTCTTCCTCCGAACGAAGAGGAAAGGGCAAATGAACAACGATCACAGAACCACCAGCCCGGGTGACATAAGCTTCAATCGATTTCTTAACAGCCTGAAACGCACAATGGAGCATGACTACAGCATCTCCTTTCTTAAACCGTCCCTCCGCAAAAGCCCATCCAACATGTTGAAGAACGATAGCAGCGGCAGTAGTAGCGTTATCCACAAGAGATACCTCATCCACGTGCTCCGCATTAATAACATCCTTGATAATAGTCCGTGAATGTAGAATCCGCTTCTGAAGATGGTTAAGGAAGAAGTCATCGGGTTGCTGTAGAAAACGGAGCTGCCAACGCTTCTGAGCTGCGATGATGGATGCCGGACAGCTACCGAAGCTGCCATTATTGATACGAGCTATCCCGGTCTGATGATGGGCGAACTCTTCACGTATTTCGGAATCCGTAATGAGAGAAGACGAGCTGGACAGCTTAGGTTTCTTAGCCAAATGACTGTGGTCGGAGCCATTAGCTCGGCGGTCATCGTCGTTCGCCGGTTCCATTTAGGATTAAAATTCAGGTTAGGGTTAGGGTTAGGGTTTTGCCTCACCGGAAGTGATGAGCTATAGGATATGGAGGTAACTGACTCTGCTACACATTTCAAAAGGATTGTTTAATTATCTTTTTTTAGACGATAGAGACGTCCCATTTTGGCAACACAGAGATACCGCAAAATTGAAAAATCATTCAAACAGTAGCACTACTTTTATTTTTGTTGATGTTACTAGTATATTTATAAACTATTAAAATATTAGCCGAATTTGAAATTACAGTACATATTTCAAGTACGAAGTATCAAACTTCAAATATCAAATTAACACTAATATAGAGAAAAATATATGTATGCTATGTTATTTATCTAGATAAAATTCGAAAGATATATAAAATCTCAAGAAATTGTTCCCTCGAAAAGACGTCATCCAGAATGATGAGATGGAGGAATGACAAAAGGAGACGAAAAGGGCAAGAGGTATAGGTGCACAGACGATTATTATATTAACATTTTATCGTAATTTGACAAATTCAAATATTTATAATTGGACATAAATTTCATTTTTTGAATCTCAACCCAAAAGTAACAATTTTTGTATCTCCAATTATTGTAACATGTAAGTAAGAACACAGTTGTTGAATTAAACACTACCTTATACTCTCCTCCCAAGGATTTTTAACATGGCAGCCAACCTTGAAC
Organism: Solanum peruvianum; assembly: GCA_027705065.1. Lineage (NCBI taxonomy): Eukaryota > Viridiplantae > Streptophyta > Magnoliopsida > Solanales > Solanaceae > Solanum > Solanum peruvianum. The sequence continues at coordinate 74,146,173 of JAKWJD010001755.1, forward strand.
TAAAGCATAAATCGATTGTAGAATTCTTTTCACTACCTCTCATAAGAAAAAGATACCACAAGGAAAATAATTGTATAGGACAAAATGACCATATCATTAGTGTACCAGATCATCCCCTAAAAGAAAATTATCATTGGCATAAAATAATAACTTAAGCTCCGAACCTCCTTGTGTCTTTGATATTTTTTAAGAGTCCGAGCAACATAGACGAAGTTATCTTCAAGTCAAACATAAAGAAGTATAGTCCATTAAAAAATTTGTTTGATAAAGCTATTAAATCTCAAGCATTTTCCTCATAACCCACCAAAGGTAATGATCATATACTTTTTATGAGCTTTTGAACTTCATCTTACTTCAATCTTTTGAAACTCTATGGATTCAGTTGGCCCACACGGTCAAAACGATTCATTTTCAAGGTCAAATAAGTCTTGGAGGAGATAGACCCCTATTTTGTCGATTTTCGTGTGCCCATAGTTCACCATCTTTTTTGGTGATCCGGAATTACGATGCGTTTTTGTCAAAAAATTTCATGGATGCCTGTTAAGACCTTAGCTATGAACCTAGTTGGTCCATACGGATAAAACGATCCATTTTCAAGGTCAAACGAGCCCTAAGTAGGTAAGCCCCTTATTTTGTCGATTTTCATGTGCTATAGTTCACCATCTTTTTTAGTGATCCAGAATTTCGACGTTATTTTTTGCCAAATTTTTTCATGGACATCCATTAAGACCTTAGTTATGAACCCAGTTTGTCTATACGACCAAAAAATCCATTTTCAAGATCAAAATGAGCCCCAGAGCAGGTACACCCCCCCTATTTTGCCGACTTTCGTGTGCTATAATTTACCATTTCTTTTTTCTGATCCTGAATTTCGACGTTTTTTTGCCGAAAATTTTCATGAATGTCCATTAAGACCTTAACTATGGACTCAAGCGGCCAACACAGCCAAAATGATCCATTTTCAAGGTCAAACAAGCCTCGGAGCAGGTACACCTCCCATTTTACCGATTTTCGTATACTATAGTTAACCATCTTTTTTGGCGACGTCAATTTTGCCAACATTTTTCATGGTCGCCCGTTAAGACATTAGTTATGGACCAAGTTGCCCACACGATCAAAACGGCCCATTTTAAAGGTCAAACAAACCCCGAAGCAGGTAGACCCCCCCTCCCTCATTTTACCGATTTTGTGTGCTGAATTTTGGTGATTTGGAATTATGAAATTATTTTTGCCAAAATTTTCATCGACGTCTGTTATGACCTTAGTTATGGACAAGTTTATCCACACGGCCAAAACAACCCATTTACAAGGTCAAACAAGCCTCGAATCATGTACACCCCTTATTTTACTGATTTTCATATGCTATAGTCCATGGATTTTTGATGATCCAAAATTCCAATATCATTTTGCCAAAAATTTTATGGACGTACTTTAAGACCTTAGATATAGATCCAATTGGCCCACACGGTCAAAACGACTCATTTTCAAGGTCAAACGAGCGCTGAAGCACATAAAAAAAAACCCAATTTTGTTGATTTTCATGTCTATAGTTCATCATCTTTTTTGGTGATCCAAAATTTCAAAAATTTTGTCAAAATTTTTCATAGACACCCTTTAAGACCTTAGTTATGGACTCAGTTTGTCCACATGACCAAACAGTTCATTTTCAAGATCAAACGAGTCACGGAGCAGGTGCACCCCCCATATTGACGACTTTCGTGTGTTATAGTTCACCATCTTTTTTGCTAATCCTGAATTCCTATGTTTTTTTTCCAAAAACTTTCATGAATCCCCGTTAAGACCTTATCTATGGACTCAGTTGGCCGATACAGCCAAAACGATTCATTTTCAAGGTCAAAAAGCCTCGGAGCAGGTACACCCCCTTCCATTTTACCGATTTTCGTGTGTTATAATTAACCATCTTTTTTGGTGATCTGAAATTTCGACGTCATTTTGTGAATATTTTTCATGGACGCTCGTTAAAACATTAGTTATGGATCAAGTTGGTCCACACGGCCAAAACAATCCATTTTAAGGTCAAACAAGGCCCGAAGCAAGTACACCTCCCATTTTGCCGATTTTCGTGTGATTAGTCCATAAATTTTTGGTAATCCGAAAATACGAAATTATTTTGCCAAAATTTTTCGTAAGCGTCTGTTAAACCAGTTTATCCACACAACCAAAACAACCAATTTTCAAGGTCAAACAAGCTCCGAAGCAGGTACACCCCCTATTTTATCGATTTTCATGTGCTATAGTCCATGGATTTTTCATGATCTGAAATTTCAATATCATTTTGTCAAAAATTTTGTGGACGTACTTTAAGACCTTAGTTATAGATCCAATTGGCCCACACGGCCAAAATGACCCATTTTCAAGGTCAAACGAGCCTTGAAGCACGTAACCCCCCCCCCCCCCCAATTTTGCTGATTTTTATGTCTATAGTTCCTCATCTTTTTTGGTGATCCGGAATGCTGATTCTTTTTGCTAAAATTTTTTATAGACACCCTTTAAGACCTTATCTATGGACACAGTTTGTCCACACGACCAAACAGTTCATTTTCAAGATCAAACGAGCCACAGAGCAGGTGCACCCCCCATTTTGACGACTTTCGTGTGCTATAGTTCACCATCTTTTTTGCTGATCCTGAATTCCTACGTTTTTTTTCAAAAATTTTCATGAATGCCCGTTAAGACCTTATCTATGGACTCAGTTGGACAATACAGCCAAAACGATCCATTTTCAAGGTCAAACAAGCCTCGGAGCAGGTACACCCCCCTTCCATTTTACTGATTTTCGTGTGTTATAATTAACCATCTTTTTTGGTGATCTGAAATTTCGACGTTATTTTGTGAATATTTTTCATGGACGCTCCTTAAGACATTAGTTATGGACCAAGTTGGTCCACACAGCCAAAACAATCCGTTTTAAAGGTCAAACAAGGCCCGAAATAAGTACGCCTCCCATTTTGCCGATTTTCGTGGTGCTATAGTCCATGGCTTTTTGGTAATCCGAAAATACGAAATCATTTAGACAAAAATTTTGTGACGTCTTTTAAAAACTTAAATGTAGACCAGTTTATCCACACAACCAAAACAACCCATTTTCAAGGTCAAACAAGCTCCGAAGCAGGTACACCCCCTATTTTGTCAAAAATCTTGTGCTATAGTCCATGGATTTTTGGTGATCCGAAATTTCAAAATAATTTTGCCAAAATTTTCTATGAACGTACATCAAGACCTTAGCTATAGACCTAGTTGGCTCACACGGCCAAAACGACCCATTTTCAAGGTTAAACGAGCCTTGAAGCACGTAAAAAACCCCAATTTTGCTGATTTTTATATCTATAGTTCATCATCTTTTTTGGTGATACATGATTCCGACGTTTCTTTTGCCAAAAATTTTCATGGACGTATTTTAAGACCTTAGATGTGGACCCAGTTAGCCCACACGATCAAAACAACCCATTTTTAAGGTCAAACGAGCCTCGAAGTAGGTAAATTTCCATTTTGTAAAGTTCACCATCTTTTTTGGTGATCCAGAATTTCGATGTTTTTTTGCTAAAGTTTTTCATGGACGTCCGCTAAAACCTTAGTTATGCACTCAGTTTTTCCACATCTCGGAGCAGTTAAACACACACACACACCACATTTTGCCCGATTTTCGTGTGCTATTGTTCACCATCTTTTTTGGTGATCTGAAATTCCTAAATAATTTTACATAAATTTTTCATGGACGTTCGTTAAGACCTTAGCTATGGACTCATTTGGCCCACACGGCTTAAACGACCCATTTTCAAGGTCAACCGTGCCCCAAGCATGTAAACCCCCAATTTTGTCGATTTTTATGTGTTATAGTCCATTGATTTTTCATGATCTAGAATTATAAAATTATTATTGCCAAAATTTTTATGAACGTCGGTTAAGACCTTAGGTAAGGACCCAGTTGGCCCACACAACCAAACAATCCATTTTCAAGGTCAAACGAGCTCCAAAGCTGGTAAACCCCCCATATTACTGATTTTCGTGTGTTGTAGTTCACCATCTTTTTTGGTGATCCGAAATTCCAATATTTTTTTCCCAAAATTGTTCATCGACATCCGTTATGACCTTACCACATCGTCAAAATGACCCATTTTCAAGACCAAACGAGCACTGAAGCAGGCACCCCCCTCCCCCCCTTCAATTTTGCGGATTTATGTGTGCTATAGTTCACCATCTTTTTTTGTGATCCAGAATTTCAATATTTTTTTGCCTATGACTTTTTCGTGGACATCCATTAAGACCTTTGCTATGGATCCAGTTTGTCCACATGGTCAAAACTAACCATTTTCAAGGTTAAGCAAGCCCCAGAGTTGGTACACCCCTCTCCCCCTCAAATAATTTTGTTGATTTTTCGTGTTCTATTATTCACTATCTTTTTTTGGTGATCCTAAATTTTGACCTTTTTTTGTAAAAATATTTCAAGGGCGTCCGCTAAGACCTTAGCTATGAAGCCAATTGGCCCACAAGACTAAAATAACATGTTCAATAAAGGTCCCTTTTATGCATATTTTAATGGTTTCAATTGCATGGATTTCATACTTAGTACAATTAATTGTGCTAACCCATATTTCTTCCATTTTTCTACTAAGTGTAGGTTCCGGCTAGTAGGTCTTTATTGTGGAGACGTAAAGAATTGGATTGCATTCTCCAAGACTCGTTATGTCCTCAAGTTCCGAGGACAACATGATGCCACTTATGTCCTTTCTTTTGTAAGAGACTACTTATTACTTCTTATTGTCATACACTTTTATTGTAAAGGGCTAAGGTCCCTATTTGAGACTTTTATGTTGTACTTAAATGGTCGATGAGACGACGTCTAGACATTCTATTTTCTATTATGAAAGAGTTTGACATTGATTGTTTAAAAAAGTTTTGAATTTTCGCATTATTTAATGTCTTATGCAATGATGGTTATGATAAGACCATCTCCAATTCGCCTCTATTTTACTCTCTGTTCTCTATACTTAGAGAGTAAAATAGAGAATGAGCTCTCCAAACCCTTTTCATTTTACTCTCTATTCTCCATTTATAGAGAGGTGAAAATAATAGTTCTCTAAATATTCTTTATACTTAGAGAGTAAAATAGAGAATGGGCTCTCCAACCCCTCTTCAAATTACTCTCTATCCTCCATTTATAGAGAGGTCAATAGTAGTTCTCCAAATTTGGACAACCACTATTCACCTCTCTATTTCACTTTTTGATTATTTTAGTATTATTTCATTGTATCATTAATTAAGTCTTATTATTTGTAATTAATTGTTTGATATAATATATCATCTAAAAACATATTATTGGCTAGTTACTATTTCATCCAAATTAATGATGTTCTATTTTTTTTCTAAAAAGTGTCCCTTAAAATATGTAATTTCAAATTATTTTAATATTGATTATACTATATGAGATTATAAATTAAGTTTTTAATAGTTGAATTATTATCTAAGTAGTATAACATCTAAAAAACATACTATTGATAAGTATACTATTTTCATCACGAATTAAAAAAAATTAAATTTGTTTAAAAAATTGTCACTTTAAAAGTATTTGATTTAAAATTATAATTATTCTTCACTATGAAGGACACAAAATTTACATGATAATTCAAACGATCTACTTTTGTGTTATAGTGATAAATTATTAAACTACACTTTTTAATGAGCATGAAAATACCTTTTGCAATAGTTCAAAATGGAATAGGATAAGTAAATTAGTATGCAAAATAATTGGATACAAGATAAAATTGTTAATTCAAATAATTTTAGCTATACATAAAAAAAATCAACAAAAATTTACTCATTTTGAACTCCTTAATGCATTAATAGAGCATTATGGGAGCAACATATAGTCTTGAAAGTCAAGTATTTATGTAATATTTAAAATTAAATTCTACAATAATGCATTATTTATTATGTAATTGTATTTATCAATGATTTCACTTTTATTTGAATTGTTTGTTAGTATGTATTATACATAATATTTGTTGTAATTTATTTTATTTAGAAATTTAGAATAAAATATATTTTTATATCTAATAAAAAATTGAAAAGAATAAAATATATATTACACGAAGATTATAAAGATTATAGGGTAATTATTTACGAAAAGAAGAAATGATTTATATTATGAAATAAGAAAATAAAAATGAAATAGAAATGGTAATATAATGTTGAGAAAAAAAGAAAAAGATTCCTTTTTAGAGAGTAAAATAAAGAATTGTGTTGGAGTTGGTTGTCTGAAAAAATAGAGAACTCTATATTTGGAGAATAAAATAGAGTGTACCTAAGGGCTTGTATGAGACCCTTTGGGGTCAAGTACGTCGTTATACGACTTGGGGGTGCTCTCGGGTCGTGACACATATATACAATTATCTTGACAGACATACATATACAATTCGCCTCTCTCCACTCTTTGCCCTCTCTCGATCGCATCTCTTCTCCTCTTCCAATCTCGCTCGTCTCTCTCCTCTATTTTTCAGTCTTGCTCACCAGATGTACAAATAGACATGAATACCAGTTGCATGTATACAATTATTTTGCAAAATATACATGTACAATTCACCTCCACTCTCTATCCTCTCTTGCTCACCTCTCTCCTCCCTCTCTCAATTTCACTCGTCTCTCTCTTCCTCTAGCATGCTATAAATCGTTATTAGAAAACTATAGTTATAAAACATAATTAAGCTATTTTTGAGTGGCTATATGCAAAAAATCCACTCCCCATCCTAAAATTCCTATGTGATATCAATAAAAAGATTGTCTTTGGGTCCAATGGGTACATATCTACTGTGTCAAGCAACCTATCCCTTAGGAAGATACATAGGTTTCTTGTTTGCTTTGTAACATCTTAGTGAAACTAGTTGGTAGTATGTATGAGCAACTTGTCTAGGTTGTTGATAGACTTGTACATTGTTTGGTAATGAATGAAAGCTATACTATTATTAATAATTAAAAATGTTAATATTTTAAAGATCAAAAGTAGTTAAGACATCATTGATAGCTTTAAGGAGCCTGTTCACTTACTAAAACATCTCCAATGTAATCATATTTGACCTTGATTAATAATCGTTAAAAAAAGGATGAACGAGTTGCTAATGAATAAAAAACAGAGCAAATAAAGAAGCAATTAAGATCAATTTATATATTTAAAATAATCAGTCTACTTGTACGTATATATATATATATATATATAATGAAATTCATTCATATGCACAATTCTTCAATCGTTTAGAATTACCAACCCTTTATTTTATTTTATATATTCTCAAATAATCATTTAGTTAAATAGTTAACTTTTATTAACTTCAAGGACCAAAATCTCACACTTTAAAGAATTGAAAGTTAAATATGCATAGTCAAACAACGCATGAACTAAATTAGAATTATACAAAAATACATGGACTAAAATTATTATTCTTCCTTTTTAGTAATAAAAAAATGATAAAAAATATCCACATCTAAAAAGAATAAAAATCACAAAATACAAATTATACCCGACAAGGCAAAAAATTATAAGCACTAGGTAAAATTCACAAGGCACGTGTATGTCATACAAAACATAAGGTTTGTTTCATAATCCACAAGATTATGTCTCTTAATTTTCTAAAATAAATTCAATTTTTTTTTAAACTTATGTCTTACGAATTAAATACTATCAGGTATGAAAAAAAATTAAAGAGGTCATAAATAGCGTATTTAACCTATATATTTTTATTAAATAAAAAGCGATGAGACAAGAAATAAAAATGGAAATACAACATAAATCATACCACTAGAGGGTATAATTATGTGTTTTACCCTAAGTTTCCAAATACACATTCGTATCAGATCTCGATCTCCACGCATACGTATCTCGAATACATTAGGTCAAAATTAGATTTAATTTGTTTCAGATACAGTATATCCAAATGGATTCACATGTATATGAAATATAATGACTCTCTCCTATCTTGCTCGTCTCTCTCACCCTGTACTCGTTTTTCAGAACGTAATTATATTTCAAATACATATATGATTCACATTCACATGTACCTTATGTAAATTAATTCTCTTGCTCGCCTCCTTCATATTTCTAACGTCTCTCCCATCTCTTTCCACGTATGCTTATTTTAGAATATATCTAATGGTAAAATACATATATTTCGATGTATCCGATAAATATTAATCCCATATTAGAAACAATCCTAGCATAAACTTGCAATAAAAGTGGCAAAGCCCATCATCACCTATCAAGTCGGTTTGGCCCATTGATGATCTTCATGTTCAATTTTTCTTACTAATATATATACACAATTAATTTACTAAATATCGGTTTCAAACATGTATTGTGTGTGCGCAAATTAAAGCAATTTCTCAGTACTAAAAAGCCCTAAAAACATCTTAAATCTGAGTATTTCCCTTTTGCCGACTGAAAAGAAACTCTTTTTTTTGAGTTCCAAAAATGGGGAATTGGAACAGAAGAAGATGGATACCCAGAAAAAAGTACAAGCAGGAAGATCTTCCCCCTTCTCAGCCGTACCAGTACAACCAATCTCCTTATCATGGTACTCATCTGTCTCTTCTTTTTTTTCTCTCTTTTTAGGTACTGTTTCATGCTATTTGTTGATCATCAATTATTTTTCTGTAATGATTATTGCCGGTGGTGTTTTTTTGATCAAGAATTCGGTGAATTTTGTTGGGTTTTCTTTTGTTTGATTAATTTTTTTCATCTGGGATTGCGTCTCTGTGTGTGGACTGTATAGGATCCATTAAAGAACAAGATTTACACTTTGTTTGGATGGTTGTTACCCATTGTATGTACTGTTTTATTAGTTTTAAAAAATTGTTTTTTTTTATTATTAGTTTAATTTTATTGTTTTCATTGTTGGTATGTTGAAATCCATCATTAACACCGAAAAGTCCCCTTTTTGTGTAACGAATCGTTAGTTAACGACGAAAACCCCTGCCCCAATCGTTAGTTTAACTTTATTGTTTTCATTGTTGGTATGTTAATCCATCATTAACACCGAAAAGTTCCATTTTTGTGTAACGGATCATTACTTAACAACGAAAACACCTGTTCCAATTTGTGTAACGACTGATTAGGTGTGATTGTGTTGTTATTCTTATTTTGTCTTATTATTGATAATAATACTATTTTGTCGTTTACCCTACCTTTTCATAGAACCTCTCCCCCTAACCATTTAAATTGTTGACGTGTAATATTATGTAATAAACAATATAATCTATCTAAACATTGTATTAATTAAATAAGTCACGATTCAGTTACCCTTATCATAAAAAAAAGTCATGATTCACGAGAAGTTGTATCCTATGTAAGATAGTTGTGGGGCGTGGGTACCTAGAATAGGGAAATAGAAGTCTTAAAATTGTTATCTGGGGGAATGGAACCAGTGACCCATTGCAACATTTGAACCGCCTTCACCGCTGAACCAAGCTATAGGTTAAGTGTTGGGGCGGTTCATTTTATGATATATATACCTAATATGCAGATTTAACTGAATATGTACAATGTAATTTTCCGGCGAAGGGGTTTGTCTGAACCCCCTGACCACTACCTATCTCTGCCCCAGCAAACAACATTGGAACAAATTGAGGAATCCCAAGAGGAGATGGAAATAGGAAAATTAAAATCAATTCATGATCATAAACAACTAGGAAGGGGTTGTTTCCCGTATGAAGCACCAAACATATTCTTACACAAGGACGTGGCTAGTCCTATTCATAAGTGGTAGGCCATTTGCCCAGTTGATATTGTCAACACTGCACATCTTTCCTTTCTTATTCCGTTTGTTTTTATTATTTGAGTGAAGGATTAAATACAGTCTGGTCGAACATAAATGAACGATATTCTGGAAAAGGAAAAACTTGTTATTTTACGGAAATGGGTGGCTGTATGGTTATGTTTTATTTCGTAGCTGGTGATAGAATATTTTACTGATAACGTGAACGTGTTGTTGTTACTTATCCAGTGGAGACATTAGATTGACTATTTTTTCTTTTCTCCATGATATTTGTCCATACAAGATTCTCTTTTTTTAACAATGTAATAGATTGCCCATCAGAAGATTCTTTTAGATGGTGTTCATCTTACTGATGGTTTTTTTTAAAAAAAATTGTGCTAGCTTCTCTAATATTTAAAACTTGTAGTCTTTTTCTATTTTGAGTAATAAGTGATGTTAATAATTTCACTGAGAACTTCACTAAGGCACTTCAAGATATGGCAGCAAAATGATCAAATTACTTCATTGCTAGTAATATGTGAAATCTACAAAAGAGTTGACATCATTTACTAAAGTCAGATTAGACGAGGAATTTAATATTTGTAAGCATCTAGTTTTATGGTTAAAGTAGCTGAATATCTGACCATGATAGATCCATTCAATCGATCTGTCGATTAAATATATTCCTCATGTTCAATTTCTTTCTTCTACAGTTTTGCATTCAGTTATGGATATCTCTTCGTGTAGGAATAGGTGAACAAATCTGAAAGACTTTTAGAGTTATACCTTAATACCGTGGATAGACCATCTTCTTCTTTCTCTGCCATGTATACCTGGTGGTAGAATTCCTCCCAAAGCTTCCTTATAGGCGCCAGTGGGTTACTCAGTGGAGCCACTTGTTGTTCCTGAAATCCAATTTCCACACATCCCATACTTTCCCCTAATCGCTCATTTCCCATTAGAATGTGTTGTCATTGCTAAGTCCCCATAGTCATTTGCAAAGATTTGTTTTTATTGCCTGTTAACTTTGTTCTTTTTAAAAAAAATTCCGACCCCTAAACAACTCCATCTGTTGGAAGCTGTGACCGTTGCGCTTTTGACCAATATACTTCTAGTCTTAATGATGATGAGAACTGTCAAATATGATAAGTTAATTTTGTTGATTACACTGGGTATGTTGTTGTTGTAGAGTTATTGAACTACGTGTGTAGGGGGTGAGGGAGTTATCAGTTATCAGTTTCTTATAGCTCTGATTATTGATACCCTTTTTGGCCATTTACATATTATCATCTTCCTAGAATTTCACATATCATACTGAATCGCTTCTGTAAGAACTGTGACTTTATTTATTTTCCCAGTTCTGTATTTAGGAAAACAATGAGAGCTATGTTGCTGTGCCTTTTAAGTTCTTAGAACAGATACCTTGACTACTTAGACCTGGTAAAATTGGTTGATAGCATGTGAAGTTCACATCAAACAGTGATGCCATCGAGTAGTTTACTTTTGGCCTCCTTTAGAAATATTTTGTAAGATACAGTATTTTACATTCTATAGGATGAAGCTTGTCTTTCACAAGTCCCTGAAGCTGTAACTAAGAATTTAAAATGATTCACCCCCTTAAGTTGGGACTTGTGATCCTCTGTCAAATTATTAAATTGTTCTACCAGTTAGCTTATGAGGAAGACCTTTCTCTTTTTAACTTTTCGCGTGTGAATCAGCTTCCAGAAATGTTTGATTGTCATCCTTATCTTTTGAGACTGTTATTGCTTCAAAGTCTGTCATGCTCACTTTTCGGACTGCAATTATTTTAGGAAGGTAGATATTTAAAAAGCATGTGAGTTGCTTGTCTGGGAATAATATAAAGGAGAAATGTCGAAAGGGGAACTAGCTGAATCTGTAAATAGGGAGACACGTATACCTTCTCTATAAGGAAATTGGTTCGTGTTTCAGTCTGTCATTGTTTTGACTTGGAAAATAACAAGCATTGAATAGCGAATTTCCTGCCTCAGTGGATTTAGTTCAGGGCAAAAGGCAGTAGGGCTCGAGATTGTGGTTGGCACAAGTCACGACTCAAATCCTAACTCGTGAACCAAGTCTGGTATTTAAGTGGAGTTGGTAGAAGGTTGTAAGTGTTGAAGCCAGCTGACCCAGCTCCAATATTCCTCTGAAATTTGTGTGTTTAGATTCTGTGCTTTAAAAGTTATGCACACTCATATACATGTGTGTGTGTATATGTAAAGATCTTGATAGACATGCTTGGAATTCTGATTGTTGTGGAAGTTGTCATTTTAATAAAATACATCTCTTCATATATTTCCTTCAGCTTCTTCTTCTTCTTCTTCTTTTAAAATTAAATTAGAAGTCTATTTCGCATAAAATATATGCTATTAAGTCTTGTATTATCTACAGAATCTGATAACTTCTTCTTTTTGGCCTTCTAAAGCTATCCAGGAAAACAGTGCCCCATTATGGGAGATAGATTTCTGCAGAGTAGCCGGGATTCCCTGGCACAAGGTTGTGAGTGCAAAAACATATATGGACTGTTATGAAAATGTGGTAAAGTGGGATGACTCTGCAGGTCAAGAAGCATTCAACGTTGCAAAAAGGAGATATTGGGCGAAGATTTCTGGTTTTCCCCCTCAGAATCCTCCTCCCAATCCAGATTTGTACATTGATAAAGTTGATTGGGACTCAGCTATCGATCCGGAGCTGATATTAGATTTGGACAGAGAATATTTCAACCCTAATGAAGTTAAGAACTCTGTCAAGTCTGAGAACAACTTAGATCCTGGATGCACCCTGGTATGGGAGGATAAAACTGCTGATAATGGTGAAAACCCTTGGGGAAGTGGTAATGTGCAGGGCTCTAAAACTGCTGCTAATGGTGAAAATCCTTGGGAAAGTGGCAATGTGCAGGACTCAAAGCCTGTTGGCAATCGTGAAAATCCTTGGGAAAGTGCTTCTATTGAGGATACGAAGCAGACTTGGAATGAATGGTATACCCCTGTAAACATCAAAAATGATAATCCGTGGGAAAGGAGTTCCCCAAAAACCCAGGGCATCTTGAAGGGTACTGCCTGGGGAGGCTGTGGAAATGAGTCGTGGGGTTGGAACAGTGGGATGAATTATCAGAATGGATATGCTTGTGTTGATAACAGTTTCAGCAATTTGTGGTATCAAAGTGGTGCATGTGTTTCTGGTGCTAAAGGAAACGAATGGGTTGATAATAGCGTTGGTTCCTGGGGTCAAACCTGTTGGAATACTGGAGGGCATGAGCAGCGGAATTCAGACTATGGCTCTCGCTGGAACAGGAATTTTAGTCGAGGTGGTGGAACAACCTCTAAGGACAGAAGATGGAGAGGATCTGAGGGCACTTCTTGGGATTATCAGCAACAACCAAGGCAGAGTAACGACAGAAATGTGGATTTTGGAAGACCTAGTAGAGGTAATAATACCTTTTATTCTGGTTCGCGCAAGAGGGAAAGTTCTTCACAACATGTGCCGAGGTACAAAAGCTCAAGGTTTCAAAGTGATGAACAGAGGACTGCGAACAATTGGAGAGAAGAAAACACACAGAAGAGGGTTACTTTTAACAGCATGTATGACTAGTTGATCAACTTCTTAAGTTGGCGTTTCAATGAAAAAGTTAACGAGCTTCTTAAGTTATCTTTTCAATGAAAAGTTGACCAACTTCTGGATCTTTTTGTATGTTATGTAAAACATCATTGGGTTTTACCAAGTCCAATGGTGGTGGAGCAGTTGCAACCATGATCTTGCAGAGGGATGGTAGACAGGTAAGGGCAGTGGAATAGGAGAAATGTTTTGGCATTGAGCGGAAATCTGTAACATAAAAAAGCTCATTTCTGTTCCCATTTATTTATTTTTGGTTAAAGAGAAAATATCCTGCTGGATGGATAGTTGGTAGTAGGTATGATAGATGATGATAAATTGCATGTTGCTAAAGCCCATGTACCTTTGCTGTAAGTGGCTTTGATATCTCGGTGTAAGCTTGTAAATCTTTATATAACTTCACCCTTTTCCCCTCTGGGAATTGGCCACAGGTATAATATGCATCGAGGGATTTTGTACTTTTAGCCTTGCTGTGACTTGTATGCCTTGTAACTGTCATTTTAGATGCATATTGGCAGGTCAAAGAGTGGATGCCATGGTCCTGGTGAATCCCTTTGAACTCATTTCAAAGAAGTTCAACCTGAATGGTGATGGGTGGTATCATCACTACTTAGGCGGTTCTCATTTTTTTTTTTTTTGTTTGTTGAAAACTGTGGTGTTTGGGTCAGCTTGCATGTACCTTAGTGAATTTTATGGGATACCTATCACCAGGTTATGCTTGCGACCATGACAGTTACCACCAAAGCTAGAACAGATGAGATGAGACAATCCATCTGTCGGATCTATTTACGCTGTTCTAAAAGGGTTTGGTCTGGAGCAATGGTCACATCAAGCACCTTGAGATATACTGTTGACATTTAGACAGGGATCCTGCCTTCTTCTTACCCCTGAAAATCAGTTAGCGTTGATGCATATCTTAATCCTAATAAATACGATTTAAGGGTGCGGATTAATAGTTAACGATGAACGAGTGGGGTGATTATAGTTTAAATCCTGATGAAAATGGTAAAAAAAAGACATTAGGTTTTTCTTATTCATGCCTATGCTAAAAAATATTAGTATTATGTACTCAAATTTGTTACTTCGATACGATGTTTTTGCGATATTTGCGTTATTTTACTATAATAAATTTTTTTTATCGAAGTATGGTACAAATCAACGTCCAAATCAAGTGTTATCATGCATATAAATATTTGCTTTATAGTTGATCTGTTATTTCAAATTTGAAATAGAGAATTTTAATTATGAAAAACATGGTTGAAGTCTTTGAAATGAAATGTGTACGTACCTCACTGATATATTTAATTATTTTTTAATAATTAATTTGGTGCTACTTATCGATAAAAAATATGATAGAATGATAAATATTTTTTTTTTTTGTCTATGATAAAGATTTCGAAAAATTGTAAAAGAGTAATAAATACTCTTTAATTTAATCAGAAATTTTGAATTTAAATTCTTTTGAATACAGAATTATCTTATTATTGAAGAGCTATTTATCTATAATATGAAACTTTTCGATACAAATTAAAATTTAAATTTGATTGAATAAGAAATTCACAGGAGAAACCAAAAGGGAAAATTTGGTCTTTACTTGCTGTTTTATTCGTTATAAATTTTCAAAAGGTGGAACCCACATCAATGTAGCTCTAATTTTTTTTGGCAAACAAACTAAGGACACAAATGGAAGATTATTAATTGAATGATTTCTTAAATGGTCACTCAAGGAATTTTCTTAAAATATTATTTATATTTTATTTAGGATTAGAATTTTATGTAATTATTATTATTTTCTCCAAATATACTTGACATTTCAAAAGAATTACTGTCTCTTAGTTGACATGACATGTCATTAAAGCTTTTTTTTTTTTAAATAGATAGACTAATTTAATTCATT
Source organism: Solanum peruvianum (assembly GCA_027705065.1). NCBI lineage: Eukaryota > Viridiplantae > Streptophyta > Magnoliopsida > Solanales > Solanaceae > Solanum > Solanum peruvianum. Next base: position 74,161,461 of record JAKWJD010001755.1, read on the forward strand.
AAATTTATTAAACTAAAAAATAATGATCATATAATTTTAAATTTTTATTAATATATTAAGAATAAATTTTCATTACTTGAAATCTTTTATCATAATTAAGCTTTTTATTTTTTTATGTTATGCAGAATACCTTTTAAAACATACTATAATCTCATCAATTTTGAAACTTATAAATACATATAATCCAAAAAATATTGATATACAAATCACTCATGAACGTTAATTTAGTTCAATTAATCATAAATTCTATACATTGACGGTCAATTAATTATTAAAAAATAATTATTTGGTGTGCTTTGAAATTCATATATACTTACAATATTAATTTTTTTGAAAGAAAATAGTAAGTGAATAATATTTATAGAAAATTAAAATTTTAATCTTTATTTATCAGTATTTAATCTCATATAATATGTATATTATTAAATTAAGGAGACTTTTGAGGTATTTAGTATATCTAATGGATAAAAAATTTAATATTATTCACTTTTTTTTCTTCAAAAATAATAATATCGAAAACATGAATTGCAAAATACACTATTAGTATTATTATGATAGTTAATTGACTTTTAATATTATTGATTGACTATACAACTTATGTTTAATTGATATAAATTAGCGTTCATGAGTGATTCGTATGTCAATATTTTTTTGAATGTATGTGTCTATAAGTATCCAAAATCGATGAAATTATAGTGCATTTTTAAAATGTATTCTTCATAACATAAAGAAAATAAAAAGTTTAATTATGATAAAAGATTTAAAGTATGAAAATTTATTCTTAATAAACTAATAAAAAAAATTTAAAAATAATATGACCATCATTTTAGTTAAATGGGTTCAATGAATTAACTTAGTCTATTATTAAAAAAATACTTTAATGAAATGTCATGCCAACTAAGAGAGAGTTATGATTTTGAAGTGTCGAGTATATTTAGAGAAAAAAAGTGATAGTTGAGTGATATTTTAGTTTTAAATGAAACATAAATGATATTTAAAGACAATTCTCTTAACTATGACCATTTAGGAAACTGACTCATTATTAATTTGTAACTATTATGAAGTTTTTTCCCCCTCTCATCAAATTTAAATAATGTGCTAATGATAAAAGAAATTAGTAAATTCTAGATATACATAAAATTACATTTATATGTTTTAAACTTATAGTTATAGGTTGTATAAGTGCGCTCAAATTTGTATATAAATTGCTGGTAACTCTTATTTTTAAATCATCGAAAGCCTCTCATTTATAAATCATTGATAGTCTCTCCTTTGTATAAATCGTTGTTAGTCTCTCTATTCAATTTTATGTGTTTGTATATATGCATAAAATTTAAATTTTTGTATACATTTGAATCGAAATACAAAAAATTTTGTATATCAAATATCTATCTTTATACAACACAAACTACACATTATAATTTGTATAATTTGTATTTGTATAATTTGTGTTTGTATAAAACGAGAAAAAGAGATATACAAAAGCGAACGAATAGTAAAGTGTATTGGACAAAAATATATGAATTTGTATTTGTACATACAATTTTTTCTCGCTTTATACAAACAGAAACAAGATTTGTACGTTTGTATTAATATAAAATGGGAGAGGCTAGAGAGAGTAGCAAACGAGATTCGCTAGAGAGAAAGACGAATGAGAATTATTCACTACGAATTACAATTAAATCGAAATTTGATCATAACATTAAGGAATTTTTTTTGAAAAAAAAGAAGTGCAAAAGAGTTTCTGCAAATAGTTCATACAAGCACACTGCCGATTTCAGTTGCTGAAGAAGAACAAACTCAAAAATGGCGGCCAAATCCGCACAAAGCAAACCATACTTCTTCTACGGCCACCGGAAACCTACTCAGCATCGTCCTACAGTTCAAGGAGGCCTTTTTTCCAATCGTCAAACCATAAACCCAAACCGCACCACCAAAAACTCACCTTCCTCTGTTACCCAAGGTGATTTTCAGCTTCAAAAATGGGACCCGGATGAAGTTTCGGGTCAAAAATCCAGAGACCCATCTCAGGAATTCTTCTCTTTAGCTCAGCGCCTATCACCAATTGCTAGGTATATCGTGGATTCATTCAGGAAACATGGGAAATGGGGTGCACCCCTTTTGGCTGACCTTAATACTCTACGAAGGGTTACTCCTAAGCTTGTAACTGAGGTTCTCAAACACCCTAATCTTGATCCCAAAATTTCATCCAAGTTCTTCTATTGGGCTGGTATATGAAAATTCACCCTTTTTACTTTTTTTTGGGAATTTGTTATTTGTGTCATTCTTTTCTCCTTCGCTGTGATATGATATCCAAGATTGTTGAATGTGTTATGTTTTTCACTTTGAAATGGGAATGTTGTAACTTGTAATGCTAATTTTTAGTCTAAAAATGGGTGGAAGAGAGTTAGTGGTAAGGCCCATGTATACTTTAACCTCCCAGACCTCGCTTTTTGGGATTTCACTGGGTTTGTTGTTGTTGTAGTCTAAAATGAGTCAAGCTAGCACAAAAAATCGAGAAGGCGAATTTTTAAGGGACAGGGAGAGTCTATAGATGCATTAGTGTGATCTTGAGGCAGTCAAATACCACAATTGTCATGGAATTTTACTGGACGGGAGAGTATTAGATGCAATTGTGTGATTTTGAGGCAATCAGACAGTACAATTGTCATGGTTTTGATCTTTTGGCAAGAGTGTTGTGCCTTAAATTTGTCTATATACAAAAAATGAAGTTCAAAGCTATGCATTTTGTTATTATTTTGTTCACAAGAAAAAAATGAATAGACAAATCGATGATGAGATCAGTGTTGTGCTTGTACATGTGTGTCTTCTTATTCTTATAATGTATCTTAACAGGAAAACAGAAAGGTTACAGGCATGATTTCTCTTGTTACAATGCCTTTGCTTATGGTCTGAATCGGGCGAATCAATTTCGGACAGCTGATCAGGTTCCTGAGCTGATGCATATGCAAGGAAAGCCACCTAGTGAGAAACAATTTGAAATTTTGATCAGAATGCATGGTGATGCTAATAGGGGTCTTAGAGTATACTATGTTTATGAGAAAATGAAAAAATTTGGGGTAAAACCAAGAGTTTTTTTGTATAACAGAATAATGGATGCTTTGGTTAAAACCAATCATTTGGACTTGGCTATGTCAGTTTATGATGATTTCAAGAAGGATGGGTTGGTGGAGGAAAGTATGACTTTCATGATCTTGATAAAGGGCCTGTGCAAGTTAGGACGAATGGATGAAGTGTTTGAGCTTTTGGGTCGGATGAGAGAAAATCGCTGCAAACCAGATGTGTTTGCATACACAGCAATGGTAAAGATATTGGTTGCAGAGCGGAACTTGGATGGTTGTTCAAAGGTTTGGAAGGAGATGCAGCAGGATGCAGTTGAACCTGATGTTATAGCTTATTCAACTTTTATTGCTGGTTTGTGTAAAAATAATCAGGTCGACAAAGGCTATGAGTTGTTCAAGGAAATGAAACAAAAGAATATTTTGATAGATAGGGGGATTTATGGATCCTTGATTGAATCGTTTGTAGCAAACGGGAAAGTTGGTTTAGCTTGTGATTTGCTTAAAGATCTGATAGACTCGGGCTATAGGGCTGATTTGGCAATCTATAATTCTATTATTGAAGGTCTCTGCAATGCAAAACGTTCAGATAGGGCCTATAAACTTTTCCAAATCACAGTTCAAGAAGATCTTTGTCCTGACTTTTCCACTGTGAAGCCCATATTGGTGTCTTATGCAGAGTCAAAGAAAATGGATGAAATTTGCAAATTGCTTGAGGAACTGCAGCGATTAAGCCATTGCATCAGTGATGATTTATCCAAATTCTTCACATATATGGTAGAGAAGGATGATAGGATTATGATTGCTTTAGAAGTCTTTGAATATTTGAAAGTAAAAGATTATTGTAGTGTTCCAATATATAACATTCTTATGGAGGCGCTCTATCAGAATGGCGAGGTGAACAAGGCACTCACATTGTTCTCTGAGTTGAGAAGTTCAGATTGTGAACCTGATTCATCATCTTATAGCAATGCCGTCCAGTGTTTTGTAGAGGTCGGAGATGTACAGGAGGCATCTATTTGCTATAACAGAATTAAAGAGATGTCTTTGATTCCCTCAGTTGCTGCATATCGTTCTCTTGTCATAGGGCTTTGCAAAATAGGACAGATTGATCCAGCTATGCTGCTAATTCTTGACTGCCTACGCAATGTGGCGAGTGGCCCTATGGAGTTTAAGTATATTCTCACTATTATTCATGTCTGTAAAATGAATGATGCCGAGAAGGTAGTGAAAGTTCTTGATGAATTGATCGAAGAGGGCTATTCTCCTGATAATGCTGTATATTGCGCTGTAATTTATGGCATGTGCAAACATGGAACAATTGAAGAAGCACAGAAAGTTTTTGCAAGTATGAGAAAGCGAAAACATCTTACTGAAGCCGACTTAATTGTTTATGATGAGATGCTTATTGACCACATGAAGAAGAAGACAGCAGACTTGCTGTTGTCTGGGTTGAAATTTTTCGGTCTGGAATCGAAGTTAAAAGCGAAGGGGTGTACTCTTTTAGCAGGTTGAAGAAATGAAAATAGGTAATAAATCATAAAAGTATTAATCATTTGCACTTGTATGTGATATGAATCTGCAAGGTCCCTGCTCTATTTAGGTGGCTTTTTGAAGTTTTCGTAACTTGAATTTGCAGACTCATTTTTAAATTTTTGGAAAAAAATTGTTGTGGTTCGGACCTTTTTATAAAAAAAGGAAAGCGTTAATTTTTCTAAAAGATTTTCACACTTACTTTTCAATCTTCCATAAACTCAAAACTAGGTTTTGCAGTTCCTGAGTTTTTGAAAGATTTGACAAACTAAGTTTGGAGATCTTCAAAATTATTTTGTAAAAACAGGTCATTAAATAAACGCTTCCTCCAAAAAGTCAAACTGACTTAGCGAACCTAATTTTTGTAGAACATCAAACAAATGTCACTTTCAATTTTTCACTGTTTCCCATAGGTTAACTACTTCAACTTTGCAGGTAGCTTGGTGAACAGTTTGCCTGTAGTTGTTGGAGGTGACCAATCTATCGCACTGGAAGAGTTCAAGTGCATATTCTCATTGAGAGTTGAAAGGCTACTCCGATGCTTTTTGAAGGTATCTTTCAACTTATGATTGCATTATTCGTTACTAACTGAATCAGGCTTTACATGGCAAAAAGAAAAGCAAACCCTTTGTCTGGAGAGTAGAGGAAAGAAAGGAACTGTACTTGCATTTTCCTCTGTTTGTTTCAAGGGATTTGGCAAAAGATGGATGTCATTTTTTAATTTTGGAGTCCACTTTTTAATCTCCTATTTCCCTCGTCTTCCATTCTTGTACTTTTTCTTTAACATCGGTTCTTATCTTTATTAGCTTGACTAATCTACCTCACGCAACTTGTCCAGCTAACAAGCACAAGTAACCAAGGTAATCTTGATCGCCAAGACTGGAGCGGATGGAGTAACACCATGTGTTATGGTTATGATTCAAACCTGGGAGCTGCAGGTTATTACTCCTATCCCTCGCTCCATACTATACTTTTCTCTTCGCTTTTCATATCTCCTTAGCTTTCTGACATAGGAAAATGGAAAAGTTGATTTGGCACTCAGCTGGCTTATGACTGACCCTGCCATGAAGTCCCGTCTAGCCGAGGCATATAAGAATTCTGCCGATGTAGCACAATCTAATAACCAGTTCAGAAAAACTACCATTGGGGTAAATTATTAAAAGAGTACAAATAACAAGTTGTTTTCTTCTTGCAGGTATTGGTGAAATTCAGTAATTATGCAAAACATGTCCATATTGATAACAGAGAGTTGGGGATTGCGCGTTAAATGATTTTCTTCCTCCAACTAGATTGTGATATCTTAAAAATTTGGTTCTGGTTTGGGGTGTCTTTAGATTAAGATGGAGAATTACTCTGATATCTTGGAATGTATTCTGATAAACAAGGTTGAAACCCTGCTGGCTGTTACTTCACAATTTTGACCTACTTTTTAGCAATAAAATAGAAATATTGAGGTTCTGAATCCATCTTTTATTCAAGTAGTGTATAAAGTACATCTCAGTAGTTTGATTTTCTTTGAACAATACAGTATGTAGTTTTTTTAAGTTCCTTCAGTAGTAAGTACACTTTGCAAATTGAGCAATATTACCTCTAAAGAGTAAATTGAGAGTAACAAGATTAGTAACCTAGAGCAAGTAGTGAATAATAGATATTTAAAGCACTCAACACTCTTTTCTACAACAATTGCTTCTTTAATTATATATCCCTGAATTCTTTAACATCCTATCTCTCTACGCTGTGTGTTGGATACTTGGCTTCAACAACAGCAGTCGCAAATTCAATCAAATCGAAAATATTCTTTATTGAAAATTCATTCATAAACATATTCTCTAAATCTAAACGCAAAATTACTTTGATCAATGTTTCTTCTAAGTTGTAACCCTAAAAAATATATTTGTGAGTAGTCTTTAGCATCAAATCACATTTTATAGGGTTTTCCAAAATTGATCCAATCCACCGCTACACGTAAAAAAAAAAAGTTTCCTAATATCTTTTTTATCATTAAGGAAACTATTGCTCCCTTCGTTCTATTTTATGTGACAATATTTGACTCGACACAGAGTTTAAAAAATAATGAAGATTTTGAAATGTTTATCAAATTGCCCTTCAAAAAAGTAACTCACTTTTCTCTCTTCTCATAATGTATTAGAAAACTAAGTGGGTCCGAGAAAAAGAGAAATTATATCTTTAAATACTTACCATATAAGAAAATGTGATATTCTTTTTGGGATTGATCAAAAAAAAAATGATGCCACATAAAATGGGACGGAGGGAGTAACATTTTTATATTAATTTCTATTTTGTTTTCAAAACTGTTGATTAAATTGGGAAAACCTAGTTATATATGGAAAGTAAAAAATGCTTTCTTTTATTCAAATATGTTTCTAATACTTTGATTATTAATTATGATAACTTAGTATACTTTTTAAGTGATTTCTAATTATGTTAAAAAAAATTTAGAAAAAATATATGAAGATTATACGTCTTAATTCACATCACAAATTGATTATTTTATTATTCACACTTTGAATCCGGTCACGTAAATTAAACAAACAAAAAAAGTAGTAATTTTTTGAGACGAAATTAAGAAAATCAATTATCAATATATCTGCTCCCCTTAGGTGTATCATTAGGTTATATCAATTTAAATTTGCTCCCATTTTTGAATACATGCCTATCTAAGAATTCATTCATCTTCTTAGATAGTAAAATTAAATTGACAAAGCTAATTCATTTTGTTTTTTTGTGTGATAACAACTGTAACAGTAATTAATTAAAGGAATAATTACACAAATTCGATATTTTATTTTTTTATTACCATTATTTTTATATGTTTTATAAATTTTCAAAATCCCTCATTTTTCTCTTAAGTAAAAAATTTCATTAATGTATCCGATCCTCTTTATAGTGTATCAGAGCATATATTCAACGCTCTTTTTAATGTATCGGTGCTTTGACTTGTTGGTCATTAATGCACCGAACTCTCCATTAATGTATTCATTCGAAGGATTTTTATAATTATAAACTTTTAAAGGATAAATTATAATTTTACCTTAAAAGTATGTGATTTCTGTAATTTATTAATTAAATAGCTACAACTTTACTATTATAACATTCCGTCTGTTCTATATTACTTGTCCACATGAATTAAAAAGAGTTCGAAAAATAAATTAGTAAAAATACTTATATGTAAAAGGGAAAGTAGACTAGTAATATGGAACTGATGAAGTAAAATTTTATTGGTGGATTATAAGTTATTGTTTCTTATCGATAACCTCAAAATGGATTCTAGAGTTAAAGTTGGCTATATCTTTAGTAAAATAAATAGCTCTTCATACACATATACTGTTATATTTCGAATTAGTCACTTAAAGTATTGGTGAATAAAGACATTTTTTCTAGCCAATTATGATAAATAGTGAAGGACAAAGTGCTAAAGAAACCACTCTGTAGATTATCAATTCACCTTTAACAAAATAAAGACTACTTAGATGAAGGTTCAACTTCCCGTTTGGGTCGATTGCGTGTACGAGGAGTTGCTGGTTTTTCCTTTAACGGAGTGACTGCACTTCCATCATCTTCCTCACCTTCTGCTATAGTTTCATTTACAGCAAGCTGTCAATTCAACAAGAGAAGTAGAATTAGACTCAAATCAAAATGTTATAATGTGTACGCAACGACTTCCTCAGGAAGTCTGGTAGTATGAATTTCTTCAAAATAATCCCATTTGTTCTCTTTAATTGTTAGGCATATAAAAGTTAAAAGGACAGGAGAAGAATCCATAACTGTGATAAGCAACACTAAAGAAAAGGGAGGGGGTGGCAATGGGATGAATTGTAATACATTGCAGTTACTATAGGTGCAAAGTAACATGACCAAGGTAGGGCAAAGATAACTAAAAAACAAAGTTTTCAGCAAATGATGTGATCGAAGTTCACGAGGGAACATTTTATCAGTATTTTCTTTTTGTAGCTTATAATGGGTGCAGGGAGCATACATGTTCGTGAGCACGCTGCAGGTCTCTGTGTGTGTGTGTGTTTCTTGCATGAATTCACTCCAATTAAAGGAAATGACACCATTTCAGTTTCTTAGTGATTGATATGTTTCTTTTTTTTCTTCCATCTCCAGTTTTATACTCAACTGGATTTATAAAATTGTTTAACTCTGATGTCCCATTGAAATCACATTGTGATATATGCCAAAGATAAGCATCTTTTAACTGTAAGAAACCACCAATTTCTAGGTGTCCAACATGTGTCATGTACATTACATAAATCTTTGCAGTCTTTTTACTTCATAAGAGATTAAGAAGTGTGTGATTGTTCTAAACATTATATGTCTGTAATTTTTATCTACCATTAAATCAAGACTACGCACTGGCGACCTTCAATGCAGTGATTGATGTCATGTCTAGGGAGATAAAAGCATAAATGCATTAATTCTTTCAAAGAGAAACAAGTTAGTCAACTCATGAACACTCCCCATAACAATTCATGGACGTTAGCCCCCTTAGTACTCCTCTGTCAGAAATATGAAGTGAGTGCAGCATAAAAGAATGGGACCTGGATCGATCAATTTTATGACGAAGCACCTTGAAAGTACATTATGTTGTTGATCCTAGCATTTCTTAGTCCCTGATAATATGATCATTCCTATTAGTTTTACTCATACTGACGACTCCTTGAAGGATTTGAAAATTCAAATGTTATAGGTGCAAATCGCACGAAGCTTTGACATATGTAATACTAGTTTTCTCATGCAGCAAATTTATATGTCCAACCTAAATTGACTTAGCAGAGCCAAACTGTTTTCAGTTTCCTCCTAGAAGACATTCTACAAAAAAGTTAAGGACAACATCAAGTTATGCTCACTCCGATTAGTATTCATTTGCGTAGCATGATCACAATTCACTTGATATAATGACATTTCTAATCATCTAGGAACATCTTATACCTATCGGTTTTCTTTGCCTAGGGAATTACTGATGCCTTGGTACTTCAAGCCTCATAGAACTATGCTAAAAGCTAGAGTTCCAATTCAGGGGAAAATCCATAATGTTAAGTCCATAGAAATCAAGTAGCATGATCCACTCTAAAAACAACCAGCTAGACAAACAAATAATCACAAAACAGAAGATAGCCCATGTCAGCATATGTCAAGTGTCAACCAAGAACTACCTGTCAGAAGGTGGTGTTTGTTTTACATTTTGCAAAAACTGAATTTGTGAACTCTAAAACAAAACCCATCTAAGCTTTTCCAGTAGCATTTGCATTGTTATGCCAATAATAAGCCTGCTTAGCTTTAATTTGGCTCAGCTTTTAAGTGGTCAAACTGACTTAAAAGCTGTTTTTGACTTATTTGACTGTTTGGCAATACTCAAAAAGCTTATTTTAAGCTAAAAAAAATTATTTTAAGCCAAAAGTTAAAAGCTGGGGTAGGGGTGCTTTTTTTTTTTTAGCTTATAAGCTGTTTTAAGTGACTTTACTTTTACCCTTTTGCCCTTAATATTTTATATAATCCCCAAATTACCCATCCTTATCCTCTTCCATTTTTCCATTTTTCCTTCTCACGCTTGGCACATATAACTTAAATAAAAATTTATATTCCTCTTATAAATAATTTGTGATAATAAAAAAATATGTGAATGATAGATAATTATTATTACATATGGATGAAACTAAAATAAATCTTAAATAGTTCTTTGATCTATTCAAATTAAATATCTTTAAAATCTATAATAAGTTTATATTCCTCTTATAAATAATTTGTGGTAGAAAGAATTGTGAATGATAGCAAAATATAATATTTATGACTGTAAAATATAAATAATTAATTTTATTATGTTAACAGTTTTTAAGGGTATTTCAGACATTTTGATTAAAAAGCTATTTATCAGCACTTATTTGCCAACACATAACAACTTTTTTTTAACTTCAGCACTTTTATCCAAAACATAACTGCTTATTTTAAAGTAAGTTTCAGCACTTCAAAAGTACTTTTTTAAGCTGCTTTTATTAAGCCCATCCAAACCCTAGTGGAGTTGATATAGCCTAGACTGTTAGCATCTATTTCTGGCGATATATTCTCAGTTCCCTATCTTGTTTTAGCTCTCACTTCTACCCACTTCCCATCCATTACCCCCACCCCTCTTCCCACCTTACAGACACAAACTTATATCACCAGTCGCCAGCAAAAGAAAATATACCATACTATAGTATAGCAGTAACTGAATAAAACCTCCAACCTCTCCCATGAAACTTTAACTTGATGAATGGCAACTAATACAAATCTAACAGAACAAATCTGCATGAGAAATTTTCGCCTAGACCTCAAATTTCATCAATCCCCTTCCAAAAACTATATACAGCAATAGGAACATTTCATAAAGTTTTACTACATATCGTGTTGAATCAAAAATCAACGAAACAAGAGTGAATGAGCCTAATGGAAAAAATTACTTGAGTCCAGAAAAAGCGGGTGGAGCCACCCTTTTCTGATGTCAAGCAACACCCCCTTCGCCCTAAAATTATGAGATAGGATTTAGGTTTAATAAATATTTACACACATCTCTTAACGCCACAAGTTGAAGGTTAGTCTAGCCCGGAAAAAGCAAATGATAAAATTGGTTTGGGGCAAATGGGATTATGTAATTTACCTCTTCTAGAAATTTCTGGTCGAGGTTATCAGCAACACGGGCAGAAGTGAAGATGGTGATAGCAAGGAGAGAAAGTGGAAATACCAAAGCAAATATATAACTGCCCGAACTAATTCCACCAGCACGAGTCACCATTGATAACCCTCTACTCTTCTTCTTCAATTGAAGAATACGTGAAGAAGAATCCACAAACAACAGCAGCTGCTGCTGCTGTTGCTGTGTTGCAGTTGCGGGCTATTGAATCGGAGAAAAGTAGAAAAGGAGAGTGAGTTGGAAAGTATCATACTCGCCACCACTGGTTGGTTGAAATTTCAGTTCGTTATCGTTTCTTTATTTTCTTTTTACCCAGACAATTGGCGCAAATGATACTCGCTTGTGATCTTAGAGAGTGTAAAAAAATTATATATTCAGATATTTTAAACATTTTCTTTTATCGTAAACTTTTAAATATGTTACGCGAAAATTTAAAATTAACTAAGTGCCGGAAAACTTCACATATAATCACTTAAAATAACCTAATTATTCTCTATAACTATATTTTGATAATTACAATTATAGCTATATGTTATATAGAGAAGAGAGGCGAGAGAGACCGGGAGAGAGAGGAAAGAGTGGGAGAAATGTATCTGTATAATGATTAGATAATTGTATACTATATATATGTATTTGTATATATGGCAAGAGGAATTGGGAGAGGGAGGAGAGAGACAAGCGAGATTGAGAGAGAGAGAGGAGAGGAGAGAGGTGAATTATATATGTATATAATTGTATATTATACATATGCATTTGTACATATGACAAGCGAGATTAGGATAGGGAGAAGAGAGGCGAGCTATATTAAGAGAGGAGGAAAGGTGAGCGAGAAAGGACATAGATGTGAATTATATATGTATATAGGTTAAATAATTATATATTATACATATATATTTGTATATTCAGATGAATTATATGTATACAAACATGACTAATTATACAAACTTGAAGTCAGTCCACGTAATTAATATATAATGTTAGTCGCGAGTGGTAATTATAGCATATTATAACTATGATGAGTAATTAATTAATTAGTATAAATTTGTTTAACCGCATAATTTCCTTCCATATTGATCTCTTTTCAAGGCTTTACAATGATCCGAAACTCAGCATTTAATTTAAGAAGGGAATGATCTCAGTGAACACAGCATGTGATTCATCGAAAATAATCAACTTGTTAGAGGTCGAATTACACTATACATTAAGAATAACCCCTCATCTCCATATATCATATAGTTGGAGCTCTGGAAAAAACAATCTCCCACCCAATTCTCAAACATCTCTATGTTTCTTCTCTGTACTTCCTTCCACCAACATAACTCTACACCTCCGCGCTTGGGTAATGATCGGGAATAACCATAAAACCAAAGCAAGAACAAGCCCCCCAGCCCATGAATCTGCTAGCTTACATTCTTTAGCTATATTACACACTGATACAAATCAAGACATTGGATGTTCGTCATTCATCCAAGCAGCAGAAGCCATGAAAGGAGAACAATTACGCTTCAGTTATCACACATCTGCATCTATGCCTGGGGGAGACTGGGGGGGAACAGCTTCGTCATGAAATTCAAAGAGGGAACCACTTTCCGCTAAGACTCTCCTCGCAGCTTGAGAATGTTGATTTCTACCAATCTTTCTTGAAGGAAGTGACTCCGAGGCAGCAGCCTTTGATGAACTGTTGCTTTCAAAGGATGCTAAGAATTTGTCCTTCGATAGAGATTCTTGAGCAGATAAAACAATAGAACTAAAAACACCACTCTCCCTCAAACCTTGGACAATAACCTGCACATACAAAATAGAAAACAATTAATATCATTGGAATGAGCTATAAAGATGTTTCCGACTGTTCTACGGGTAACACACACTGATCAGGACCATAGCAAGAGAACAAAGTGTTAGCACTGTCTCACTAGAAAACAGACAAACAGATTGCTGGAGCAGAAGATGGAAGGATCTCCATTTCCCAACACTAACTCTTACTCCATATTCAGGGACTCCAAAGTTGTCATTTTATGGCTCCATTTGAATTGCCATGGCCATAAACCTTTTCATTTTCCATCGTTGCACGCTGATTTTCTACTTCATCCTAGTTTTTTATATATAACCTAGAAATCTCATGCAAGTTGGCCCGATCCTAATTGTCCTCAAAGGTTTAGAACTCAAAGGAACTGGGCCCGCCAAGTAGTCCCACTTAAATACCATGTTTTGTGTCAAAGGAAAGGTTAGAACTGTGACATATGCCCAACCCAGACATCCGTGTTGCATCAATTTCATCCCAGCCCAGCCTATGGAAACTCCCCTAAAATGTATATCGCATGTAACTCTGACATGCCAACTCAACTAATCACGGACTAGAGCTTCCTGCGAGAATTAGTTCTACAAGGATGTCCTCCCACACCCTAAATTCTTCCATCTAGAGACAGCAATGATATCTAGAGCATCTCTTTTCGCCACGTTATAAATAATATCCAGGATATATTTTTCTGATTGAAATTGATGCTAGACATATGTACTCATTTCAAAGGACACTATTTTTGTGTTCTAAGGAATTGTAATATGACAGGAAGGTATTTTTGTTCTAACTTCTAAGGTGACAGTTCTTGTTCAAAACTTTTCCCTAGCTTAACAACCTCTTTTTCCCATTTCAGAAAATTGCACTTAGGCTCAAAGAAAAAAGACTTCCAAAGTCGGGCTGTCCAGGCTTACCATGGGAGCATAAATACGGGTTAAAATGCCTTTCCTCAACAGTTTCAGGTTCATCGCTTTGTCAGTCCATACGACATGTTCACGGTACCTGACCAAGGAAAAGAAATATATTCAGAGCTACAGAGTAACTACATTGATGAACAACTCGAGCACATAACTAGTCCAATAAGCCAACTCAGTGGTACAAAAGGGAGCTGAGCAAGATTAAATTGGATTTGGCTGCTATTCAGATTAGAAATTACCAGCTTAACATCTCATCCTCTGTAGCAGTTGAAGCAATAATAAATGCCTGGAGAAGACAAAACATTTTATCACACCTTTGAACATATTAGCTCATAAATTATCAAACTCAAGAATATAAAACATAATAGTTCACACTAGATCAATAAACTGTCAACTGATAGTAAAAACTTTTCCCCACAGAAGCAGAGCGGGAAGCCTGCATTTTATTAGAACAATTTATGTAAAATTTGACTTTAGAATTATTTGCACAAAACCAATATATGGATGTTGCCTGAGATTAATTCTCCAACAACCAGAGCACCAAAAGTTTACAACAACATACCCCATGTAGTCCCACAAAGTGGGGTCTGGGGCAGGTAGAGTCATAAAGTCTACGCAGACCTTACCGCTACCTCACGATTGAGAGAATGTTTCTGATAGCCCCTCGGCTCAAGAAAACAGTCCACAGCAGAGTACCAAAAAAAATAAAACTCTCATCTTAAAAAAAGTAAATTAACGAGCCTTTCCCCTTACCCACAAGGAGCCAAAATAGAGAAAACACCAGAAGTCTAATACTCTTAATCTATTAGAAATAATCTCTATTTGACCTTAAAGTAGGCATCCAAATGCTGAAGACATCTAGCATTACTAATCTAATAAACTCAAGTTGGCAGCTTCTCCTTACCTACTGTTCCACCCACACATCTTTCCTGAAACCTAGTAGCATAACTAGCAATTTGAATAAAATAATTAGAAGATCCAAATACAGATTAGACTTAAAAATAAGTCCTCTCCAGCAACAACCATGAAAAGGTAACCATTATGGAACTATATTATCCAGTAGTACACTTGTAAACACAAAGTAAAAGAAAAAGCATGGTCTTATTTCCACCTAAAATGAAAAATAGAAAAAGGAGTAACTCACAGATCTATCAAATTCCAACATGAAGCATCTCTTCACATCCTCCTTTGTGGGCTTGCAACCACATCTATCTCGTCTTGAAGTCAAGTCAGAGAACTTGGAATATGTGTAATGCAGAACAGCAGCCTCCTCCAATTTGATCTCCCTGTCATATGTTGAATAAAATTTAATATGATGGCCTACTTCTAGAATACCAGTATACAAGGAAAAAGTTTGTAACATTCATAGCTTTCCAGAGAGCACGGGAATATGGAACAATTGAAAATTATCCCTCTAACATCCAATAAGTTTGCATGAGCTTAGGGCCAAAAGCATAATAGACAGGTTAGTATGTGAGAGACTATAGAGGGCAAACATACTTTGGAGTTTTCATGTAATTATGCCATCGATGAGCCCCATTGGGACGAAGATGGTCCTGAACTCGAGCAGCTGCTTTACCATTTCCATACGTCAAAAAGTAATTTGGATTGCCACGGGTTGCTTCTTTATACATGCCAAAATATGTATCCTTCGTTAGATGGTCATAATTCTTCTTGAACATTGATACCTATTATGATGGGCACATAGGAAAAGACAGCAAAAGAAAACAGTTTCAGGTCATAACCAAGCTTAATTCACATAGCTTTGATAAGCACCGGAATATGACAAAAGCACTTCAGAAGATTCAGATCATGGGGGTAACAACATAACAGAATAAGAGTTTTCCTTATTTATTTACCTCAATGATACTTGTCATAGTCAAACAGTTGAAAGACAATTAACATATAGCAAGATAGAATATTTACAGGATTAGACAAATTATCACTCAATTGCTTACTGTACTTAGATAGCTTTTTTATTGAGAATGATGTACTTAAATAGCTGAACCAAAGAAATATGCTAATGCATCTTTTCATATCACAATGATTAAAGTAGTCTCTCCCATAAACGACAATGTGCAGTAACAAATAATGAATAGCAAGTCCAAGTGTCCAACTTACCTCTGTAAAAGGATCCTTGATGTCCTCTCGTTCAACACTGCTCTCCTGAATTTAGAAAAAAAATCAATAAAAATACTTGATGACAGTTCCAATGGTAAACAACATGTACTGAGAACTAATCAGGTATGCGCTACACATAAATAGCTGTTTCCTAGAACACTTCCCAATCAACTTACATAGTTAGGAAAGATAACCATGTCAACGTTTGAAGGCACGTCAAGAAGCAACTGCCTCAAAGAATACTCTCGAGCACCAGCCGGGTGTATTAACTCATCTGTGTCTAGATGAATTATCCAATCCATACCAGCATCCTGAAATTTCGACATGTACATGGATCATCAACAATGATTTAGAATGATAGCCAACGCAAAAGTAGAAGAGTTCATACCCTTGCCATCACTATGGCCATCTCCATATTAAGAGATTGCTTCACAAAGAGCTCATAATTGCAAGGTTTATAAAAGAAACTGGACAGCCACGTTTCATTCCAAATCCGGCTAGAACAAAATGAGAAAAAAGGACATCAGTCAAACATAAGCAGACACGTCAGATGTGCACATGTGATAACTACAAGTATTAACGGAACTTGAAGGGCATCTCATTCCCATCAAACCAGATCAAAGATAGAAAATGCATGCCAATGAGTACAAGCACTAACAAAATTTGATGGCCACATTTCATTCCAATCAAGCCAGATCAAAATTAGAAAATGCATGTCAGTAAAACATATGTAAAGAAAATAGCACGCCAATGCTAAAAGGAGAGAAAATTTAGCCAATTTTCACAACTCAACACGAAGAAATTATTAGTCACAGAAACAATGAAAAGATGCAACTAAGAAGAAAAAAATCAAGCACCAAAACATATCTTTTAATATTTTATAGCCCTTATTAATTTTTTCTATGATTTCAGCCTCACCAAAACCAATCAACAAATTCTTATATTTTTAGAAATATTCCATGATCAAAATAAATTGTATGTCTAGTTAATTCTAACTGTTTCTCACACAATTATAGCCAACAGAAAAATAATTAACAACGTTTAACTGTGTCTCACAAATTTGGCTCGAGCCTGAACAAACGAAGTACGGGAAATTATATCCATCCTTAGAACAATCATAAAATGTCAAGGGACAGACCTTTTGGCTTGTTGCTCCTCTAGCTTTCTTGTTCTGTATATTACTTTTACTCCCTGCAGATCAAACAAAACCCATGTTTGAGAAAAGAAAAATGTCACTTGAGCCTTAATAAGTGGGTAAAATGGATTTGGACCATAACAGCTCAGCTCTAACTTAAAAGAAAAAGAAGGTTATGAAATTGCATGAGAAGTAGTACTTTTCATAAGAGCACCCAAATGAATTGTTATTCTTGAAAACATCTAGATAGAGGTTATTGAAGGTAAGGTAAGGAGAGGCAGGAGCTTAATCGCAATCGCGCCCCACACAATTTCAAGATCGTATTGATGAATCCTAAAATTCATTGAGAAGGTGAATACAGGTTGGGGGACTTACTGGAATGGATTCAAGGACTTTAGAAACATCAGGAGATGCCGCCTTCCCTTCCACAAAAAGCAAAAATGATGTTACCCCAATTACTTTATGATAGAACATCCACGGTAAAATCTGCTCTAGGCCAGCAGATGTACTGGTTGTAAAACATATCTGCATAATATAGAGAAACATGACAGAGTTAAATGATAGTGTAAACAAAACTGAACAAACTTGTTTTAGTATCAAATAATCCTAGCTCTGTTAGGGCAAGAATGAGTATAGAAAGGCATGTTATTAACTCTTAACTAGGAAAAGCTTAACAATAAAATCTCAGGAGATATCCTCTGGTTGAAGGAGATCAAAAAGGGAAAAAACTGTAAGAACCATTTCCCTGATACTTATTAAGTTATTTTTCCGTATTTACAACATCAACCACTCAAATCTCAAGCTAGTTGAGGTCGGCATATGTACTCACCATCCATTTACCTCTACTTGGCACCCTTTCATTACAATGTTCAATAATGAAAGACTCCTCAGCAACAGTTTTCAACAGTTTTTATCAGCATACTGATCTCTAAATACACTCAACGACTCCTCGCAAACACTGGGACAATTGTAAGCATCCCATCATGACCAAGCATCCATACGGGATCTATTTTGTTGTGTTTGCCAGAAAGAAAGAAAAAAAAGAACTGTAGAGAAACAGGGATGATCAATCTGCAACTGATCTACATGAAATTTAGGATTAACAATGTGCATCCTATAGGTCCTTTTAATGCCTCTTGTTTATACAAACTATGCACTCCTTGAATCTACCATTAACAAATCTTATGTGAATAACGTCCCATTTACTTCATAAAATACTTAATTCATAAAAATAAACAAATAGAAGAACCCAGTTAAGCAGTAGAGCTACTCATTTGCTAGAAGGTAACTAGAAGATGCAAAACGAAAGAAAAATCTGCGATACACACCATATTAGCTAAAATAACAAATTCCAGCAAAACCCATTTGAGATCGATCAAAATTCAAAAACCCCACAAACAAATTAAATCAAAAACAACGAAAAAAAACAAACCTTGGGTTTGAGATCTGGATGAAGTTTAAATTTCCAGTCTTTATAGTAAGGGAACGACGGCGTATTGGTATGGGCAAGAAGAGAACAGTCTGATGACTGAGAAGAGTGAGCAACAGTGGCTAAAGGAGAAGTGTCCATGCCAGGAAACTTATGAGACTCTTCAGGAGACCATCGAGAGATTGGATCGTCAACTCCACCACCACGCCATTGAAGAAAAAAAGCAAAAACAGCCAAAGATAGAGGAATGATTGTAAGGAGAAGAAGAAGCTTCGAGAAGAAAGATTGCTGTGAAGATGAAGAAGAAGAAGATGGTGGTTGGGGTCTGAGAGAGGTGTAGAGACCCGCCATTGGAGAGGATTTTGGGAAGATTTGGAAAAAACTTTACAACAAAGTTTATTATAAATAAGTATACTTGTATTCTCATATCAGTTACCTTAACAATTACTCCATTTCTTATATTAATAATAAAACAAAAAATATATATTTGGTCATGTTAAAGTAAAAATTAAAAATTGGAATCTTGAAGTTGTGATTTTTAAAATTTAAATTGAAAATATTTTTGTTTTTGTGAGTAAATAAATTTCTCTCGAATGAGTTTTTACTATTTTTTAAAAATTTGATCAAGTTTCATGATCGAACATATATTTAAAGATAAATTTGATTATTTAATTCAAAATTTAAGATCAAAGGCTAGCTAATGTAAAACAATCTTGTCCACATGTTCAAAACTTTCAAACTTAACATCTTTATCACGTTATCATAATAACAGTCAGGGATAATGTCCAAGTACCCCCTCAATCTATGCCCGAAATCTCATAAACACACTTATACTATACTAAGGTCCTATTACCCCCGAACTTATTTTATTAATAATTTTTTATCCCTTTTCGACTTACGTGACACTATCTTGTGGGTCCAACGATGATTGACTTTTTTTCAAACTAGTGCCACGTAGGCTAAAAAGGGATAGAAAATTACTTATAAAATATGTTAGGGGGGTTATAGGACCTTAGTATAGTATAAGTGTGTCTCCGAGATTTCGGACATAGATTGAGGGGATATGTATGCATTATCCCTAACAGTCAAGAAGTAAAGTTTTATAAAAATTTATGACTAATTTAATTTTTAAGGATTATAGATTTATAACAAATAGGATCGGTTGATTAAGATAATAAGATATCATCTTAACATGAAATTCAGTGTGATTTAAAAAAAATGTATATCATTTTTATGTGAGATGAAATATGAAGTAGTAATATATATAATTTAAAACTTTTAATTAAAAATGCATATAAACAAGTGTATTATATTTAAAAGCTAACGACTTTTCTATTTGTTATTTTTATATATAGAAGAAACAATTGCATGATATTAAAAAAAAAAATGTAACCATCAATAAACATCAAAGATGAATATCATATTGATATTTTTGGCTCTAATTACGAAGAAGCTACTTAGTACTATTGTAGATTAAAATTTGATAACATATGATATTTACCAACAAAATTGTATTAATTGGGAAAATAAGTAAGAGTGTCAATTAAAAGTCTAAATTGTGAAGAAGTGCTAATAAGGAAATTTAAAATAAGTAGATATAAGACATGTCAATAAACATCAAAGATAAATATCAAATACATAATTTGTTTTGCTCTAATTATGAATAAGATAGCTAATACTTTGTTTTGCTCTAATTGTGAATAAGATAACTAATACTGTTATAGATAAAATTTGATGACATGTGATATTTACTTACAAAATGTATTATAAGAAAAAACAATTAAAAGTTTGAATTGTGGAGAAATAAAATACTAAAAATAGAACAAGTACATATAAGACATGTTGGTGAATATCAAATTGGTATATGACCATGTTAAATAATATACAATTAAATATTAAAATATATAGAATGGTTGAAATAGAGGAAAACTATTACCAAAATGAAAGTATGTTCTAAAAAAGCAATAATTAAATATATGAAAGTTAATGTTGGATTACTAGAGTGCAAATGTCTACAAAATGGGTGTAATAGTCTAATAGATATGCAAATGTTTATCTTAATATATGTTTACATAATACTATTTAGTAACTATTTCATAATAGAATTTATACGTAAAAAAAAAGGAAAATATACAAGTACTCTCTCAATTTATGTCTGAAATCTAGACATACACTTATATTATACAAAGGTCCTATTATCCCCTGAACTTATTTTATAAATAATTTTCTATCCCTTTTATGTCTACGTGGCACTATCTTGAAAAAAAAGTCAATCAGCGTTGGGCCCACAAGATAGTGTCACGTACGCCCAAAAGGATAGAAAATTATTAATAATATAAATTCATGGGGTAATAAGATCTTAGTATAATATAAGTGTGTCTCTAAAATTTCGAACATAAGTTAAGGGGTACTTGTGCATTATCAAAAGAAAAAAAAATTGCTACCATAGGGAGTAGCTATTATACACCTATAATGCAATTTGGTGTTTAAATCTTATTAATTATCTAAGAAGAAATTAAGATAGAAATCATGTTTACTTAAGAAACAAAATATTCAAACATAAAATCTAAAAGCAATCATCTTTTACTAATTGTTGTTTTAAAAGCTAATACATTATCAATAAATTAATAACCATTTTTTTTAAAAAAAGAACTTTATTACTATGATGAAATGTTAAATACAAAAAATGATTAATATTAATATATTTAACTGTATAAGATCAAAAAACATTACAACTAATAAAAGTGATCGCACATAAAAAAAAAAAAATTAAAAGAACACTTAGAATTATAACTTTTTCGTGTCCTAAATCAACATATGTGATCCATAATCTTAAATGCACAATGGGTATGCAGTAGATAGTAAAATATCATAGAGTACAACAAAAGAAAAAATGATTAATTGAGAAGATGATTTTTTTTTTTGTATGCATTTACTAATGATATATTATTTGTGAGTCTTTTAGTACTATCATAGTCAATAAAAAACTAGAAAAAAAAAATAATTACCTTAATTTTTAATTTTGTCATGTTATTTTAAAGTACGAGATTAATGATATGACATGATTAATAATTTATTTATAATTAATGTATAAATATTATAAGTGTCATTATAAATTATTTAAAAAGAAAAAACTAGTTTTAAAAATAAAAAAATTAATAGTGAATTCTAATTTGTGGTGATACCACGTAAACGGACCTGAGGTTCATATATATATATATATATAAGTATCTTCTTCTCAAAATCCCAATTTTGATATCATAGTTATTCTACAAAAGAGCACACAAATGATATTGAGATTGCTAATAGATAGTGAATGAAATTCATAAGTTTATTTACTTTGAATTAAAGTTCAATATACAGTATTTAAAATCAAACAAAATGTCCTAAGTTTGGCATTTGCGTATGTAGGCAATTTTTCATATTTTTTTAAAAAAATAAAATAATATTAACCGCCAGAAATATGTTTGTATGAAATAAAAATTAATGTACTTTAATATAGTCTTTAAATAATTAACTGCTAGCTTCTGAAATTCAATCAATAACTAAATGTCTTTAACATAATTAAATAGTATTGAATAACATATAACTATAGATAATATCACATATCAATTAAATAATTCAAATATTTTTATTTGGTTAGGAGACAAACAAATTTCATTTATTACTATTGACAAAATGATGTAATGAATCATCATTGATATCGTCACATCATTGTCAAATGCTTGAGAGTTTTATTGTTCAATTTTTTTTTTTTGTTGTTAGATATTTCGATCATACACATCTTTCTTTTTGCATTTTTTATCTCTAGTGAGTTACATGCATGTTAAAAAATTTTCTTTTGATAATTTCATTATATACGTTAAGTTGCAAAGATCCACTAAAGATAATCTGGTTGATTGTGTACCTAGTTTTTGTTGCAATATCTATATTCAAATTCATCATAATTTTTCTAGTGCTTCATAATTGGATCTTGAGCCCCTTTGACATGATATAAGTTGTTGATAAATTGAGTAATTTTTTGTCGTGCATCATTTGTAGCGCTATCGTATAAAAATGTTATTCCAAGATGGTAATTATGCAAATACATTATATGTTATAGTTCATTTTCCAGCTTCACTTGCACAATTGATATGTCTGAATGGTTCTAATCATTTTCTAACCTTAATAGATGAATTATAAAAAAACGAGTTTTTGACTTTCATTTATTTAATTTTTTTTTTTAATTAGAATAGTGTAACTATATTATTATTGCCAGATTTTACGGTAATTATATACGTCTAATATTTTATTTTCATTATACTAGCTTACAATCATACCATTTGATTCATCTAAGTGTTTAAAAATATTATTATTATTTTTATTAATAATTAAATAACTTTTATTCATCACTAAAATAGTATTTATCACCACATCTACATTTATCTTACCCCTCAAATTTTTTTTTTAAAAAAATCCATCTAACACATCACATATTAGAATTCATCTAAAACCTTTTCTTCATTAATATGATATTGCATACATTGACAAAAATAAATACAAAGTCTCTATTTCATGAAAGTGAACCAACTAATACTACTATAACTTGAAGGAGTTGCAAAAACAAAAACATTTTGATGTAAAAAAATTGACAAATTTAGTTCTTAAGATTATATTTTTCAGAATTTACAATTGTCTTACAATATGTATTTTTTTTTATCTTATAAGTGAAAGTCCCAAAATTTCAAAATTAATCCGCGCATTTTTTTTAAAAAAATCTTTAAATTTTTAGAGATTAAGTCTCTAAAATATAATTTTTATTTAGACGAATAAATATTCCAAAGACAAATTTTTAAAATCTATTTCGAAATTAATGATCAAAAGCTAACTAAATCTGGACAGTTGAAATGATTTTGTAATTAAAAAAAAAAAAACAAATTAATTTTTTTTTTTTTTGTTTTTGTTGTCAACAAATAGAATCCAAATTTATCAAATTAGTCCCTTGTCTTCATTATTCACCCACTTTCTTCCCCCAAAATCCCCCCAATTGCAGAGAGCGAGTCAGTGGACTCGCCAAATTGATAACTTCATAGCAAAATTCAATTGCTCCGACACTACTCTCTTTCAGTTTTACCCCATTTTATAGCATTCTACAGTTGGAATCAACCTTTACCCAGTAGCAGAAGCTTGGAGGCACCTTGCTGGTGAACTGGACCGACATGGCAAAACAGCTCTTGTAGAAGAGGAAAACTTGGGAGTTACATTTCAGAAAGCTTGAAACAAGAATCTGATCAAACCATTTCAGTGGGTTCTTGAAAAGTAAAGTCTTTTCATTTTTTTTTAGCTTTGCTCAAAAGGGACTCCCAATTGAGATTCCCAGCATTTCTGTTCTAATTTAATTGGTTCTTTTATTGTTTGGGGATGTTTGCATTTTGGGTTTAATATTTGAGAAAAACATGAGAAGTTTTCATCTGTGTTAGGTGATGGTGGCTGAAAGATTAGCTCTTTTGAGGGCATCTTTAAAGATTGTATCTTTTTTTATTTGATTTCAGTTTTTATGCATAGCATTCAAGTGAAGCTTTGGACTCTCTTTTTTTTTCTTCTCTATAATAGGAAATTGAGTTGAATTGATGAGTAGAAAGCTTAAAATAGCTCAATAGAGGGGCTAGAAGTTGTGTAGTGTGATGCATATATCCATGAAGCTGAAAGGTTTTAAGTCCAAGTTTAGACAGGTCGAAGTGTGCACCTCGAATTGTCTAAAATTTGAGCTTTTGTTTCTTTGATGAAGTAACTGATGTCATTTAAACAGCATCAAGAAGATACAGTAGTTACAAGACATGACATTGAAGCTTACAGAAACATCTGGCTTCTATACAAAAACTGTCTATGCCAGAGCTAGGGAACTAATGAAGTCTATAGTTGATATGAACTATTAGATGGGAATAAACTGGACCAGCAAAATAGACTAGCCATACATTTAGCTTCTATAGATCCTATAGGAGTTAAACTCATCTATTTCAAAATAAATAAATAGAACCTATAGGAGTTGAGATCCCTTCAAAACATTTCCTATTCTTTTCTGTCGAAGTACTCCAATAAATGCAAGCAGGTATCATTCTCCATTTGTGCTTGATGGATTTATCAAATCTCCATAAGCACCAACTCAAGTATACTTCCCTTAATGAGTGAGGAGTGATCCATTTGAGGCCATAAATACACAAAAATATGCTCTGTAGTTCTGAAGTAAAAAGATAGCCAGGGCTTTCAGCTTCCTCTTTACGCATATAGCATCTGTGAGGGAATTGACTGAGTGAGGCACTCCTCATCTGTCCAGGTGAAAGAAATGACCTTTGGAGGAATTTTTGCTTTACATGTGAGCTTCCAAGGCCAGTTTTCAAGCATGGGATTGCAAGAACACATTTTCTGGTAGCTCAACTTAACAGAGAAGATGCCACCTGCTTGATTGCCGCATTTAAGTCTGTCTGCTACCGATGGACTCAAGTTTCTTTGTTGTAGACTAGTGTAGAGGTCTAGCAGCTCACAGAATTCTCAGTCATACAAATCCGTTCTAAGTTGGAGGTTCCAGTCAGCCCCTTCTCTGTATGGTGCTATGACAACATCAGGATCTTGGGCAAAAGTGAAAAGGTTTAGAAATCTTCCTGGATGTTGGAATTTCCTAACCATTTGTTCTTACAAAATCCTATAAGAAAGCCATTCCCTGCCGCAAAATTAGTGTTCTGAGCGAAGGTGCTCCAAAGTTTCCTGATGCCTTTCCACTGCCCAACTGTGTATGTTGTCCTTGAAAGCTTTATGGACCAATGATCTAGTCCAGAACCCCTTGGTATTGCATCTGCCAGGTGGCCAACCTCTTCTCAAAATTTTCAATCATCCCATATTAATGTGTAGTCCTGAGATAGCTTCAAAAATAGACAAGTTAGATTTAGGTGGATCACTTGGGATCTCTCAGCTCCACAGAAAACCAGAGTGTAATCTACATAAAGCAAATGTAATTCTGTAGCTTGGGACCAATCATTCCTTACTATTCTGAAGCCCTCTATCCAGTGAAGTTGCCTGGATTTTTGTAGCATTTTACTAAGCCTTTCCATGATAAGAATAAAGAGGAAGGTAAAAAAATAGGGTCACCTTGCCTGATGCCTCTTTGAGGAGAGAAGAACCCCACAGGCCCCCAATTTACCATAACAGAGTATTTGACAGTTGAGATACAAAATTTAATCCATCTTAACTATATTTCCTCAAATCTCGTGTGTCTCAACATATTGATCAAATAGGACCAACTCACTTTGTCAAAAACTTTTTCAATATCCAATTTGAACAGCACCCCTGGCTTTCCACTTTTGAGTCTCCGGTCCATTGCCTCGTTAGCAATAAGGATTGCATCAGTGATTTGCCTTCCCTTGACAAAGGCATTCTGGCCACCAGAGACTAGCTTCAAATAACATTTCAAGTCATTTTGCCAAAGCTTAAAAGCAATCTTGTAAACAGTGCTTATTAGGCTGATTGGTCTGTAATCCTTGATCTCAATTGTCCCTTTCTTTGTAGGATCAATGCAATGAATAAGTCATTAATATATTTCGCCCTGTCTTGATTTAAATCAGTAATCAATTCTTTAATTTTGTCGTCCCTTTCCTCTTTATTGCCTTAGAAGACCACCAGCAGCCTCCTTCTGTTGTAGAAATGAGCATTCTTAAGCTATTGTTATAGTTAGGAGGTATGCATTTACCTCTGAAATGTTTCCTTTCCCCTTAATTGTACCTCAATTTCTTGTATTGACCAAGTACATCGAGTAATAGAACTAACATAATTGGTAACTGCATTTCCATCGAGTGATGTAGACCATAGTGTTCATAACTGTCTTCAATAACTATTAGGAATGTTTTTCTTGAAATTGAGGTAAGATGTGTTACAATCAAGTTTAATTTGCATCTGCTTAAACAATCTTGTTGTAGAACATTGTCTTCAGCAACATTTGGCATACTTGAGCTATGATTTTCCATTGAACTCTTCCCTCCTTGTTCTTTGTGGTCAGTTTAATATTAAATCCTTCCTACTACAATTAGCTTCTCATATTACTCACGAGGACACTTCGTCTCAAGTCCATATTTTCTAGGAAATATTTGGAAGTAGCATATGGGCAATACAATTCCTTTTCATTAAGAATACCCGATGTTTATTCAGTAACAAAATTTTGAGTGTATACTACTGGAAATTGGTTTTCTCTAAGATTTGCTACTGCATTTATAAAGTTGATAGGTCATGCGGAATGCTTTGTTGATAATCTCAAGCCAACTGGTTTCTCCATCTTCCTTGTCCCCCTCTTTTCTTTCTTATGTTACCTAAGGGGGATTAGAGTCTGATCTGACAGTAAATAGGGTGAGGGGATACACAAACACTTAGCTTCCAAAATTCTGACCCTGGACACGGAGAAGAAAATTCAGTATGCTTTTCGATTTATGATTAACTGTTCAACTCTTA
The DNA here is from genome assembly GCA_027705065.1 of Solanum peruvianum. NCBI lineage: Eukaryota > Viridiplantae > Streptophyta > Magnoliopsida > Solanales > Solanaceae > Solanum > Solanum peruvianum. Next base: position 74,188,631 of record JAKWJD010001755.1, read on the forward strand.
ATGCGCACTGGTATTGGAGCATTTTGAGATTTAATCAAGTAGATTTATCAGTGTGTTTTATGTTTGCAGCAAGCTGGCCAAATCATACTGTATATAAATTGTCATGCTGAATGCTACTTCCAACTGGTGGGGGTGGGATGAATTCTACAATGGATGACATGAACTTAATTCATCAGGCTCAGAGGCATCATCTTGTAGTGAGAGAGATAGGAGAAGAGATTGATTTGGAAATAGGACCTGGGGATGATGACCCTTCATTTAGTAATAATACTTTGATCAATGTTCCACCACAAGAATCTACAGCTGAAGACCATGATGAGAGCAAGCAGATGATGATTCATCAGGCTTCTGGTGGGAATCAGGACTTGTTGAAGACCCAACCAGCGAAAAAGAAAAAGAAGGTTGTTAAAAGATGGAGAGAGGAGTGGGCAGATACGTATAAATGGGCATATGTTGATGTGAAAGATGGCACAGCAAGGATATTTTGCTCTGTTTGCAGAGAATATGGTAGGAAGCATAGGAGGAATCCATATGGAAATGAAGGCAGCCGAAACATGCAGATGAGTGCTCTGGAGGAGCATAATAATAGTTTACTTCACAAAGAAGCTCTTCGTCTCCAAATGGCATCCAAAGATAAGATTGTTGTTGATAAACCTTTATATGTTAAAGGTAATTTCCTTTTTTAGTTTTCTTGGTGGTTGTATCCACCGTGTCCTTTTCACTTTTGTTCTTTATCTTAAAAATTGTATGAGACTTCTAAAGCATTGTTTATTTAATTTATCAACACCTTTTCAAGAGCACGATAACTCTTTACTACGGACCTCCTCTTTTGGTATATTGATGATAGCTTCAGAAAGTCATCTATTATACACGGTTCAAAATTTCCACTGATGCAGAAACCGTATTTGCAGTGATCATAATTTGTCTTTTTGCCTAGAGGAGTTCATAGACTCCAGCCCTCCCCCCCTCCCTCCACGCGCGCGCGCACACACTTAAATTGAGATATATGGGTTTTTGATGTCAGTGCTAAGAGTAGAGCTATTTGTTAATATCTAATCAAGACCTTGTAAATCTTTCAACATAGTCTTTTTTTAATTTCATTTTTTTGGTAACTGAGAAATCCTTGGAGCCAATGGTGCACGGTTCAAACATGGTGGCTTTTATCTACTTTTCTACCCTTCACTTAAATACTGGCTTTTGTATAGGTTCAAAACCATGATGTGCATCTAACCCACACATCACACACTACACTGTGACCACCTGGGCCAATCTCCAGGGACATCTTCCCACATAAGACTTTTCGATGAAGCAAGAGTAACTCATCAATAATCATCCTGATGATGCAAGCAAAAGATTACAAGAAAGGGAGATAGTGCCTGCTCATATACACAAAAGAATTTCCATCACTAAGGAGCAGACACAATCCAAAAATTGAACACGACTAGTTACAGGGGCCTGATTGAGCCAACTAAACAAATACAATAAGCATTATGGGGAAGTCTAGAAGTTTCTGGAACAGGTTTATTTCAGTAAGCTGGCATGAATTTGTACGACTATTGAATAGGGAAACAAATTAATTAACGTACTACATTGACTGTTACGTTGAGATTTGAGAGGTATTTGTGTGACATCAAGTATGGCTGAGTCGAAGAGTTGGTTTTGGTCTTCTATTCCATATTGATGGATGGGGTTGTAAATATGTGAAAAGTGTAGTTTCGCATCATGGACCCATCTTTGTTTAATTCTATGTGCGCTGTTTTGTAAAAGAAAACAAAGACCACTGGAATCAATTAGTTCTCATCTCCAAAGCTCTCACACAATTATTTTCACTCAAGAATACATAGTCAATTTCACAAATCATTCTTGTTTCTTTTTTTGTGGGTGTTGGATTTTGTTCCGAGAGACTGAGATACTTCTCTAACTTCTTCATTGCTGTTGAAATCTCTTAAAAGCTCTTATGTCAAAAACGGCTGGATCGATTATTGAAGCTGCACTGAAAAGGGATCCTCATGAACTAGAATTCATACAGTATGTTCAAGAAGCGGTTCATGCTTTAGAAAGAGTCATTTCAAAGAACTCAAGGTAAGTCTCTTGAACGGAAACCATATGTATGAAGAGTAATCATTACAACTCTGATAAGGAAACTTTACTATGTGTTAGTTATGTAAGCACCATGGAGCGGTTATTAGAACCTGAGCGCACAATTGTTTTTCGCGTGCCGTGGGTTGATGATAGGGGTGAGACGCATGTGAACCGAGGGTTTCGGGTTCATTTTAATCAGACTCTTGGTCCATGCAGGGGTGGTCTCCGGTTCCATCCGTCAATGAACTTGAGTATTGCCAAATTTCTTAGCTTTGGACAGGTGATTTTTTGCCATCTATCTTAGTCTTTTAATTTTACTTCTGAATACTTATAATTTGTGCATATTTGCTCTACAGTGTACGAGCGATTGCTGTATCTTTTTCCCATCTAATCTTTTTGATGAAGGTGTAATGTGAAGTTGAGTTGTAAATGTATGCTGCTTCTCATAATGTTTGATTTGCTCTCGTCTGGTAGACTTTGAAAAATGCTTTGTCGCCTTACCGACTTGGGGGTTCTTCAGGTGGAAGTGATTTTGATCCTAAAAGCAAAAGTGATGGTGAGGTATATGTTTATCTTTTAACCATGTTGATTTCTAGTCACAAGTTCATTTCAAGCGTTAGACTTTCTTCTATAATGCCCCCCCCCCCCCCACACACACAAAGTTTTTATGGCATTGTGGTATAGTGGTAGTAGTAGTTGTGGTTGTTTTGTTTTTAAATCTTCTTCTATTTTCTGCCTTCTTCACTGTAGGTCATGCGATTTTGTCAGAGTTTTATGAATGAACTGTATCGTTATTTGGGTCCTGAAAAGGTAACTAAATACTAATGTCTACATCTTTTTTCGCTTCAGTTTCCTGTCAAATCAGATCTAATTTCTGTAGTTTGATTTGTTGTCTGATCATGTAGGATCTTCCTTCGGAGGAGATGGGTGTTGGTACTCGAGAAATGGGCTTTTTGCATGGACAATATCGCCGACTGGCGGGTCATTCACAGGTGAAGATGATTAGTTTTCTGATATTTGAGATCTTATCCTTCTGGTCCTCCAATTTCTTTCTTTTGCTGCATCTAGTGTGGCAATGGATAAGAATGGTATCAAGTCCAGATGAGCTAATTTCCTTAAACATATACAAGAATCAAGAGGCTAATAGTTCATTATATTTGAAATTTGCTGAATTTCACGGGGTGACAGCAGAACATTATGCTTAGCTTAATGTTCAGATATTTTAACTCAAAAAAGGCAAAAATAGAATAAAAGAAAGAGAGGAGGAGGAGGAGGTGGGGATTGTTTTTTTCATTTTTCAACTGTATGGTCTCCGAGGGCCAGTAACACACAGTTCTAAACAAGTCTATAATCCGCCCACCCCTCTAACATTCTCCTCTTAAATAAAAAGTTTTTATATTTAATAAGGTTTTATTCTGTGACGTGACACATCAATGTCGCGCTCTTACCACTAGACCAAAATCTTGGGGGCAGGACATGAACAAGCACATATCATTATGTTATTTGTTTATTGTTTGTGTGTTAAGTTAGCATTATGATGTATGCTCAAATCTGCAAAACCAAAGACAATCTCCTTAGATAAAATGCTCTCAGGCACACTTTTCGAGGTTAGGCTTTTTAGGTTGATTTCACTCCAACAACATTTATGGTTTTTTTTTGCGGTAGTTAGGCCGGAACATTATGATGGAGGAAGGTTAAATTCATAACAATGCAGGTTTTAAATCCTATGACATTATAATGGGAGAAGATAAGATTTTTCACAATGCAGGTTAAAAGTCATGATGGCAAGAGGCAATAGAAAATAGGCAAGTAACAGGAGCAAGCAGTCAATAAAAGGAATGGGTAAATGAATTGAAAGGACTAAAGATGGGAAACAGATTCACGAGTAACCACTAGAACTAAGCGGGATATTTAGTAACCCCATTCTTTTTTATATTAGGGATTTGATAAGAATTGGGTTACTTGAATAAACAAGAAAATAATGCGGAAGCGGAAATACTAAAATTAAAGGCAAGAAATCAAAGATGGGTGAAATTTGCGAACAAAATCCTAATATTTTGAAATCAAGTGCGAAGAACCCTGATTGATCTTAGTATTTAAATAATGGATAAAAAGCTAATTATGATACTAATAGAGTAAATTAAGAACTTAGATAAAAAGTGATCTGGATCCCTATTTCTTAGAAATTAAGACAACAATTAGTATAATCTTTAATAGAAACCAATAATTTCAAGTTAAGAATTGATCTTTAACTCTTAAAGAATATAAATCCATAGTCACCACACACAAAGGTGTAAAGAAAAACTCTTAAATAATATTAATCATGGCTTCTGAAAATAACAAAATTCATCCCTACATACATATATAGGGACAACATATCCCAAATAGCATTAGATTCAAATCCTACTAAAAACATAACTAAGAAACTTAAAAATTAGGAAACTTCAAACTAGGAAAGCAGTAAAATTACTTCCATAATTAGCTAATTATATAATGATTCACATCTGCTAAGTGGCTCTTTATTATTGATCAACATGTAGATCTAGCTTATTATCCTTGATGTAACAAACCGTGTCACATAAAATGCTCATAGTAAGTTTTGGTTTTAGAGTATGCATATGGAAGTTGTTTGGCTGTCCTTGTAATAAGTAAAGATACGGGTAACAATTATGCATCTCCATATGACTAAAATTATTCTTTTTCATTTTCTTGTTTGTTTGTTCCTATACACGTCTCTAATTGACTGTACGGTCATGGTAACACCTGTTAAGAGCTGTGCCAATCATATAGATGAAGCATCGTCCTGAAGCACTTGATGTTGCTGAGATGTTAAGACTAGATAATCAACACATCTTTATGATTCCATTAGAAAGATCAAAATGGAACTGGTTACATTTGTTTTATTTTGGTGTTAACAGAGTTATGTTAATGATGGTGCTAAAAAGTGATAGAACTTATAGAATCACTTTAGGAATAGAAAAGGATAGTTTGTAAGTACTTTTGACAGCAAACCTTCTTGGTGCTATATTTATAATACACTCACCTTTTCTCGATAAACATTTCTTCATGCCTGAAACACCAGATTTGGTGTCTTTAAATAAGTTTACTTAAAACCTTTTTTCCTTGGACTGAATATTGTGCATCATCCAAATGATTATAAACATTCTCCTTTCCCTTTCTCCTCTCTCTTTCCTTTCAGTTATATGAATTACTGACCCTTCGGGGTGTCCCAGTGGTTTAAGCTTGGGACTTCCATGTTGGAGATCTCAAGTTCGAAACCCCTTGCCACTGAAAGCTAGGGGTTTGCCTTCTGGGTCGAGCTCATCGGATCGGGCTTGCCTAGTGCGGGTTACCTCTTCTATGTGGTTTGCGAGCTATTGCATAGGAGCTGGGGTTTTACCCCGTGTGCACCCAATGGGTAGTGGCTGAGGGTTTCCCTTGTCATAATTAAAAAGTTATATGATATACTGAATTTTACACATTTCAAGTTATGCAGGGAACTTTTACAGGACCAAGAGTTAATTGGTCAGGCTCCAGTCTTCGAACTGAGGCTACTGGCTACGGATTGGTGAAGTCTCTTTTTTTCTCTGTTTTTGCATTGTTAAGTACTTGTCTCATCCCTGCCAACTAATTTGACTTGCAATTTTCAGGTTTTCTTTGCTCAACTTATGCTTGCAGACATGAACAAAGAACTAAAAGGATTAAGGTACCATCCCGTCGAATTACGATTTCTTTGTCTGTGAAATCAGAAATATAAGAGAAAATTAGGCTAATATATGTGGTTTATTATACTGATCTTCATTAATGGCAATATCAGTGGATCTGTTTGCCATTTTAAGAATACCTACATCATGGGTGCAGCTGAAAAGTGGTAAGCCTGCTAGAAGTTCATGGAGATCTTTGTCAGAAAACATGAATTGGTAGCATGTACATATTTACCCACTCTATTTGTCATAATTTACAGCTTTCAGTTTGAGTTGTTGTATGGATCTTCCAGTCTGAAAGCTAGATGGTTTCACAGTCACTGAACATTTATCAAAATCTGGAATACATAGAGGTCCATTTAAATGGATATTAAAAGCCAGAATTTGACAAATCTTGTGCATATTTTGAGAAATTATCATCTTAAGTTTGACACACACCATAGGTAGCACTTCATTAGGTCATCTTTACCTGTCCCCTCCAAGACATATTTATGGGCTTTGAAACTATTTGCAATTTTACATAGGCAGGTATCAAAGTAGAAAAAGAAAAGCTGTTTGCGCTTTATATTTGCTGATGTATGAGAAGTATTTTGTGTGGCTATTTCTGTTGCACCTTGGCATCAAAGTAATGTCATGTCCATTAGCAGTTCCCTCCCATCATATTGCCTATTAAGTCTTGAGTTTCTTTCCTCTTGTGATTATCATTGATAAATATCTATTTGAGCTTCATAGCTACAGATGATATGACACACGGCAACTGTGATTTTACTCGTTATCCTGACTTCAGTTTTTCTGTCTGTGATTTTGTTGATGAAGTTATTCTTAGGGTTTATGTGTTTTACTGTGCTGATGGAGAAGGTTGTGTAGATTAAGTAGGATGAAGTCAATAGTTTAAAGCAGAGTCAATGGAACAATTTCAATTTAGCCAATAAAAAATCTGTTTGGCCACTTTGTTTTGGGATGAATCGATCAAAAAGAAATTAAACATGATGGGAAGAACACTCACAGTAGCCTAAAAATTGAGATTGTTCACTAAACTTATTGTTCTCTTTGGCTTTGTCCCTTCTTTCTTCGAGGAATGTGTTGCTTTGTAATAATTCCTCTGGTTTACTCTTGTCTGTATGTTCAGGTGTGCAGTTAGCGGTTCAGGAAAGATTGCAATGCATGTCCTAGAGAAGCTTATTGCTTATGGGGCCGTTCCCATCACCATATCTGGTAAACTTTCTGATTTCTTCTGAAATATTTTCAGCTTGCATGACTACTAAGTGCTGAGGTGGATCCAGCAGTATTTGAAGTTTATGTCTTCCTATAACAACCACAGGTTGATATAGTTGAGTTCAGAGTTAAATATTTATAGGTATTCAGTGAATTTCTTAATACACATACAATGTTTGAGTAAAATCTACTAGGTTCACATGCTTTAAGGTTAAATCCGCCCCTGACTGAGGTATTCCATAAAAAAATTCTGTATTCCAATATCAATTGGTACAGTCTACAACCTACCATGTTCAACTGAATATTATTGCTTGGCTTAGAGCTTACCATTTAGGGATTACTGAGCAATCAGTCTATGCTTGTAATAGATTCTCTTCTGGAAGGTGGGAATCAAAGCTCATTACGCCACTTATATGGTGCAGATACAATCAGATACTTGGATCTTTATAAAGAAAAACAATCCGATACTTAAATTATTACGATTGCAAATTACAATTTTACAGATGCAAAGGGTTATCTGGTGGATGATGATGGATTTGATTTCTTGAAGATATCTTTCCTGAGAGACATCAAAGCTCAGCAGAGAAGCTTAAGGTTTTTTTAACATTTTGTTGTCACTATAGCTGTGCAGACAAATATCTTAAAAGTTTTGAATAAATGGCATACTTATAAGTAATATTTGCAGAGACTACTCAAAGACTTATGCTCGCTCAAAGTACTATGATGAAGCGAAGCCTTGGAGTGAAAGGTGTGATGTTGCATTCCCCTGTGCCTCACAGAATGAAATTAATCAATCTGACGCCATTAACTTGGTTAACTCTGGTTGTCGTATACTTGTAGAAGGTATTGGTCAACATCATGTTATCATTCTCACTTGTTTGTGATTATTGGCCATCTTTCTACCTGTATAATGATTAATGAGTGGGGTAATTGGCGTGTTTTAATTTTATCTCTTTTAACTTACTCCCGTTCATTTGTAGGCTCCAATATGCCATGTACTGCTGAAGCAGTAGACGTTTTGAGAAAAGCTAATGTCCTAGTTGCTCCTTCTATTGCTGCTGGTGTGGGAGGGGTAGGATCTTCTGCTCTCGACTACTCTCTGTTCATGAAATGTGTATTTCATTTGTTGAAAAATAGCAAGCACTACCTGAATTTGCTTCGGAAGTCATTTTCTCTATGTATATAGGGATTTGGAGATTTAGCATTATGGCATTCTACTATCTTTTTCTTTAGTTCAAAGTTACTTATGCTCCCCCCTGGCACTAATACTGGCATTGGATCTGCCAACATGGGCAAGATATAATGCTAAAGTAGGTAAGTTCAAACTGTAATATTGACCTTGTTGATGGATTGTATTGGGAAGACTAAGGATGAATGATCTTGGTATCTAGGAAGAAAAAGGGTCATTCCCGTGAACTCATGATGTAAATGGAGAAGAAAGCCACATTCTATTCATCTGATCCCAGTTTTATGTTTACACAGGAAAGAATTTCGGAGTCTGTCCTGCAGTTCACTGGCTTTCCGTGAGGGCGTATCACATTTTTGATGTTCTCAAAAGAATTCATTTCCAATTTCCTTCATCATCTTCTTTTTACTTTATCATCTTTTCCTTTATTGGCATCTTATTTTAACATCTCCTTTACGAGATAGAGCTTGTGAAGTAGTATTTTAATGAAGCTTGTATTAGACAGAAGTTTAGCAAGAAAGTTAGTGCAACAACCACGAAGCACCAATTTGTATCAACATTATATCAAGATGGGCTCATAATATTTGACTAGGTTTCCCGTATTTTCTTCTGTTGTGGAATGACTTTGCTGCAACTTGTTTGTGTACATTTCTTAGATTGATAAAAGTTCTTACTATCCATTGCAGGTTGTTGCAGGGGAACTTGAACTGAAAGAGTGCAATTTGAACTGGTCTCCAGAGGATTTTGAGTCTAAATTACAGGTTAACATTTACAGTCTTGATGCAGAACTGGAGTTTTTTTCTTTACCTTTTGGTTATGGTGGGGCGAGGGCAACAGTTAGAGGTGTCAAACTTTCAATATGATCAAGCTTCTCAGTTTGTATGTGATAATCAACTCTATGCAGTTGGAGCAAGTGCCAATCAACTAAACTTGTTATGCTTTTCCTACTTGTCTAGCCAACAAAATTTGCGATTGCTGGTGTCAATTTTTTAAAGAATATCCCCATGTTATTCATCTTCTTGCAGTATTTTATCATCCTTCTTGACCTTAAATATTCTGTAAGCCAACACTAATTGTCCCAAGATGAGATTCTATATATATTAGCATGCTAGCAGCATCATTTTTTCTGCAGGTGCTTCTATTGTCAGTTTTCCATTTTGTTGCAAATGCCATTCCTAGTTACAGTGAAGTTGGATCTCTTGCTTTCTGCAGGAGGCTATGAAACAGACTTACCAGAGAGCCCTGAAAGCAGCAGCTGATTTTGGTTATCAAAAGGAAAGTCCAGAGTAAGTTTCTAAAACTGACACTACAAAACATTCGCGTGGGCAGTTATACTCATTCTTGCAGTAATATAAATTGAATGGTTAGAAGGAAATTGTTCCTGTGAATCGGTGTTTCTCGAGTGCATATTTTCTTATTCAAATGTCGTTCAGTTCAATAGGTTGTCGTCTCCTTTTATTTGCAGGGCATTGGTCCATGGAGCTGTTATCTCTGCTTTCATAACGATCGCCAATGGTATGGTGGACCAAGGATGTGTATAAAATTGCAGCATTTTCTTGACAAAGCCTCGTGTTATATCCAAAATACATTTTCATTTGGCATCAATAACAAAGAAAGCGCGCCGTTGGTTCCATCCGCATTGTTGGCTAATTTCATGATCTTGCACAGTGCTTGGTAGTGTAGATGGTGAGAGGAATGTATGTTTATCATTGTAATGTACGTGTAGTATGCAGGTGAGCTATGTCTAAAACATCGATAGGATACACTTTATTATCTAGTTAGCTAGGTTATTATGTTAGCTGGGAAAATACAAAGGTTGAAAGCAAAACAATTGTATTATGGGAAACTTTCACATATAGAGTCTCTTAAAAATAATTAATTACTCTCCATAGCTATAGTTTGATAATTACAATTTGTAGCTTCATGTAATATGACGGAGAGAGGCGAGCGAAACAAGGAGATAGATGAGAGGGGGTGGGGGGGGGGGGGTGGAGAGGTGAATTGTACATGTATATTGGTTAGATAATTGTATATTATACATATATATTTGTATGTATGGCAACAGAGATTGCGTGAGGGAGGAGAAAGGCGAGGGAGATCGAGATAGGGAGGAGAGAGGCGAGAGGGCAGAGAGTGGGAGAGAGGTTAATTATATATGTATCTAATTATATATTATAAATGTACATTTGTATATAGCGCAAGCAAGATTGGGAGAGGAGGAGAGAGGCGAGCGAGAGAGGCAGAGAGCGGAGAGAGAGGGAGAGATGAGAGAGGTGAGAGAGGTGAATTGTAAGTATATAGTTAAATAATTTATTTATACATATGTATTGTATATTTTGGCGAATTATACATATGCAAACGTGACTAATTATATAAATTTGAAGTCAGCCCACGTAATTAATGTATAATGTTAGTTGCAAGTGGTAATTATAACAAACTATAGATATGACAAGTAATTAAATAGTATAAGTTTGCTTTATTGCGTTTTTTTTTCCTAGTATTATTGAGTTGATGGGCTTAGTTTTCAGCAAGAAATCCTTATAACTTTGATAGACTTAAATAGACCGTTTCAAAGGTTAAATGTTTTCCTACAGCATGCAAAGCGAAGCCTGGTACTTAAGTGGATAAGGATAGTTGGGTGGGTCCATTATCCATCGAGTTTAGTAGGTTGTGATTAGTCCAAAGGACGGGTCATAAATTACCAACATCAAAATTTTGCAAATTACTTTCTCAGGAACACTAGGGAAAAAAGTTCAAGAGGACAAACAAAAGAAGATATGTGGGTGGAGACAAAAATATCAGTTGATTTTTTAAATCATCTGTTCAAATCTTGAAGAACATAGTAGCTTAATATTTAAGCCTGTGCTGTTAGATGTAATTGGTACCTCAAAAAATTACTCGAGGTGCACACAAATTGATTTATATACCACAATAATCTCGAAAAGGTATGTAGCGAGGAACTTAATTTATGATTTCTAAAGGAAATCGTTACATTTAAATTATATGTTTCTAAAATTTGATAACATAGATGATATTTGCAAATATCAGAGTCATCATTCATCAATACATATTTTAATTTATTAATTATTTCTAAGATAAAATATTTAGATTTCCGTTACACATAATATCTCCAATGATATTTGCCTTTTTCTAAATGCTCTTAATTTGTTCTCCCTTTGTCCCTATTTATTTGTCCATATTTCCTCTTTTAGATGTCCTTATTACTTGTCCGTTTTGACAAATCAAGAAAGGACAAAAGAATTCATACCCTCATTTAAACTTTTTGAAAATTTCTAAGTTTTAATTCATTATTTTTTAAAAATCATATTTAATAAGGGTAAAGTTGTAAATTCACCGTGTTAATTATTGTTATCTTAATATGTGTGCCTTTTCTAAAGTGGACAACTAAGTAGGGACAAATAAAGTATATGCGAAGACCTTTTTCTTTTTATTGATGACATCAATCACAATTAATGAATATAATCAAATAGTATATTTATTGATGATATCAATTACCATATGAATTCGATTTAATAATTACATTAAATATATCATTATTAATATCCCCAAAAGGAGCTGAATGTTGTATTTCAAAAAGTGTGATTCAACCTGATACGGAGCGAGGCGTAAACTCTGGACATAAACTATGTAAATTTTTAATATTTTATAAATATATAATTAAAAAAATATATTACACATAAATTTCAAAAATAAAATAAAATTAACTGTACATGTGCATAAAACGCTTCATCTTAAAACGCTAATCAAAATAAAATAATTGACTAAAAACACTAGTTAAAATTGCTCATTTAAAAAAACTATTTACTTTTTTTTTAAAAAAAAATCCAATAAAAATTTATAAATCAAATAAAATGAAGAAGGAACCTACAATGAAAAGTATCCTATCAAAATAAGAGCCTCTCTGGATGGGCTTAAAAGCTGGTCAAACTGACTTAAAAATTAATTTTTGATTAATTAAAGTGTTTGACAATAATCAAAGTGACTTATTTTAAGTAAAAAATGACTTATTTTAAGCCAAAAGCTAAAAGCTAGGTGAAGAATGTTTTTTTTTTCAACTTAAAAGTCATTTTATGTTAATCAAGTATGTTACCTTTTTGCCCTTAATTCTTTTATTATTATTATTATTATTATTAGTATTTATTATTATTATTATTATTATTATCGTTTCATTATCGTTATTATTATTATTATTATTATATTATTATTATTATTATTATTATTATTATTTTGGTAAGTAAACTTTTATTTACCAAAATGAACATTTACAAAGCAGAAAAAAATAGCAGGCTTGGACAACCTTGCTCCAAGACTTGCTAATCTAACCTTCTAAGCTACTATCGCGACTCTTATACTGTGGTACATATTTAGTTGTTGTAATCTACTTTCTATCCTCTTCTCTTGAGATCCTCTTCCATGTATCTCTCTAATGATATGCCTAATCATGTATTCCTATTTCTCTGCTTGGATTGAAATATTTTGCAATTATGTTCTATCCACATGAGGTATATAGTACCTGCCAGAGCCAACCTGTAAACTTCTCCTGTGCTGTGTTGTGCTATTCTTGCCTTTCATATACTTTATTGCCCATTGTACCTCTACATGCCACTTCATTCCTGTTCGTTGTATTCCTTGCAACGCCAGTATCTTATCCATACTCCAGTAGTGAACTTACAGGCGAAAAAAAGATGCTCTATATTTTCTTCTTCCCCTTGACACAAGGAACATATCAAGTCATGTGTTACTCCCCACTTTGTCTTTTTATCCTTTGTTGTAAGACGTTTATTCAGTGCTATGAATGATATGAAAAGCCACTTTGGTGAACCATAATTTGACAATAACAATCTTCTCCATTCAACTTTCTCCTTGCTTCCTCTCATTTTTTCATACATATTTTAATAGAATAATGCTCCATCTGTGTCAAGCTTTGTTCATTGCATCCAACAGCTTCTAAATATTTATATGCTTTAAGAATTCTCTGCACAAGCCAAGATGCTTGATTTATTTGTATGCCCCATATTCCATCCTTCCCGTAATAGCTATGTATCCACTCTACCCATAACTTGTCCTTCTTCTTACACAAATTCCAGAGTAGTTTCCCTATTGCAACATTGTTCCAGATGAACACATTAAGAAAATTCATTCCTCCATTTGTCTTGGTCCAACATAGTTGTTCCCAAGCTATCAATGTTTTCTTTGATGCCGCCACATTTTCAATCCACAAGAACTTCCTACAAATACTCTCAATGGCATGTAAAATCTTTTTAGGAAGAGCAAATATTTGTACCCAAAATGTTTGTATTGAGAATAGTTAACTCTTCACTAATTGGCTCTACCAGCATAAGAGAGGAATTTAGTGGTCAAGCAAGTTACTCTACTCAACGTTTTATCTATAAGAGGTTTACATTGCACTATAGAGACTCTTTTGGTACTCAAAGGTACTCCCAAGTATCTGAATGGTAGTTCACCTTTCACAAACTTTAGATCCTGCATTATCTGGTTCTGTATTGCCTGCTTTACCCCACTTAAATTCATACTGCTTTTATCCTCATTTGCCACCAACCCTGATGAATTAAAAAAGTCCATAAAATATTTATACAGACTCCTGACTGACTTGCTATCACCTCTACAGAACATTAACAAATCATCAGCAAAACTCAGTTGAATAATTCTCTGCTTGTGACATCTTGGTTGATAATGAAAATCTGGATTTGAGCGCAACTTTGTTAAATTCCTAGTGAGATAATCCATTGTCAATACAAATAGAAAGGGGGACAAAGAATCCCCTTGCCTAACCCCTCTTTGAGCTTTGAATGGTCTTGTGTACTTTCGATTGACTGGAATTGAATAAGTAACTGTGGTTACACATTGCAATATCCACTTAACCACTCTTACTGGAAACTTCAATTCATATAATACTTGCTCCAAAAACCTCCATTCAATTGAGTCATAAGCTTTTTTCATATCCACTTTAATCATATATCTGTTAGAAATACCTTTCCTGCTATACCCCTTCACTAATTCATAACTCAAAATAATATTATCATCTATAGCTCGACCTGGTACAAAAGCTTATTGATTTGGATTTATAAGTGAACTCATCACCTTCTAGAATCTTGTGGTAATTACTTTGGAAACAATCTTGTACAAAGTTGAGCAACATGAGAAGGTCTGTATTCGCCAATCTTAGTAGGATTAGCAATCTTTGGAATAAGGGTCACCACTGTACAATTAATGGGCTTATACATGTGTTCTGTATTAAAAAAGTTTAACACTGCATTGTATCCTCCTATTATTGTCCAGGCTTTCTTAAAAAAGAAAGCATTAAAACCATCAACCCTTGGAGCTTTCATATCATGTATACCTTTGAGTGTCATCTCTACCTCCTCCCTTGTCACCTCAGCTGCTAGTAACATTTGTTGTTCTCTATTAAGAGACTTACCATTTCTCATAGTTATAGTATTTATACTTGGTAACTACTGAGCAACCTTTCCAAGAAGATTTCTGTAGAATGTACTCACTTCACGCTCTATTTCTTCTTGTGTTTGGACTATAGTACCATCCGATGTCATAAGACTTGTGATAGTGTTTTGGACCATCCTATTCTTCATGTGTGCATAGAAATATGCAGTATATGCATCACCTAGCCTTAACCATTGAATTTTGGATTTCTGTTGCATAACACTCTCTTCAATCATACTCCATTTCTCTAGCTGTGCTTGCAAATCTTTTTCCTGCTGTCTATTATGTCAAACTTCTGTTAGATATCTCATTTTCTCCTGTATTATATGCAATTTTCCTCTAATATCTTGCACCTTGTTTCTAACACCAATAAATTCTCTATTGTTCAACTATTTAATGTTTTCTTTCACCTTTTTAAGTGTGTGTCATACTTTCTTCAAATCCCTGTTCTGTCCACCGCCCCATGCTTTCTTCACCCTATACAAGAATTCATGATGATTAGCAATACAATAAAAGAATTTAAAGGCCCTATGATTGACGTTTTCAGTACTGTCTAGCTCCAGCCTAAGTGGAGAGTGATCAGAAGTACTAGGTTGCATTACACTAATTTCTCTTCGTCTCATATTCAACATCCATTCAGCATTCTCTACTGCATGATTAATTTTACTACATATACACCCATTTGACCATGTATATCCTCTTTCTATTGCCTTCAGTTCTGTGATGCCTGCATCAACCATGAAATCATTAAAATCCTTTATTTCCATCTCATGCACTGGCTTACCATATATTCTATCTTCCCTTGTTAATACTGCATTAAAGTCCCCCATACACATCACAAAATCTTGCGTACTAGACACCATCTTACTCAGCTCGTCCCATAACTTCAACCTATCATTAATAGTGTGTATCCCATAAATGGCCACCAAAAAAAATACCATGCTATTCCTTTTCACTACCACCTTACTCTATATATTGATATGATTTACTCAAAATCACACATTCGATCACCTGATGATTCCATAATAGCCATACTCGACCTTTATCTGTGTGTTCATAGTTTGCTTTCCATTTCAAACCTTGAGCTATTTTTTGTATTACTTTCTCCGCCTTTTGCTCCTTTATTTTATGTTCTAATATTGCTATAATCCCTACCTTATTCTCATTCATAAACAATTTTAATTTCCTTTTGCTTATGAAGTTTATTTATTCCCCTTGTATTCCAAATGACTAATTTCATGTAACTCTTTCTTGAAAGCCCCCTTCCTCGTCTGCTCCTATTTCAGTTCCCTCCAATGCACTTGCGGATCCCTCTTCCAGACTCTTTAATGTTCTAAAAACATTTGTTATCCTAAGCTATGACATATTGTGCCTGCTGCCAAACTTCTTCCTCCTCACTTTCTTTCTTCTTCCCCTTGTCATTCTCTCCATTTATTTGTGTTGCCTCTGCCATTTTATCCTGCTTCGAAACCCATTTATTCATCACCTTTGGAGCTACTTCGTATCGATTCCTTTCTTTCGTAATACACTTATGTCCTACCTGCATACACTTGGAACAATATTCTGGAATCCACTCATATTGCACCACTTGTTCAAATGCCCTCCCATTTGGATCCTCCACTTTGAGTTTCTTTGGCAATTTCCTTGCTACATCCATTTCAACTAACACTCTTGCAAATGATATCCTATCAACCTTAGTAGTGCATTCATCAGCATACAATGGAATCCCTAATCAACTACTAATTCTACTTAGTGAATCCATGCTCCAGCAATTCAATGTCAAATTGGGATATTTCACCCATATTGGAACTGTTTGCAAAACCTCTTTATTAAAATTAAAATCAGAATTCCAAACTTTAACTATTATAGGCTTATTATTAAGCATATATGGACCTGAATATAGTACTTCATTTCTATCGTCCAAGCTAGCAAATCTAACCAAGAAGTACCCATCATTATGATAATAAACCTTAGGTTTACTAACTGTATTCACCAGCATTGCAATGTACCTCTCGATTGCAACAATATTTTGGAGATTCCCCACCACGTAGAGAATAAGAGCTTGCTTCCATTGTGCATTTGCTTTATCAACTTCCTCTTTCTTCAATTCAATAACCTGTTACCCATTCCTCATTACAAGATTGACATAGTTTAGGCTCATTCCTTTAACTGACATCCTATTTGAATTAAAAAAGTTTGCCCACTTCTTTCCTGTTTCAGCATTCATATCTAACATCCTCTGTGCATCACCTCTAGTCTCACTTTTGTCCAGTTCATCTAGTAGTTCCTCACTCCCTTCACTTTGGTTAGTACTCCCTAGATTGATTGTAGGGGTTTTCTCCCTCGTAAGAAAAGGTGGTCACTGTTCCATTGCTTCCTGTTCCTGATAAACCTCTTTCTTTGTGAATTTCCCAGATCTGTAATCTCCCTCCTCTCAGGCGTCACCACCAGCTTTGTTGCTTCCTTCTTCTTCCTGCCTCTTGCCATTCCGATCAGTGGTTCACGTTAGCAAGTACGCTATCGTGCACCAACATGTTGTTATTATTATTATTATTATTTTATTATTATTATTTTATTGTTATTATTTATTTATTTTTATTTTTATTTTTATTATTTATTTATTTGTTTTATTATTATTATTATTTATTTTTATTTTTATTATCATCATTATTATTATTTTATTTTTATTATTATTAATATTATTGTTATCATTATTTTTTTTTATTTTATTATTATTATTATTATTATTATTATTATAATTATAAAAAAATTTGTGATGATAAAGAAATATGTGAATGATAGGAAATATTATTACTTATGGATGTAAAATATAAATTAGTTTCGTTATAATTTTTTTAAGTATAAAATGTTAAATTAATCAACTTTTTATCATATTAACAATTTTAAGAGTATTTAAGACATTTTGATAAAAAAAAAGTGTTTACCAACACTTATTTGCCAAACACATCAACAAATTTATTTCAATTGAAACACTTTTATCCAAACACGTAACTACTTATTTTAAAAATAAATTTCAGCACTTTCAAAAATACTTTTTAAAAGTTACTTTTTTAAAGTCCATCCGAACGGGCTCCAAGTGATGAAGAATGATGCTTTTTTTTACTTGTAATTTGCATATTTATTATTTTTCTCCTTTACATGGTGAAAGACAAAGAAAAAGAATAAAATTAAAATATTAAAATTTAATTTTTTCTTAATTTAAAATTTTAATAACAAGTTGAATTTTGTGGCACTTTATATTAGTTTAGGGATGTACTTACAAATTTTAATTTTAATTAGGAGAGATTTTATGAGCTCACATCCCAAAATAAAAACCCATCGAAAAGTACTTTTACCTTAACATGTTGTCTTAGAGCATATTCAATCCAAACATCTGAGTTTATATCAAATTTGGTGTAATCAACTATCAAATTTTACACTAAAAAAGAATATTTTTATGTCTCTTCATTTTCATTTATATTTTCTTATTTCATGAAATAAATTCTTTCTAAAACATTTACCATATATAATTCCTGGTGAATGTCAATTACTACTCTGTTGAATATTTATTATTTTCGGTTATTTTTACGTATATTGTATTATTTGTTTAAAAATTTATATGTTTGTATTTTCAATTTTTGTGAAGGTTGGTTATAGTTTTATCCAATTCTTCATAGTAGATTAACATAAATTTAATTTTTTTTAAAGTCATATATAGAAAAGTTAATTTATAAAAAGCTAAACTTTATATCTAAAATTAATAGTATAAAAATATTACATAAAAAAAATTAAATATACAAGAGATTTAATTAAAACATATAATTTATATAATGTTCAATTAAAATTTTATATAATAAAGTAACATTAAAATAATAAAAAAGTGAATTAATGTGATGACATTTGGTGTAACACTATTCACACACCAAAATTGGTGTAAAAATTGGTGTGGGTTGTAACTCAAAAACATCAAATTTTAGACCAAACTTAGGATTTGTGTGGGTTGGAGATGGTTTTAATGTTTTTTATTATGCTCCACTTCGAGACTTGTCCCAACATATTTTTTAAGACACTACTAAATATAATGATTATATTTTCATTATGACTTCTCAAAGGACCACCTCCTGGATTAGTATTGTCTTTAAATGTGTATGTATATAAAAACGCTTCATCTAAAAAAAATAAATTAACGGGGCTTATGGTTATAAAATCGCTTTATCAAAAAAATAAAAAATTTATATTTAATTTTTTTCAAAAAGTCTAATAGTTTTTTTAGATAAGCAGTTTTGATTAGTTTTTTGGTCAATTTCTTTTATTTTGGCTAGCATTTTATTTTTTGAGTTCATGTTTCAAAACAAAATTCCACCTAACGCCTATTGTATGTCCAACAGGACTCATGATTATGTTTCAAGTACTTCCACCCCAACAGATTGCTTCAATACCGTTTTTATTGCGCTCCACTTCGAGACTCTCCCCAAAAACATTTTTTAAAAGGAAAAAATGTCTGAAATATATCCAAACTTTTACTAATATTGTTGTAACAATCTCAAATTTTGGATATGACATATTACCATACACTATTCAACAGTGTATTTTAAAGATATATTTTAATTATTTATTTTTATCACGCTTCACTTGAAAACTCGTCCAGAAAACACTTTTTAAAATATTGCTAAATGTAATGATTATTTTCATTATGACCCCTCATACGACTATCTCCTCTACCTGAATGAAAGTATTGTCATCAATTGTATATGTACATAAAAACTATTCATCTTAAAACACTAATCAAAATCAAAATTATTGCTAAAAACCTAATCAAATTGCTCTTCTAAAAAAATATTAGATTTTGTTATAAAATTAAATAGAAATTTATAAATAAACTTGGGAAAAAAAATAAGAAGGAACCTACAATCAAAAGTGATATTCTACACGACCTAGTGATTTACTGATTTTATCTTTTTGCCTAAATGTGATATTCTACACGACCTAGTAATTTAATGATTTTATCTTTTCGCCTAAGTGTGAAACAAGTTGTCTAACGTGTTCCAACAAAGCAGTAAGAACAATAAGTAAAAAGACAATGTTTTTACGTGGAAACACCGGACTCAAAAGGTATAAAAACCACGACCTGTAACCTTACATGATTTAACTCCAACTTCACTAAATCAACTACAAGCCTCCACAAAAGATAGATTACAAACTTTGCACACTACCTTAACTTCAAGTTATGGATTTGGACTACACCTCTTGTAATCCTTAGAACTAACTCTAATTCCTAACCTTCAACACAAACCTCCCAAGGTATGTGTTCCAAACTCTTTGAGTTATCACAACCTGAAGACAACACTCCTAATTCAGCTTATATCTCACTGAACTAAGATTACATCAAGACTCATTCACAAAGAAGAACTCCTAACACATAAACTCTGTAAAAGGATCAGGTTCTTTGATGTGTTTCTTCAGTTCACTGGTAGCACTCGCGAAGTGAACTTCTCAATCGCTCTTTTATTCTGTTAGTGCACCAGTATTCTGCACGACTTCACCTTCTATTTAAGCACAATTTACATAGAATTATTGTTCACTTCAAACTCCTTATTGACTTGAACTCTCTTGACTTAGAATTCTACTTCAAGTAAGACTCCTTCAATTCAAACTCCTAGCTTCTTTGGACTTCTTCAAATTACATTCATTGATTCTGTTGTTGTTTTACAAAAAAAAGATAATAAAAAAATAAAAAATGACTACGTTTTGAAAAATCAATTAGTATTATGATTTAAGAAAAATTGACTTTCCAAATTAACAGAGTCGCCACTAGATTTTTTAGTAGAAAAATTGACTTTTCAAATTAACAGAGTCGCCACTAGATTTTTTAGTAAAAAATCAAGAAAAAACTTACAAATTATTTTCAAAAGATTTAAACAGATAAAATCAGTTGAAAAAGGGTTTGAAGTTCAAATGTACAATCCGAGGTGTTAAGCCCTCGGAATGCCCGTTAACTTGCGGTTGACCGGCGATTTGACTAAAATGACCTTTTTTAAGTAATTTTAAATTTTACGTTCATCAAGTTCCATGATGGAGATGTCTTTAGCTTTTCTAACGGCAATTACTTTTACATCCCATTTATTTTTAGAAAGGATTCTTAGCACCTTGTCAACCTATTCTTCAATGGCGAAGATTTTTCCCAGTGATGACAACTCATTCATCAACTTAGTGAGTCTAGTAATCATTTCAACAAAGGCTCACCTTCCATCATTTTGAATGTTTCATATTCAATGAATATCATGACTATCTGAATTTTCTCTCTTGACTTGTTCCTTCATGAGCATTAACCAATACATCCCAGATTTGTTCGGCAGTAGTACAGTTAGAAATTTTGTTATACTCATCTAGTCCAGACCACAAATAAGAATGTTTTTGGTCTTAGCATTTTTTCTGAGAGCTGATAAATCTTGCATAGTGAAGTCAATCATAACATTTGGTACTTTAACTCCTTCGCCAGTCTTTATAGGAATAGTGGGTCCGATAGTTATCCTATCCCATAATTCGTAATCTTCCGCTTGAATAAAATCCTCCATGTGTGCTTTTCACCAGCCAAAGTGAGACCCATTGAACATTGGGGTTCGGACAGTTGACTCTCCTTCGTTGTGACCAATAGGTGGTGCAAAATCCATCTCAATCTTTTATCTTATGTGTTAACCTGTAAAAGACTACCTGCTCTGATACCAATTGATATTCTACATGACTTAGTAATTTAATGATTTTATCTTTTCGCTTAAGTGTGAAACAAGTTGCCTAACGTGTTCCAACAAAGCAGTAAGGACAATAAGTAAAAACATAATGCTTTTACGTGATCTGACTCAAAAGGTATAAAAATCACGACCTGTAACCTTACTTGATTTAACTACAACTTCACTAAATCAACTACAAGCCTCCACAAAAGATAGATTACAAACTTTGCAACCTACCTTAACTTCAAGTTATGGATTTGGACTACAACTCTTGTAATCCTAGGAACTAACTCTAATTCCTAACCTTTAACACAAACCTCCCAAGGTATGTGCTTCGAGTTATCACAACCTTAAAACAACACTCCTAATTCAGTTTATAGCTCACTAAACTAAGATTATATCAAGACTTATCCACAAAGAAAAACTTATAACACATAAACTTTGTAAAAGGATCAAGTTCTTCGATGTGTTCCTTCAGTTCGCTGGTAGCACTTGCGAAGTGAATTTCTCAATCGCTCTTTTATTCTATTAGTGCTCCAGTATTCTGAACGACATCACTTCTATTTAAGCACAATTTATCATAGAGTTATTGTTCACTTCAAACTCATTATTGACTTGAACTCTATTGACTTAGAGTTCTACTTCAAGTAAGACTCCTTCTTCAATTCAAACTCCTAGCTTCTTTGGACTTCTTCTTCAAATTACATTAATTGATTCTGTTGTATTGTGGTCCAACTTCAAAACTTCAATTCATCAGTAACTTTAAGAGTTCTACTTTAAGTGAGACTTCTTCTTCAATTAAAACTACTTGCCTCTTTAGACTCCTTCTTCAAATCAAACTCATTGATTCTTTCTCTTTAATTCATCAGATGTTTATTTCTTTGGGTTTCCTCGCGAAATTAACATTATCCATTCCTTTATTTATGCACTCTTGTCTTTATTCATTTTAGAAGCTTTCTCGAATTCTATTGCTCATGACAGTACACCTTTGGTCCATGTTGAGCTGACGTGTTTCATCTTTCTTTGTCAATAATCAAAACTGCATAAATCCCAACAAAAAATTCTTATTACGCTTTTCGAGACTCTCTTCAAAAATGCTTTTTGAAATACTGCTAAATGTCATGATCATATTCTCATTACGACGTTTCAAACAATCACCTCCTCCATCGGGATCAATATTATTTGTCGAGTACTCATATATATCTAAATGTAATAATAAATTTGTATTTATGAAAGTATTGAATCCTCGACATGACTAATGTACTTGTAAAACCTTCTTTATACATGAGTATATATCGTATCTTTCAAGTTTTCTGGCTTATGTGCATGAGATACACTAAAAAACGAACTTATGCACTTCATATTTTAGCCTTTTTGTCAATTACGTCATAAACTATGTCTTAGTCTAGTAACTTTTCTTAATCTACTAATCTTATTGAAGTACTCTTAAATTCTACTTCATTAAAAATAAAATAAAGAAACTCAATATACTAAAAAGAAAGTTATTACAACAATGCTAAATTGAATTATTTATGAAATGTCTCTTGTTCACAAGCTTAAATACGAAGATAAATATCTTAAATAAATTTCTTGACCTATTTAAAGTCGTCTGCATTGAGCTTTCAGTTCTGTACAAACCACAGGTGGTCGGCGCCGTCCTTTTGAAAGCTCAGTAACTGCTGTCAAGTTCCCACCTGACCCTGTAAGTCGGTAATCTATACTTTTTGCTTTGATAAAAATTACGATTCATTTGCTTGATTAGAAGAACAAATTAAATTTACATTAAAAAATCAATTATATCAAGTGATAACATTGTTTCTACTCACACAAATTCAAAAGTTTTTCTTTACAAATGAAATTTATATCTTTAATATCATTTTTCCAAATGTTGAAGCCATTGATAAAATAGAAATTTGCTAACTCATATATAAAGTGAACCGCAGCCTCTTTTAGGCTAAAAAAAAACCTAACCTAAAACGTTCACAAAACTCACGAAAAACCCAAAATCCTTTTTTGTTTCAATCCTTGCCTTTATTGGTGTTTGAGTTCTACTGTTATTGGGGATTATTCGATGCTTCTACTGTTCGTTATTGGATTTTCTTCATTTAATCTTAAATGCCCTGTTTCTCCCTTTTTGTATCTTCCTATTTCATGTCTTATATTGATGCAGCATCAAGGGTTTCAAAGCAATCCTTGAATTTTCATAACTTCACCGTAAAGTTGTTAACTTTAGCTTATATTATTCAGAAATCAACAATCAGTTCCGGCACTGCTGTTTTCTGCACAACATGAGTGATTCTGAGGTGGGTATTACTGATTCTTGCTGTTTCTCGTTTGCTTTTTTTGATATTTTGGTGATTTACTGTTTGTTCTTGTTTGATGGGAAGTAGGGTTTATTTAGAATGTCTTGAATAATATACTATAATGGGTTCTTGAGTTCTGGCCTTGACATACCGCTTAAGTTAAAGAGACAATGTTTTGTTTGATATATGGTGATTGATTGACTGTGATTATGGAAAAAAATCAAATCTTTTGATGTTTGGAATGGTTCATAGGTGTATCTTTGTTTATTGGCTGTGAGCCATTTGCTTGTGATGTGTATCTTTTTGCTTGTGTGATATGTTATGTGAATTGTGGGATTGCTTTTTGTTTTAACTGGTATTGGGTAGTTTGATTTTTTGATGGTGTTGTGGGTGACTGAGGAAGTGAAAAACAAAGCTATGTTGACGGAATGGGTATGCTGTTACAGAAATATTTTAGCTAACTACTCTCTGGGAAACACACGAATAGAATTGGTTAATCTTGTGATAAGTTGGAATGATAAATTTTAACTGTGTACATTATGCAATGTATCTAATGTACCTTATCTTGGACCAGGAGATCAAAATATTGAGACTAAATGTTAGACTTGATAAGTACATGAGAGGGGTAAATTAACGAATTTAAGTGAGGTGCAACCAATAGTATTATCAATTGTAAATAATTATTTTACCAATAGTATTATCAATTGTAAATAATTATCAGTAGTATGATGTTTATTTTAATGATGGCGTCCTTTTATGGTAAAATAATGAAACCTCAAAACATATGACTAAATGGTGAGCTAATGTAGATTAATTTATTAAGTGTTAAATTTTAACACAATGTCATTGTATGTCCGTTCATTCATTGGACACGCAAATAACATACAACTTATTGTTCTTCTTTTTGTTGGAGTTTCAATCTGAAATTCCACTCAAAACCAACTTTAATCTTCACCAAACCACCTTAACATTGACAAATAAACTCCAAAGGCTATACCCAATAGTCTATAATAACACTTAAGCCAAGCAAATAACAATTTTGTATAACTCGATTTTCGAAGACAAAAGGCTTCAGAACTTTTTAATGTCTGTCAATGGAGCTTTTCATGGAGTTTACTGCTTTGGTGTGTTTGGTGACAGAGATAGGGAGGATGAGAGAGTTCGTTAGTTCGGTACAAATATGAAAAGAATATAATAGAGAGAAGTACTTGCATAGGGAGCTTCATCAGAACACAAGTGTACAGTTGGTATAGAGATAAGGCCTAAAATACCATAAGATGTTATATCTGAAAAAATAAAAATAGTGGAAGGTTTATTTAGGATATGAACGTTGATTGATTCCAAACTTTCAAGGGAAAATTACAGTAGTTACCGGAAAACAGGGGTCAAGGAACTAACAATTGAAAAACAGTGTAAGAACCCCAAATGCAGACGCACCATTAGAAGTGAAAAAATATGTTTTTAAACCCAATATATCGATCTAGTATCCCAAGTACTCATTACTATAATACATAATTTAAACCCTTTCACTTACAATTTAGCTTTTCAGATGCAAAAACCTTGATTTTTTTATGAAGAATGCAGAAAACTTGATTTACTTAACAGGCCATGCAATGATCATTGTTATAGAAGCATGAGCAGATATATTTATAATCTGAATGTTGAGAGCTTTATCGTAGCAATAAATGAACATTTATAGGTAAGAGACTAAGGGGATAAGAATAAGATTGTAACGGGGAATAAAAAGCCAAAAGAAGGATACGACAATTGGGAATTAATTTCTTTAATTGACAGAGATAGTAGTGGACTTTTAAATAAAACAAATGAAACTTCTTTAGAAAAAAATAAACGTGTATGATCAACTTGAAGTAACTTATAATTCTCTATTGGTGTTGAAGAGTATAATAGTGATTAATGATAAGTAACAGTTTTTGTACAAAAAATATCAATCAAATTAGTAGGTGTTTGAGAACCCAAGGGTTTGACCTGGAGGTTAATAAAGTGGGTTGATAATCATGAAGTCTTAGGTTTAAGCCCCAACAGAGACAAAAAAAGCACTAGGTGATATCTTTCCACCCCACCCCCACCCCCACCCCTTTTATTTTTGGTAATAGGTAATTTGTATTCACAAAAAAGAACTCATGAATGAACTGATGAGGTGGGATTTACAAACCTCCAGGGGGTGCCATTATACTCGAAATCCAAAAAACAAACTTCCAAAAATTTACAATTGTCTTGTGAACTCAACAAAGCTATCTATTTATTTCCCCCACTAAATCTGCTTACATCTCATCTTGACCCCCCCCCCTCCCCCCCAGTTTGATTGATGGGCAAAGCTTTTACTCAACTTTTGATGGGTTAAATTTGTGAATCAACTTTTGACTTAGGGGTGTTCCCACTTTTTGTAAGAAATATATGATGGTTGAATTGCTTCTTGCTGGCAATAAAAAGTTACAAAATGTTCCTTTGCCTCCAAATGGTTCTCTATGATTAACTTTTGGAGCCATGCCAGAAAGAACAAAACCCATTAAGTATCAATTTTATCTTGTTTGTGCTAAAATTATGCATATAATTGCAATTGAATAGACAAGAAGTTATAGATCTTCCCGAAGACAAAACTAAAAGAGAGCAGAGTTATTAGTCATCTTTCGAGCAAAACAGAATGTTTTGTGAATCTATGCTTTTGATATGTATTTTTGAAAAAATAACTACACATGTTTCCTTTTGTTATTCCTCTCGTTGTACAAAAGTCAAATGAAATTTTGACCTTAAAATAGAAGGGTTGACTGAAAAGAAAAAATTGTTAGCTTTGAGGGGTAAATATGAGTTGGTCCACTCATGATAAGGGTATATTTGAGACCGAAGTCGAGTGGAAGGAAAATTTGTTCTACTTTCCGTAGTTGAGGGGCAAATCTTAGTCAATCCACAAATGATAAGGGCATGCTTTGCTCTATTTCTTTTAGTTGAGGGGTAGTTTTTACACTTCTGTTAAATTATGTGTTGGGTATTAATTGACATAAGTATTACTTGAAATTCAAGGGTGGTGGTGGTGGGTGGTGAATTGAAATCTTTCCGGTAGTAGTAAAATTTTAGGCAACTATTGCTATACGAAAGTCGACTCGCCTGCAGCTTAGACTAATAAGCAGAATATAACATAATGTGAAGTACTAAAAAATAAATTGATAAATGCTTTATACTGGTTCGGATCACCGATGTAATGTCCAGTCCCCTTGGGTTACAAGAGTTGTATTTAGAGCTTATGTATGAACTTTGACGTACTGTTTGTGTTGTGATGAACTGTGCTAGATTCCTTAGATCTGGGCAGTTCCAGATTTTGTCTGTGGTTAGTGGTCACAGCCTCTACTTGTATAGCTTTTCTAATCTCTCTTTTTCTTTTCTCTTTGCTAGTAAACTATAATGAGTACAGTGCTTTGTAAGATAAAAGAGTAAATAGTTTTTCTTGCTCAGGGGATGTTGCACATCTGTTCCATCGATCATGATCTTCTTTATAGTGATGAATTGCTTTATGACTATTGTTGTGTAGAGTATCACATTTTCACCTTGATTGTCGCCGAAGTCATTATTCCATTCTAATTTGTTGTGTTTGATTTGATTTTGATATTGCTGAGATAGAGGCGAGAATCGATTACTTGATTGATTTTGATTTGATCTTTAGGATAACCCAAGGGAATTTCCTTCAATCAGGGATAAAATGGTGATCCTTGATCGAGAAGATACGACCGTATGCGTTGCTCCCTTCTTATTTGCTTTCCTTCTATGTATTGCTGGGTGGAAAGCTTCCTAACTGTAGGGTTCTTTTCTTGACCTTGTTTGATCCTGGGTAAGGATCTTCCATGAGCTGCTTCTTTCAATGGGCAGTTTTCCTTAAATGGAAAATGCCTCTTTGGTTACAGCATTCCTGAATTTAAATATGCCTCCTTTTGCTTCTTTTTCTTTGTCCTGCATATTTAGCATTTAGGTGTCACGTAAGATGAATGCCATAAAAAAAATGAATGCGTAGAAAATGGGAGTAGTTGAAATGGTTATGCCTGCAATGTACACATCCAAAGTTCCTGATTAGAAGTGTAATATTATGGTTATTGAATGTAATAATTGGGGACGGGGTAGATAAAAAATCACATGAAGGAACATTGTTATGGAAGGGCTACAGTTTCTGAAAATCAAGATGAATTTAGCTAAGAATAGAACGTAATGTATTCAGAAGTTAAGGCTCAGTTGTTGTTAGAATTACATTGAGTTCCATAGAATCAATAGACTAGTGTGGGGTAGTGGCCTAGTTGAATCTTGATTTATAGTTGCTCGGTAGTGCGTATATAACGATTTGCAAATGAAATGTTCAACTGATAAAAAAACTGAATGAATTTACTCATGTCTCTGCCCTTTTCTCGGTAATGTGCTTTCTTTCAGTTAAAGTTTGGGCCAAAATGTCATCCTTCAGAGAATGGTCCCACTAGAGGTGAAAATAGATTCCTTGATCCTAGGCTAGCAGAAGTTGTCTGCATTTATCTAGGTGTATGAAGTCCATACATTTATGGTTACACAAGTCTTGTGAAGATTAGTTTGGATTTTAACTAATGGGGTGTGGCTGTAAAGACTCAATGGAGCTGGTACAATTGCAGGCAAAAAATGAACTTGGTACATGGATTTGACATTAGCAGTGTCAGGCCAATTGTATCAAGTGTGGTTTGTACTTGTACTTGTTAACTCCATATGCATAGTTTAGGAGCTTCATGCGTCATAAGTATTGGTGGATATTTGATAAAAGTAATTGGTATGTATGACGGGGATGGAAAATGACTGAAATCCAGTTTTTTTTTTTTCAGCTTCTGTAGATTTACTAGACGGTTGTGCTATGTGTTTTGTGATACTTTAGTTTGAAGAAATTACTATCTGTGATTCTGCCTTTTACCCCTCCCATTTTGGTTAGCAATGATAGAGCCAAAATTGTTGCTTTTGTCTTTGATATGTTGCAGATATTTTTATTTGGTTCATTTACTGAAGATGAAACAAAGTCATTGCTGAACCAGTCATCTGGTTGTGATGGGAATAAGCACGTGGAAGAAAAGGTGCCAGTTAATTCCTCAGAATCGGAGCCTGGTTTTTCTTTTGGAAGTTTCGGTGCTGTATCCAATTCTCAACCCGCTTCTCCAAAAGAGAGAGTAGGCTCAGATTCCTCTACTACTCTCAAAGAGGAGAAAGCTGGAGCAGATAACTTGCTCAGAGAAATCAATCAGAATGGAGATGTCCACAATGATTACTACATCAATGGACATGAAGAATCTGCAATGGTACACAATATTGACTTGAGCAATTTATGTGTGTTGGAAGATGAGGCTAAAGCCATTAACAAGTTGGCTAGAACTACTGGACGAGATGATGATGCACTACTCAGTAAAGGAAAATTGAATGGGACCACTAGCAATTCAGCAAAAATTTTACATTCAGAAGAGGCCCTCCCAGAGGTATCTGGTGGTCCTCTTGATGTTGCGGGCTTGCTACCTCGTGGTTTAATCAACTCAGGGAACTTATGCTTCTTAATGCTACATTACAAGCTCTTTTGTCCTGTTCTCCTTTTGTTGAGCTTTTGCTAAAGCTAAGGATACTCAGTATTTCCAAGGCTGAGTATCCAACATTAGCTGCATTTGTGGGGTTTCTTTCTCAGTTTGTTGTACCTAGTTCTACAAGTTCAATGAAGAAAGATGCAACCAGTGTTGAAGTTGGTACTCCCTTCAGCCCGGCAATGTTTGACACAGTTCTGAAGAAATTTACTCCTGATGTGCCTAAGTCCATTTCTGGCAGGCCAAGGTATATACTTATTTACACTTCTTAGTGGTGATTGTTGCCTTCCTTCTTGATGTTTTTCCATGTCCTTGTTGTGGCATACCTTGACGTCACCATTTTGATATGCACTTGCATAGCTTAATGATGTCCATTGTCTGTTAAGAAGAGAAAGACAACGGAATCTGTTACTGCTTTGCTGCCAAACTGTATTACTTACACATTTGCCTGACTGGTCTGATTCTCCTTTTTCTTCTAGCTCCTATAATTGCTAGAAGGAAAAAAAATATAGAAGAAGAAAAAAAAGCTTCTTTTTTACTACTGTTTCTTTTCTTGCTCCTTCTACTGTGATTGTTGTCTATGGGATCTGACTCATTGGCATTACTGAATGATTTAATTGTTTTTTTTATTAGCGTTAATTGGACAAATATGTCATGTTTGTAAAGTATGTCAAAACTCCCTTTATTAACATTTTCCCAGACAAGAAGATGCACAGGAGTTCCTGAGTTTTGTAATGGATCAGATGCATGGTGAATTACTAAAGCTTGAAGGGCAATCATGTTCAAGTGGGAAAAATTCTTCTGTTGTTTCATCGGAAGACGATGAGGAATGGGAAACTGTTGGGCCAAAGAACAAATCTGCAGTCACAAGAACTCAGGACTTCGTTCCTTCAAATTTGAGTGCCATTTTTGGGGGGCAGTTGAAGAGCCTTGTTAAAGCGAGAGGTAGTGTTTTTTACCTTTGTACTATTTTGCATCTACTTGATGCCGATTATTGATATCCCTTCATTCATCAAAGAAAGAAAAATTTGCTTGTTATCTAAAGAGTGTATGCTTCTTATGAAGAGCATAAGACTACTAGACTAATCAAATCTAGGGGCTGAAATTGGTAATTTGCTTGGTGATATTTCTATGCCATTTTCATAAATTTTCTAGTCTCCATGTGAATCCTTGTTTAACTGTGATAACCGTTTAAGGAATATGGGTCATCGGTTTGTCTCAATAAAAGAATATGGGTCATCGGTTTAAGTAAAATGACAAAGTCGTAGGTGTAATAAATTTTAATAACATTTGATAAGTGGTAAGAAGCCCTGGTGATGTTTTTCGTCTCTTTAGAATTAGTACATCACACTACAAATAAATGGCCAACATGACAATATCTGTAAAATGGGAACTTCAGAAATTTCCTGTATGCTTTATTCTTGATTTTATTTGAGCATGTAGATTACACGTGACCAGTATATTTAATATTGACTTTATAATTCCAAGATAATAAAATTTGGACTTCTGGCTCAATTGTAAATTTGTTAATGGATGCGTAAATGCGAATGAATAACTATGTGAATTGGCAAGGAAAGGTACTTCCTGGTTGTATCATGGTGGGAACTTTTTTTCCGCCAATTGGCCTACTGTATTATTTTTTGTCATTGTAAAACCCTAAATTTGCTACATAAAAAGCCCTCCCAGTCTGAAATAAACGGGGTAGCTCTTTTGTGAGGCAACTAGATGTTGTGCTCATGCATAATATGTGTTATCTATCTTCTTTGGTAGGAATGACAAATTTGTAGGGCCTATGACGTCTATTCAACTATGTTTCAACTTGGATTGAGTTTTTCATTGAATCTACTTTGTTTTGTTGTAGGGAACAAAGCCTCTGCGACAGTTCAACCATTTTTGGTGGTCCATCTTGACATTTCACACGAAGCTGTTCATAACATTCAAGATGCTCTCCGCCTATTTTCTGCCCCCGAGACACTCGAGGGATATAGAACTGCCGCAGGAAAGGTAAATTAGTCTGCTATCTTTTGGACATTAGGCTTAATACTGTCTGTGGTTGGGGAATGGTCCTGTACCTAATGCCATGTATTGAATATGTCAACCTACTGCATAAAACTGTATAGAATCTTAGATAAGTGACTATTAAAAGGAGGCCTCTAGTGTACAAGTTCCCTAAGAACTTTTCCTTCTTGTTAAGGATATTGATTGTGGCCGCTACCATCCTTCTTGTTTTTACTTTTGATGATAATGTATTATTCAAAAATTTTGATATAAGGAAATGCTACGAGTTACTGTAAGGAGTCAATCCATCCCTACTGTTTGAAATTGGCTGTCAAACTATCCCTATTAGAACTGTTAGGAGAGCTTACGAAATTCCAATAATTCATGTGCATCATCTACAACATGGAAATTACACCAAAAGGATTAAGGTGGTCTGATAAAACAAGCCTTCAGTTCATAAAGGTGATTAAATTTTTGTTCAATTCATCTGGGGTTTCTTTCCCTTCTGGCTTCTAGAGAGTTCATAAGTGCATATTGATTATTGGGATTGTGAGCCATGCATTATGCAGTTGTTATGAGTCTTTCCATGCCAGCTCCAAAAAGCTACTCCTAAAGTTCTTTGCATTGCTTACTGAAACTCAAAAACTTCCACTTACAAGGTCATCAGGGAAATGGAGACAATATAACCCATGCTTTTTGCCAATGTGGGGCACTTAAAAACCCCTCCCATATGTCCTGGACATCTGGAGCATGGATAAAATATCAATAACATGGGGATCTAAAATTGGGTAACCAAGAATTGGAGTGAGTCAAGTCTTTGATATCGTGTAATAAAATGAACCTCTGCCGCTAAACAACCCCAAAAGCTAGTTCATGAGGTGAGAATTTCCCAAAGTAATCCACATCATGAGATGGTTCGATAGCCCATTCCCGCAATGAATGTGGGACACTTAACAACCAATTTTTCATCTTGTTAGGATGCATACGCAAATTACAATTTAAGTGCAGTAAAATGACTTTCACTTGATTATATTTCCTGTCAACGGGATTATCTTTGTTTTCCTCGGGATGAATATTTACAAGTTATAGCTGGTTTAGTGTTCTCGCGGATCAATGCAGGATACATACTACCTGTTCGTGACCTGTAACATTCTTTATTTCCTCACAGGTTGGAGTGTCCACTGCTAGGAAATCCATAAGCATACAGACACTGCCTAAGATGATGATTTTGCACCTGAAGCGGTTTGGTTATGGAAGCTATGGAAGTACCAAATTGCTTAAACCGGTGCATTTTCCTCTGGAGCTAGTGATAAGCCGTGATTTGCTTGCTTCTTCGACTACTGAGGTAATCTTCAAATTTTGTTGAGTTCATTTTTCAACCCTCTATCCCAAATCATGGGAAATAATTTGACGAAGTTCATAATTCTGGTTAGAGTTCTATAGTTGTTTATAAGGAATATTAATTGTCATTTACTCGAAGTGGGGAAATGCATCACATGTCAAAAGTCAATTGTTCTTCAGAAACCCTGTCAACTGTGCCTATCAACTGCCCGTTTGGACCCAAAAATGAAAAATCGCCTTTTTTACATACATTATCAATGAAGCAGGGCATTCTTCTATTAAGACGTGATATATGTGACAAGAAATGAGGCTAAATTTTTATCTTGTTCTTATTGTTTTAACACACAGGGTCGACAATATCAACTTGTGTCCACAATCACCCACCATGGTAGGGAAGCTTCTAAGGGGCATTACACTGCTGATTGTCGTCACCAGAGTGGGAAGTGGTTGCGGTTTGATGATGCCTCTGTTACTGCTGTCACCACCAACAGAGTGCTGCATGATCAAGCTTACGTTCTATTCTATAAACAAGTATAGGCAACCTGTTTACGGAGCTGGGATAGAAGTAGACATTCTTAAGCCATTGGACATTGCAACAACCGGCTTCTGCAGTGTTGTGCAGTCCAGGGTTGTCTGAGATAACTACTGTGTTTCTTCTTACAAGGTCATCTGGGAAATGGAGCATCCATTATCATCCATGTATTGTGTTAAATGTATGGAATTTTGTTACCAGTTTCATTTTGTACCCTCTCATCATTGTACTAGGAAAATTCGACTATTCTGAAGTGAGCGTCGAGGTCTAGATGTTTCTTGATGTTCGATGATAATCGATATATGAGTCTGTCTCCTTTCTTCAGTTATATTATATAGAAGCATTTGCTTATTGATAGATTAGTATGCTGTCCTTTTGAAGTAGTAGTTCATTTGGCTTTTCATTATCCTGGCTTTTGATGAATTCAATGTTTATTTCATCCGGAAAAAGCCATATTATTGATGGAAAAAGCCATATTATTGATGAAAAGTAGCAGATCGCGATAAAATAATTGAGGTACGTACAAATTGTGCTTTCTATATTGTGTTATTAATTCTCCTAATTGCACTTTATAATGGTCCCATATTTATTTATTTTTATGGTGAACTGGAAAATTAAAATAGTGCAGGATGGTCTTTTCAAATAAGTTTCATTTTTTAAAAAAATAAGAAATTAATTATATGAACTTTCTTGGTCCCCTTTTTTTTCTCCAAAAATAAATAAATAATAGAGTCAATTTTCAAACCTGCCCAACATATAGCAAAAAGTATTATTTGAAAATGCTTATACAATAAAATAAATCTAAACTTTAGTAGGGTAGTAATATATCTTTTAATTTAAGTATAGGGACCAAAAAGCAAAAAGTAAGAATTATATTTTGGTCCCCCCTTTTGATATAATATTACAAATGTATCTGTATACTTTCCTTTGAGTTCAACTAAACTATTGTTACTTTGCTCTTTTAGGTTCTCATGGTCCAATCCAAAGACCTAAAAAGCCAAAATAAAATAAAATAAAATTGGTAGTCTTTTTAGGAATCTCAAAAAAAGAGAAAAGAAAAATTAAGATACTGAGGCAACTCTCAAAATTTTAAAAAAAAAGTATAATGTATTACGTGTTAAAAATATTAATGATCGAATTTATAATTTTAAAATCTTAAATTTATCTGTGGTGTATAAGACTTCGAAATGACTATATTTAAAAGTTTTTTTTTTTTTTGCAAATTATGAAAAAGTAGAATTCAAAATTTACGAGTAAAAGATAAATAATAAAAGATTGTTGGTTGAGTTGTTAAGAACTCATTCTCACACAATGCTTTTATTAAACAATCCTTAGAGGCAAGGTTCTTTGGAACTAGCTAGCAAGACTTCCAATTTGTAGTATAGGGTCCAATGTATTTCAACTTTAACTTTTAAAACTAGATATTTTGAAACAATTATTTAATATTTGAAATTTACTGATTCGATAAATTAATATTAGTGTCGAGTAGGGACATAAAGAGAGAGACTTATCATCAAGCTAAAGGGTTTTAAACTTTAAAACATTATACTAAGATTTAATTAAGAACGAAAGAATCATATATTTATGCCGCAAATTACAAGTTAATTCTCCAAATGGTCACTTAAGTTTAGGGAATTGCCTTGAAATATCATTTATATTTTATTTAAGAGCAAAATATCACTCGACTATCACTATTTTCACTCCCTCTGTTTCAAAAAGACTGTCTTAGATATTATTTGAACAGTCAAAAAATATTTTCTTTCATCATAAGTTTTTTAAAAAATATCTTCTAAACATTTTGAATTGTATTGCAACGTCAACATATCATACTTCCTATGTATTTTCTAACTACGTAAATTCCATCTCAAGAAATTAAAGATTTTACTACATTAGTTAGTTCGATACTCGTATATCAAATGAAAGCCAATATTTTTTGGGATAGAGAGAGTATAATAATTTTGAGTAAAATAGTTTTCACTCAGTAATGAAGCAAAAAAGTATAATTTCCATCTTACCAAACCTATAGAAATTGGGAGTCAATCAAGAAGTACTAATAATTTTATAGCAATATAATTAGCCACACACATGAAGCTGATGAAGAGTGGTTGTACTTTTTGAGTCAAGTGAACTTACCATTGAATACATGGCACATAAATACAACCAATATAGTAGTTGAAAACAAGTCATGATGAAATTCAATGAGCAACAACAACCCCCCCCCCACACACACACACCAATCTAATATACTCCCTTTGGTTCATAATAATTGATTACCGTTCATGATTTCTTGAAAATTTTACAAATAAATGTGAACACTTTTAAATTTTTGATTCACGGTTTAAAATTATATTTTTTTTATTTAGTAAGACGGATTAATTTATATGACACAATTATTTTTTTAATATAATGATCAATTAATATGAAACGAAGTAAAAAAAAATTAAGTGATCATTTAATTAATGAGCTGAAAATACATGTTGATTAAGATGATTAAGCCATGTCATATACATTTACGGAGTTGATCGAGAGCCAGATCTTGATGTAGAAAGGAACTCTCGAGCTGAGGCGGAGAAGTAAGCTTGCGAAAGCGGCTAAAGGAGCCTGCTTTGGTGACCCTACGTCCGCTTTTCTCCGCCCGCAACCCAATAAGTTGGCAAAGCCAATACAAGATTAGAACCGTCCTAGTTCATTCTATGCCGACTCCGATCCAGACGCTGAATATACGTAAATTTTAACTATAGTTAAGTCGTAAAACTTCACGTTATACATACATATAAAGTATTAAATCTTACATGAAATTGTCTTGTTGCTTTCCAGAAGGAACCTCAGAGGCAATTTATTACATTCTAAGGAGTTTTGTTTTGTTTTTTTTTTTTTTTTTTTTTTTGGGGGGGGGGGGGGGGGAGGTTACATTTTTTGTTATTTTAAATTCTCAGTAAGGATGTAGAAAAAAATGCTCCCATAAAGATATTATGGTGGATTAGTTGAACAATAATTGTGAAATTCTTAGCAAGTAAACACTTAAAGTAATTATTTATTTTTCTTTGGTAATAGCAACATGATCATTATCCTATAAGCTTAATAGGGATAAAAGAGAAAGGACAAGAAATAACAACATTTAGCAAATTAAAAATTGAAAAGTGCTAAAAGGCCAGAAAATTTGGTCAGAATTCGGTCAAAAAATTTAAAAAACTAAAACTAATATCTTTTTCAGTTTTTAGTAAAATTTATTTAAGCTAAAAGAATAAAATTATTTTTAAAAAGCAAATTACATAGAAAAAATACTAAATTCTGACCAAATTTTAGCCAAAAAGATTTTTCCTTAAAAATTGCTTAATTAAAGAAATAAAGAGCCCTATTATTGGTTAAGACTTTAGGTTAATTCCTAAACAAAAAACTAGGAATCCTAAAAGTTCACTTAGTCTAATAATGGTGTAATAGGTATCACATGATTTGGGCAGCTTCCCCATGTTTCATGGAGCTGTGTGCTAACTTATTCAAAATTTGTTGTATTTGATTAATCACAAAATTTAAGAATTTTATCCACTTTTACTTATTCACTATAAATTAATTATCTAACTTAGAAAATCAAGAGATAATTTGTTATTTAATTTCTATTTTACTTGGCATTTTTCTGAACATGAATTTCATCTGTTCGTTCACTTTTAATTGTCATGTTGTTAAAAGTTAATTTGACTAATTTTTAAAATTAAATTAAATTAAATTAATTTGATATTTTATACAAAAAATTAAATTTATTCAAAAACTGTATGAAAAGTACTATAAATTGTAATTTTTTGCATATTAATATAACAAAAAAATATATCGTATAAGGCTAATTAAAATTTTTATTGTTTGACTCTAAAAAAGGAAACCATGACAATTAAAAATGGACGGAGAAAGTATTACAATCAATGATATAGTACAAATGTCGTTTTATTTATTATTCTTATAGGAATTAGAATGTGTTAAATCAATATTAGACAAGAAAAAAAAATATACTCCCTCTATACACTTTTCAATGGGATGTTCAGTACTCATACAAGAGTCCAACTATATCTAAATTCACATTAAAAATTTCATATTAAAATAAAATAATCCCTAACAAAAAAAACAATTCTCTACTAAAGAAACTCGAATTTAAATATTGTACCACTCTATCAGAGCTCTTATAATTATTTGTCTTTGTTTGTTATGTTGCAAAAGAGCATTGAATATAGTAATTCACTCCATTTATGGGAGTACCATAGATGGAGACAAACTATTTAGGCAAATAAATATTGTAGATAACTATTTAGCCCTTGTCCCCCTTTTCCTTTGGCTTTATTGCTTCTTGATTCTTTTATTTATTTAAAAAAAAAATTGTGCATGATAATGTATAAAAATAATAAACTATACAATCTTTAATCTATGTATTTGTCTATACCAAATATGATCTAATAACTTCAAACATTAAGTAAGATAATTTGATATAACATAATCCTACTAAATTACACTTATATATGTAACTTAAATCCATTAAGTATTATTTTTTAATGAACATAAAGGGGGTGGTTGTTGAACAAGTAGATAATAAGATGCACAAGCTGATGAATTAATTAAATAGATTAATGTCAATAGATAAAACAAATGTTCTCATTTTTTTTTATATCTATTACTCTGTTGACCTAATTATAATTCTCAAGAAATGTATAAATAACAAACGAGGACATAATTGTATATAAATAGGTTGTTTAATTTGGTTTCAGTTGATATATACGCTCTTTAATTTTGGGATGTATATAATTAGACACTTAAACTTATATGATATTTAACAAGCAGACACTTGCATCCTACATGGCGTAATACACATTGTAAGCTCGTGGAATATCTTGTATGATGAAATTTGTCATGTAGGATGTCAATTATGACGTATGTGTCTATTTTTTCAACTCTATATTTCAATAACAAAATACCTAATGAAATCTCAGCAAGTGTGGTTTGAAAAGGGTAGAGTGTACGCAGAGTCGCAGACCTTACCATTTACCACTACCTCAAAAAGGTAGAAAATCTATTTTCAGAAAACCCTAGACTCTGTTTATTTAACTCTGTAATCTATATACAAATTTAAATTTCATCTAAAATTAAAAAAACATAATTATCAGAAAAGACCAAATTAAAAGACATTCACATATTATACGGGGAAAAAAAAGCAAATGATGATAAAAGATGAAAAACAAACACAAACTCTCTTTAACTTGTTCTCATCTTCTATTGATGTATACTTCACTCTATTGACCTAATATTACAATTCTCAAGAAATACATATGATAATAAAAGAATCAAAATATAGAAATAAAATAAAAAACACAATTCCTCTCAAAATCTATACTTCAATGTCCCTAACACACACACTACACTACACATAAAAACACTAAAACAACAAAAAAAAATTGAACTCTTTCAAATACACATTATACAAAACTCCCAAAAACAACTATCATCGATGTCCATACTACATTCAGTATAATCCCACGAAATAAGATCGAACACGAAAAGACAAAAAATCTTCACTTTGTTATCAAAGATGAGTCCTTTTTCTCATCACTATCAACACCACAATACTTTGGAATCCACCAAACTCTTAAACTCTTATCAAGACTCCCACTATACAACATAAACCCACCCCCAACACTAGTTGTTGAAGCTTGTAAACACTTCACAGGCCCTTCATGTCCTTTAATAACACCAAACTTAAACAACCCTCCATTAATCTCTCTTTTCCATATACAAATACTTTTATCTGCTGATCCACTACACAAATATTCACCCACCATTAAACACATACACAAAACAGCCATTTCATGTGCTTTCACTTCACATATCAATCTCCAACTATCAAGATTCTTGTTACCCACCCACCCCATCACATACCCATCTGACCCTCCACCATATACAAAAACCCCATCTTCACAAACCACAACAGAGTTCAAAGATACATCTTTGTGACCTTCCAAAATACCCTTAAGTGAATGTGTACCACAAATATTTTTCCAAGCTTTAATCTTTCCATCAGCAGAAGCTGAATACACAACCCCATTTTTGTTACTAGCAACTAATCCATTGATCGCGTCGTCGTGTGCTTTAATTGACTCTAAGCACTTGAGATCAGATATTCTCCATACTTTTAAGGTTTTATCCCAAGAACCTGAGTAAATGTAGCCGTTTGATACAGCTAAACAAGAAATGCTGTCAGCGTGTTCAATCCAGAGCTTTTTATGATGTCTTCTTGTCTGTACGTAATTGCTCTGTTTCATGAATTTTCCGAGATAATCTTTTGTTGTAGGCAATGTATCGATTAATCTGAAGACATTTTCTGATCTTCTCGAAACTTTCCATACACGAATCCTGGAATCTTGATGTGCTGTGAAAACTTTGTTGCCGATTGTGATAAGTGCTTTAACAGAGCCATCCCCTGTTCCGAATTTCGTAAATTGGCGTAAATCGGGCTGTTGCCAAACGATTATATCTTTACCTTGAGAAGCACTTAGGATGAATTCCCCACAAAGGGCTAAACATGAAACTGTTCCTACATGGCCTGATAGAACAGCTAAGGATTTGTAAGAGTGAAAACAAGAAATGGGGGCTGTTGAAATCTTCAATTGAAGATCTAATAATTGAAAATCTTGAAATCTTAGCGAAGTTTGGGGGCTATCTTCTGATTCACTGCTTGTGGTGCTTATTATGCTGTTTGATGATTCGGATAACAATGGAGTTGTGTAGGGTGGTGATGCCATTGATGAAAGTGGAAAGCTTTTTGGCTTTGATTGAAGCATTTTTGTATATGAAAACAGAGAGAGATGAAGAAGAAGAAGAAGAAGATAGTAAAAAGATGGAGCTTTTAATAATAAAAAATCGATTTATAAAGAGAGACGTTATAGATATAGAAAATATTGGTGGTTTGTATAAAAAGGAAAATATTTAGTATATCATAGAGACGTTATGGATTTTGGAAAAAATAGTAAATATATTTTCGAATTATCGTAAACGTTATACAGATATAATATGTTATATTTTTCGGACAGTGGTGCTCCGCCGTCTAAAAATTAAAGTATACATGTCTTTTATACTAACAGATATATACGTGTCATAATCTTATCCACATATCTGACCTTTATTAGACATCAGATAGATGGATGCGGTTTCACCATTTGTTCCTATTTAATCTTTCGTTAGAGCGAAGGGAATATATGATTTAGTTTCTTGACGGTAGGAGCACCAATGTATCAAAAATATAACAGAGGGTATCTGTATATCATTTACGATAATTTAGGATATATTTATCTTCTTTTCTTCCCATTATTTTTAGCGTCTCAATATATATAACACAGTTAAATTTTAAAATTCAAACTTTCTTAACTTTGATTATGAATTTAGATATAAGAAATTTAAGTTTTCCTTAAAATAAAATTATATATTTGAAAACTACATGAAAAAATTACCTAACATAAGTTACAACATTTAACAATTTAAAATATCTAAAGGCGTGTTAAAAAAATCCTGATAAAAAAGCTTAGTTGACTTTCAAAATTTCGACTGTATCACATAATTTAAAACAAACGAATAGTGAATTAAAATTTTGATTGCTATAAAAGGTTATATATCGAAAGTGTATCTAAATTTAGCTAACCAAATCAAAAAATATTTTTATAAATCAAGAATAAAACTAATAATTTCTGCTAAATTCAAAAATATTTTCAAATATTTTTGTCATTTATATTTGGTAATCAAGCTTCTCATTTTTTTACCATATATAACATGTTCTCGTAATCATTAAAATGTCAAAGTAATTAAAATACAGCATATGTTAAGAGTACTTTTAGTTTGCTTTAAAAAATCGTTTCTATCTTTTATTAAACTCCTTAATAGTCTAATTTCCTCATATAATATATGCTTGAAATATAGTTTATCACCAACTCAACTAAACACCTCAATATAGAAAATTTTTACCCACCAAATAATTTCTGGAGTGTGTTTAAATACATATACCACTTTATCTATGCTTTTTACCAACAAAATAAAGTGCGTAATGAGTTAAAAATGTATTTTATTTGATCCAATCGTTAAATCGAGTTTAGCTTAAGTATATAGATATTTTTTTATGTAGAGTTATG
The DNA here is from genome assembly GCA_027705065.1 of Solanum peruvianum. NCBI lineage: Eukaryota > Viridiplantae > Streptophyta > Magnoliopsida > Solanales > Solanaceae > Solanum > Solanum peruvianum. The sequence continues at coordinate 74,229,932 of JAKWJD010001755.1, forward strand.
ACACATGTCATGCTTTGATAGATACATGTAATATAATTTTCAAGAAGAAATGTATATTAGACACAATAATAACTAAAATAAATAGGTAAGGTAAAAAGTCATGAAAATTGAATTGTATCTACTATATTTACTTATTCAATTATGTATAAATTTAAATATTTATTTACATATATTCAAAATGAAATAATATAAACACCAATCAAGACTAAATTAAATGGCTCTTTATATATTAAAGAGGATGAAATATATGTATTTTAAATCTAAAATATAAAAAGGGGGTAGATGTGTGAAGTACAAATTGGAATTATGGGGAAGTGTACTTTAGGAAAGAGGAGCGTTGAGGGTGAAAAGGAACATTTGTTGCGACAAAAAACTATGCTATAAAAATAATAGAGAAAAAAGTCAGAAATATATTTGAATTTTGATCGAAGTTATTGATATGATATCTAATTTTGGAAATTATTTTTTATTTTTATGCTATTTAATAGTGTATTTTAAAGGTATATATGTGCTCGTGTGGATATAAAATATATTGCATAATTATAAATAGTAATGTGTCCACATGGACATATATATACCTTTAAAATATATTAAAAAATAGTTTAGTAAATAAAATATCCTGCATAAAATTTGGTATCGTAACAACAATTTTAACGAAAGTTATAATACAACTAATGAAAAGGACAATATTGTATACTTTCTTCTTTGACTTTTACTACAAAATAATACTCACTATTTGAACAATTTGAAAAAATTAAGTGATAATTTATAACAGAAAATTATTCTTATTATTAATTGTAGTTATTTTGTAATATATTTTTCATTTAGTTTTACTTGTCATTATTTTAAAATGTCTGTTTTTACTTGTCTGATTTAGATTTACCATTTTATACATTTTACTTTTATTATGAACTGCTTTTTCCTCTTGGCATTCACATAATTGTAATAATTAGGAGTGATATGATAAAATTATCATTTTATTTATTATTTTTTTAAGACGGTGGCAAGTCAAATATAAACAAGTAAATATGAACTAAGAGAATATATTTAAAGGCTATAGTAAATTGGTTATATAGTTCTGTCTGTTTTTATTTATATGTCACTATTTTAGATTTTATATCTCTTAAAAATTACTAGGTAAATTTATCATTTGTACTCTTATTTAGTGTTTTCTTGAAATCAAATTTTCAATAAATAAACATAAATTAATTTATTTCGATTAATTAAATTATAAATTATTTAAATATCGAAAGAATAAATAGTTTTTAACAATAAAAATAAAATAGATATAAAATAATAAATTATTATTAATTTTATAAACTAGACAAATAATATTGAACCTATTAAAATAATACAGTTAACACGTAAAGACGAACAAATATGAATGGAGTATTAATTAAGGAGGCTAGGGTGGTGCAACGGCTACTTGGACTAAAACAAAATTATAAGTTTATGAAAACAAGTTTCTTGTAGACCCCAAACAGCCTGTTCTCAACTTTTTGGACCAAACAAATTTAGGTTTCTTTGTTTTATTGTTTTTTCTTTTTATATATATTTTTAATTATTTTTTCAATTTATATATTCTCTCTGTTTAAAAAAAATGACCCTATTTTCTTTTTAGTCTGTTTTAAAAAAATGACCTTTTTTTTTGGCAACATTTTAACTTTAACTTTCCACGTGGCATGTTTAAGATCACAAAATTAAAGGACATTTTGGTACACTTGACATAACTTTAATTTAGAACCACAAGATTAAAAACACTTCTTTCTTTTCTTAAATTCCGTTTTAAGTCAAACTAGGTCATCCTTTTTTAAACGAAGGGAGTGTATGTCATATGTTGACCAATGATGACAAGCCACCTCAATTGTTTGGTAGATTCCAACAAAGGAATGAGTAGTCCAATTTCGGTAACCCTTTTGCCCTATATACATTTATATACATTTAGGGGTCGTTTGGTTACTGATAAAGTTATGCAGGTATTAATTATGCAGGGTTAAGTTATGCATGTATTAGTTATGTAGGTATTAGTTATGCATGGTTTAGTTATATAGGTATTAGTTATGCAGGGTTAAATTATGCAGGGTTTAGGTATGTGAGTTTAATTATGCGGGTATTAGCTATGCGGATATTAGTTATGTAGATATTATTTTGTTAAGTTTAGATTATAATACATGAATTATTAACTATTGAATATTAAACTTGTTGTAAATTATTAATATATATTATTTACAAAATAATAATACATGCTAATAAAATGTGGAATATATTGAATAATATATAATGATAATATTTGATTAGCATATGTACCGTGAAAAAATATACAATCAAATTTTTAATATTAAAAAAATATATTTGCATAAATAAATAAAAATTAGAAGAAATGAAAATGGCCTATATATAAAAAGAAATAAAAAACAAACATATATAGAAAAACAGTATAGATGTCGATTAAAAAATAAATAATAAATAAATAAAAATTAGAAGAAATGAAAATGGCCTATATATAAAAAGAAATAAAAAAACAAACATATATAGAAAAACAGTATAGATGTCGATTAAAAAATAAAATAAATTTATAGGGCAAATCTGTAATTTGTCATTTTAATACATGTATAACTAATACCCACACAACTTATTCCACTTTCTAACCTACATAACTTTATACATAGATTTTTCTCACAAGTTATGTTGGTATTAATTATGTAGGACTAAAAAAAAATGCAACCAAACATCATATAAATTAACTTTTATACAATATTTAAATTCTTACCAACCAAACATGGTATAAGTTATGTTAACTTTTATACCTAACACAAAATTTCTACCAAATATTTTAAAACTAATATAACTTTTAATACATGTATAAGATGTTTCTTATACAATAACCAAACGGCTCCTAAGGTAACCAAGTCTCAAGTCTTTAACGGCTTGATTTTGGATGAAAGAAATTATTAAGCTGTTATGGTTATTTAAATGACACATAAATGTGAATATATAATTTACTAATAATCATGTATTTGAAGATATTATATAATTATTGAATGCATAAACACTTTTTAATAGTATGAGATCATTCAAAAATAATTAGGGGGTTTACGGGTCGGTTTAGATAAGTTATTGGTTAAAATTAAAATAAACCAATTTAGTCAGTGTTAAATTATCTAAATCAAATCAAATGTAGTATATATTTAGTTATTTGGTTTGGTTATTCAGTTATTAACCACAGTCAAAAATAAAAATGTAGTATAAATTTAGAGATTTGGTTTGATTATCCGGCTATTAACCACATATAAAAATAAAAGAAATCAATTCATTTAAAACATGAAAAAGGTGACAGCAATCCATTTAAAACGAAAATAGTTAAGATGACTGACATTACAGAACTTTCAATTATTGAATTTACTATGAATAAAACTTCAAAACTCATTTATTTTTGACCTAAAAGAATGAGAAAGTGACATTTTCAATCTTATAAAGAATTGTCATATCAGTCATATATATATATATATAACCAATAAGATAAATATTTTCACCTTGGATATTTTATCATTCATAAATAAATTATAAATGAATTTTGACGAAAACACATATAAGATCTTTAAAATTGTTAACAAAATATTATGTATGCATATAACTTATTTGTTCGGCTCGATTATTTTTTCATTTTTTTCAAACAAGAACATAACCAACCTATATACTATCGGATTTTAAAAATCTAAAATCATACCACAACTAACCCAAATAAAATCGATTTATTCAATCAGTTTGGTTCAGTTTTTCGTTTTGAATTAATTTTTTTCGAAATCGTGAACACCCCTGCAAGTAACCTCGATACTAGAAATAAAAGGCATTAATTTGGGTAGGAAGGACCACTAACATGGTACGCTCCAAAGATACGTTAGTTTAATATACTAGTATTAATAATTAAACAATAAGAAAGATTTAGACTAAGTTGATAGTGAAATACCAATTAATTTTTCATTTAAAGGCTCCTCGTGAAGAATAAAGTGTTACATACTTTTAACAAAAAATATTTTTACTTTTTTGGAAGGTCGGTTATTGCAGTTAGTCTATGGTAGAGGATTCGTCAAGATTCAGCATACTGTTCATTTCATCCATGCATCATAACTTTATATTGCTTTCTTTGTAAACTTGACTTGGTTGGATTTGGGATCTACGAGTTCAATTTCTGAAGTTTTTATTTATGAAACTCGCTGTATTTTTAAAGCTATAAATGATTCATATTTATCATTTATAATAAATTTAATGAACTTTTTACATATAAATTTATGTTTCACTTCAAAAGTATTTGAATTCAGATGAACTCGATACGTTAAGAAACCAAAAGCATTTTACTTTCCCTTCCATGTCCACCGACCAAAGGTGAATGCACAACTGCTATTTTCTTTATTGAAAGTGGGGACAATCGAAAAGAATACGTTATACATTTGTCTCTTTGACAAAATCAAAATGCACTTAACTTTGGATTGAAGGCTACTCTTAGATACACAGTTAATATGAGCCATTATGTTTATAGACAAGTTTATAATATGATGAATGGTAATAATTATACTTTCTTCTCTATGTCAATGTCTTATCAATTAGCTTCATGTGACATGATGTATGAACTATGAGATATGAATACCTCCCTTGTTGGTTGTTTACAAATGAGTACAAGTAGACAACTATTTAAAATGAAAAGTTTTAAACCATTACTTGACCTAATTACATTTCCATAATGCAGATTTTGTACATAAAATACACACGTTAAGAAAAACCCAACGTATATAAAGGAACGTTTCACTTGATACACTCATGAAGCAGCACTCAAGGGCGGAGATGTCAAGAGCCATCATGGTGTGGGAAAGAAATTTTTTTTTTTTTTTTCGTTTTGGTGATCGAATCTTGGCTTAGAGAAGATTGGCTGCTACTGCTTGGGCTTTGAATCACTAGTCACCTCTATCTGAATTGGATTGTATTGTAATTCTGTGGCAAGAAGAGCTTAGAAACAACATTAACTAATAATCAAGATTTGTAAGTGATCTACCCTGCAAAGACGCTAAAATCCCAGGTTAAGTCAATCCAGAACTCCTTGTTCGTACTCTATCAATAATCATTTGTCTTCCAGACAAATCTTCAGCATACCCAACAACCTGCAATGAAGAATACATTGCTACAATTGTGACATTATGTAATTATGAAGACATCAGAACAATAGTAATAAGAAAAAGAGTGAACAATATATGAAACTCAAAACACAGATCGAGCGCAGCCAATATATAAAAGAGAATAAAAATTTAGTTGAAATGAGTTCAGATGAGAAGAGCATCTGTAAGAATTTGATATGATAAAAAACAATCTTGAACCTGAGAGTCCGTCTGTGTTTCACTAAAGTGATCATACACATTTGCAGTTGCATCTCCTGAATGAGTGTGGGTTTCATCCTCTTTCTCAAACCTGAAGGGAGAATAAGTAATAACATTGAGCTCTCAATCAAATACAGATACATGGCTGCACAAATACAAGAAAATCTACACCAAACCAGCACATTTGAAACCATAGGCAGGGCACTAGAAAGGGTTTGTCAGAATCTATGAACTGTTGGATAGGATGTCTTTTGTGTGTGAAAAAATATCAAACTGTTTACCATCAGGCTTCACTTCCTACACTGATGATTCCACTTCTTATAGCCCAGTGCCTAATTGTTGCAGCCTGCTGGTCAGGCTTTTTGCTTCATTTTTTTTTTGATGCAAAAAGATATAGTTCGTAAACCCCAACACCAGATTGTTTGGAGTGGCTGCGCTAGTGTTCCTGAATATTACTTAACGTGGTATAATGTAGACCTACATACACTTCACTGGGTTCTCAAATTGAACTTGTAATGTTTTACAATGTAAGGCAATGTACGCAACCCATGGCTTAGAAATCAATAGATGGGATGCCCCTATTACTCAACGTAAATGTATCTGGAATCCTGGCAGGTAATAGCTCTATTAACCAAGGTATTTCAGTCTCGAACTGTAACTATTTCTAAATAGAAGCATTAAGTAGAGGAGGTATTAGCTATCAACTTACGAATACATTACATTAAGAATGTGGACATTTCTATGCAACTATCAGAGTGAAACTTATTTCTAGCCATAATAAGTCAAACTCTTGGGTGAAGAACAAAAGGTGAAGGATCATGGGTGCCAACTGCAGTAGCAGTAAGATGATAGAGTGAAGAGCAAAGATATGAGACAGCACCAAACTTGACTAAAAGCATGAAAATTGGTCACCTGTTAGTCCAGTGGTTAGACAATCCAAGCGTAGCATGATTATCTCCATGACCTTGAGCAAGATTGTTACAACCAGATGTAAAAAGCTGCTTGAGAGTCAAAGGGCTCAAACTTTGCATATGTCAAGAGTAAAGTTGAAAGAAAGAAAGAAGAAAGCACGTGGTAAAAGGATACTTCTTTATCACACTCGCTTCTCGATGGAGACTTTTGATCATGGATCTAATGTCAGAAGCCATTGCAGAAATTATTCACAAATCAAGAGCCAGACTTTTCCCAAGACAAAAAAAAATAAAGATACTTCCTTTCTCATACAATACCTTGCTTGTTTGCTCCAATAAGTCCTCTATAGCAGCAGCTACATCAGGAACTACAGAAGAACCTTCATTAGTACTTCCTGTCAGGTTCTTTTCTGGGGGACTTGCCCCACAGAATGCATTACTTTCTTTTGGTGAGCAGGACAATGAACATTTGGGTTCTTCAACCACCAAGAGCCTAGCCTTCTTATTCCATCTGCTTGAATACTTCTTTTCTTCCTTTGCAGTATTTCTACCAGCAAAAGCTTCAGTTCTCACATTTACAAGTTCTTGAGGCTGGGTTTGAGGCTGGGACGTGGTATCACCAGATATCATCCCAAAAGCTTGTGTTGGGAACTGGCTCACCGTGCATGCCCCAGCTTCTCGATCTTCAGAGGTGACTTCTTTAGGATAAAATGGATCTGCAGAAACAATTTTGTTCTGCTCCAGAACAACCATAACAAGAAGCTATCATGAAGTTATAAAGAAAGGAAAAGAAGAAAGGAGTACAAAAGGATTGCACTAACCTGCTTGATACACTCATAAATCCACTCACACGTGACTGGTTGTATTCCCCACTTACATGCAGCCTCATATTTCGGGCCATCGGTAAATTTACACAACAAATGTGTGACCTTTTTAGTTAATTTCTCAACAAATTTGGCTCCAATAGTAAAACACAAATTTCTTAGCAACTGTCTTTCTTTCTCATCATACTGTGAAACACATAAGCGAAAACTCTTAAATGCAGGGAAAGGAACTCGGCATGGAAGTGGAGAATAAAGGATGTGATCACCAACATCCAGCAAGCATCCATCCTTCATAGAAACAATATTCAGTTTTCATTAGCCTCAATTTGTATAATACTAGAATTCAGTGAGTAGAAAAGAAGAGGAGACACTACAGTGTGTATTATAAATGACTGCCACCTTAGATGATCAGATATAACTTAGCATCTCAAGATAACAGAAAATGAGTCTACCGAAAAGAACCAATCGAACCTTTAACTCCCCTCCCTCAGGTTCAGGGGAGTATGTATCTAAAGGATTTATAGACTTCGAAAAAGATAAAAGAGGAAGATCGTCAAAAAGACATGAATAAATGAAAATGAAAAACCAATTCGACAATTATATATAAATAAAAGTTAAATTGACATTATTGCATTAAAATACTTGCTAAGCAAAACACATATTTCGTGTGAATTCAAGAATATTCTCTATTAGCGACTTGAAATTTCAGATTAGCATATCCATATATTTTCTAGCGGAAGCTGTTCATAAGCTTTCTACAATCAAATAACTCAAAATGAGTGTGAATTCTGAAATTTCGTCATTTCTTCTAATTTAACAAGGGTTTATGGAAAGAATAAAAAGAGGCCGATATAGGAGCTTACAATGAAGTTTCCTGAGCCAAGAAAAACACAAGGAGCGGGGATGATTGCTGATTCAAAGGAATCAACCCTAATATCTTCCTATTTCTCTTATATTTGTAAACATATGTATTCTGTTGTTCCTGTGATATTACATGAGCCAAGTTGTATAATAATAGGAATTTAATGAATGCAAGCATGGATTAAAGATGTAACTGAATTCTCCTTGATTCATATTAGATGGGTCTTGTATTATCTTATTCAATCTTGTGCTTAAGTTGTGTGATTGAGTGGCCACCCATTGCAATTACAACAGAAACAACATACCCAGTGAAATTCCACAAAGTGAGGTCTTGTGAGGGAGGGTAGAGTATATGCAGACGCTACCGCTGACCCGCGGAGGTAGAGAGCTTGTTCCCCAAAGACCCTCGGCTCAAGTGAAGCAAATCAAAGTAGTAATGAAAAGGAAAAACAACAGTGAATAAAACATGACACTAATAGGAAAGCAAGTGCAGAGCGTACAAGCAAGGAACACTAACATCAACAAAATGGTGTGGTCACCTAAACATGCATATGGTGACAAATAACAAAAGCTAGAAATTACATGAATAAAGCTAATACTACCACATAGACAATGTTTTAGACAACCACCAAGTCTAATCCTGTCAATAAGAAAGACGACGCTCAACTACCTTATAGCCTTCTACCTTAATCCGCGACCTCCAAGCCCCCCTATCTAAGGGCATGTCTTGGGCAAGTTGAAGTTGCATCATGTCTTGTCTAATCACCTTTTTCAATACTTCTTCGACCTACCTCTACCTCTCCTCTTCACTTATTGCAATTGACTGCAGATAATATAATGAAATTGGAAAAAGGAGTGCAAGGTTGGACACATTGAATAGTGTAGGATCAAAATAACTAGATCATTAGTTGGATTGATTTTTGAATTACTAAAGGAATATACCAATTTACCCTACATAGCCATGAATTGGACTTCAAAAAGGCGCATCCTAATAAGCTCCATTCTCATAGAATATAGAAAATAGGCTTGTAGGAATTCAAAACACAAAATCATTGTCCAAGGTGAATAACTAGTACATTTAAGTGGAGCATAAGAGGTTCAACGAAATGAACAGAATGCTTGGGCAAATCTACATCCATGATCTTGAACCTATTCTGAATTCCAAGACCCATTAAAGCTTTCTTAGTTAGATATTAATTTATTTTGCAGATCGTCAAGTCATACTTTTTCTGGTCTTGAATAATATACTTAACTGCAAAAGCTTTGGGAAAATAAAGAAGGATCAAAAAAAGAGCTTGAGGGAAAGTACCTCCAGACAAGACTTAATCCAGTGACTTGATACGAAAGTAGTCGCAGCACCATCTTTCTCGGAACGCAACATACCATGACACTCGACTGTGAAATGCAAATTTGTTTCATTCTGATCTTTGACCACCACTCCTCCCCCTTGATTGACCCACTCAACAATTTCAGCTCTCTGGACAGAATATGAAAACATTAATATCAAATTACTACATAACTTGTAACATATAATAGGAGCTGGAAAGATGATGAGAAGGTTAAAGGCCGTAAATCTCAAATACATTCATAAACCCTCTCAGAGAAAACCTACACGCTGTACAAGTCAAATGATAATAAATCTATAGATTTCTAGATGATAAACCATTTAACAATAGAACAGAATAAGCACTGCTGGACAAAGTAGGAATTCTAATCCATATATGAGAACCAAAATAAACTAGAAGCGCTAAATTAGGGAGGTTAGGTAAAGGTGGCAAATTCCACGAGGCCTGTTTATTGTTTTTATAGAAGTTACAAGCTAAAAGACACTTCCAAATACATCGACATCCAGAAGATTGTGTTTCTTACTACTATAATATGAAGGACCAACGGTGTCAAGCTCCCAGACAATCTTTAAAATTTAATAGCCTATATGGAATTGTAATTTTCGGTCCTCACTAACTAGCCTTTCCTTCAGATAATCTTTAGAATTTTAGATGAATAACACAAGGAACCGTTTGCTCCCATTTTCTTCAAGGCCTTAACAAAGTACCAAATAAAGTGAATCACTTGTTCTAGGGAATGAACTTCAAATGAGCTTGCAGTTTGTGCTCCTGCATAGTGACATCCACAAATCTAGCTAGTAATTTTGAGAAATCAGAAAATCAAGGGTAACTTGGGTGGATCCATAGATATGTTCTCTATGTGAAACAGGAAGAGAAAACATACAAGTTACAGAAAACTCAACTACACCATGTAAATATGAGAAAACCCACCCGATCAGCAGGAAATGAAGCTGAAAAGCAAAATCGCCTTCCCTCGAACACGCTAGATGGCTTTCTACCATTCACAGCACAACTGGATTCATTCGGTATCTTGAACTCTTCTTTGCCATTAGAAGCATATGGCTGATGTTGAACCCCGTTCTCTCCCAAAGAAGTTCTGACATCATTCATATTTTCTACTTCTTTGCTTTCGTATGATGGCATTGCACATCCTGAATCCCTGCTTCTCCATGCATGTTCATCCGAAGACATAGAATGTACATAGGATTTTCCTTGTCTTTTGATAGTTGTCGTGATTGCAGCTCCATTACTACAGTGAATAGGATCTAGAATCCAGAATACAGAAAGTGGGAAATAAGCTTGTGAAGAAGGTACAGCATGTAACATTTAGATGAGAGTATGTCTTTTTTTAAACTAAGTATTAGATGAAAGTAGGGCATTAGTGTTGTACAAATTGCTTCTTGCAACTAGTACAATGTAAAATATCTCATTAACTGAAAAGTTGAAATGGTTATCAGACCTTTAGGAAGAAGTAAATCATAAGCAATATGCTTCCTTAGAACAGGAACTTCTTTATTCTCACGATCACAATCCTCTAGCCATCCTGATTTTACCACATGAATGACACCCAAAGCCGCAAGGTTTCTTAATTCTTTGATCTCACTACAAGATTATAGTTTTTGATCAATAAGTGAGAGTAAAGAGTTTAATTATGCAACAGTTACAACAGAATTTACTTGCAAGGAGTAGCACACAGAATGATAAATATATCTGTCATGGATATTCATAAGATACACACACAATTTATCTTTTTTAAAAATGGGTAAGTTTATACACATACAAATTATCTTAGGTGATAAGGGCCTTATATCAAAACAAATAGAAATATAGACCAGCTGACAAAAAGGCATTCCAATGATTATCATCATTATACACACTAGACTTTCTTTTTTATTCTTCCGTCAATCCCTTAATGTGTGTGATCTACTTTTTTTTTGATGAAGTGATCTACTTTCTCTAAGGTATAATGTCAGGTAAACCTGTTTACTTGTCTAAGGCTCAAAGCCGACGATCAGGAGGTCAAAAGTCAGGAGTAGATCTGAATGGAACAAGAAATTTTCCTTCTATGTAGTCGCATAGTAAAAAAAAAAAAAAACTTAGTTTGGTCAGATAAGAGCTCTTGGGTAGAAATTTGATACAGTTATAGCTAAGTGCCATGAAGAGTATGATCGATGATTCTGTTTAAAGTTAGAGAATATGTGTTTGCATTCAAACATGCCTAGATTCATTGAAGCTGTAAGGAAAATGTTAAAGAATGTACTTTTGAAAAGGTAAGGTAGCTTTAGAGAAAATAGCAGAAAAGATGTGCTTTAACAGCAGCACACTATTTACAGAAGCAAAAGCATGTCCTTTCTAAATCAAAACTTCTGGTCCTCGAGGGCTTCAAGCATCTGTAAGTCTGAATCAATATCATTTACATGTTCCAATCTACACCATGAGCAAAACAAGACAACACATTTAGAACTTATCTAAATGATATAATCAGCAAAGTCATCAAAACATCTCGTATTCCTTTATATCCAAATAGTCCACCAAATGCATGCCACTATGGTGTTCTACCCACCTATGCTCGTTCTTTCCAAGTATAATTCTGTTTTACAACTCTGTTGTTGATGCAGACCGATAACATTCATAAAGAACTGCCACAGTTGGGATGTAATTTGGCAGACAAAAACAAGTGACAAATGCTCAGGTTGTTACTCACATAGGAAGCATTTACTGCATAGGACCAGCCCTCTCTTTAGTAAATTCTCGTGTGCAAGAGAAGCTTCTTTGCTCATGATCCAAGTGAAACAGGCTACCTTTAAAGAAGCTTTACTATTTCAGATTTTCTTCCAAGGCGTTTGTAGGTTCACTTCTCTTGTGAGATCTCTGTAGCAAGAGGACACTGAACAAATCTTTGTTGTTGGGCAGCCATCTTATGCTAGCTTCCGAGTTGGTCAGATGCTGAAATGTGCTTATATGATGGAAAAAGTCAGTAGCCCAGTTGACCTCACAGACATTGAGATTCCTTCTGAAGTTGACATTCAAAGTCCAGTTCTCTCTGTTTTCTGCCAAAGAAGTTCAACTATTTGCTGCCAGTTAAACTAAATCTGGAAACAAGTCCTTCACAGGCTCATTTTCAATCCAATTATCCTTCCAAAGGAATCTTCTCCCCAGAATATTCTATAGATACGCTAGGATATTCAGTATTAATTACAAAAAAATTACTTCCCTATTAGTCATTGAGACAGATTACCTACCATATAATTCGTAGGTTAGAGCTCCTATATAAGACGCCCCTCTTGTATATTTTTAATCAAATAAGTCAACAAGGCAATCAATAACATTCACTTTCTTTGGATCAGTGCCCTCTTCTGCAGCAATGGATACTGTCTCTCTTCTTTCAGAGACTAATGCTCTACTCTCATCTCTACCTATCAGAGCCACACTCTCTTCTTCCCATAACAGGTTCCACTCCTTTTTTCTTCAAACAATCAAAAGTTTTTCCTCTCTTTAGAGCTACCGTTCAAGTGACAATGTACATCCTTCTACCCATTGTTCTGCCAGCAGTTTTTCCATAGAGATACCAGCAGCAAATTGTTATGTTCTCGATAAAATGAACTCAAGTTCATACTCCCGCTTTAAGTTAGAGAGAGTGTGTTGTATGGTAGAGAATATGCTTCTGGATTCAAACACGCCTAGATTATCGAATATTGTATAGGTTACCTAAGAAATTTTGAATTTGATTATTATAATTACTTACTGGTTATGCATAAAGAATGGTTACCTATCGTATGTTGCATAGCTCCGAAGCTCCTAAATAGAAGCCCCTCTTGTAAATAGTTATAATCATCAAAGTCAATGAAAAAGTATTAAGACCTTCTTTATTCTCTTATATCAAATTCAAAGCTAAATACTGAAATACAAGCTGCATAATGTTCAAATAAATCTATTTTAGGGCCCGTGGTTCTAACCACATATTAAGATCATTTGCTAAAACATTTCCATGCATTACATGGTCCACTGTCCATCCATCTATTCACCTCTTTAAGAAAGTATTTAAGGTGTCCATTCATAAAAAGATTGTAAACATACTAAAACTTACTTCTCTGATGGATTTCCAGCTATTATGTGAGTCAACTTTTCACCGAAAGACATGTAACGAGAACCACCACCTTTTCGGACTAGATTGACAAGCTTTCGCATTTCAGATGCATTAAAACCAACGATTAGGATTCTGCAATCTGCCAAATAAAGATCATTGTCATCTGTTTCAGAGTCATCAGCAACAACACCATCACAACCATCGTGCTCTGTAGATGCTCCACTTTTCTCGCCCTTTGTAGAGACAGGAGCACTGTAATCACTCTTTGGGTACTCAGCGGGTGAGTTTTCCTCCTCCTTTGTAACCACAGGAACATACGAAGATGTACCAGACATATTTTGCGAGAGGGTAGCTTCCAGATCTGAATCAGCCACTCGACTGCAGAAAACAGGTTCTGCATTCGATGCCGTAGCCAAGGAGGACAACCCTTGTAGGTTTCTGATACCCTTTTCCAGACTATGCTGATTTGTCATTCTAACGGTGCTCAAAGTATTTGAACCAGACTGAACAGGATACGACTCCTCATTCAGACATGCTATTCCCCAAAAAGATGGAAAGAGGTTAGAAGCTGCACCACAAAAATTTAAACTTCACATGGAACTGGAAAATGCAGCCTTCCCCCCTGAAAAATTTACCTCGTCTTGCAACAGATTGTTCAAACCACCTTTTGGTAACAGTGTGTATGCAACCCCATCTTTTGGCAACCTTGAATTTGTCACCTTCTGGAACTTATTAACTGTCAAGGAAACAAACTATGATAATACTTGAGCAAATACCTATCGGTCAAAGAATGTGTGACTTCTAAGTGCATAAAATCATACAGATGTACATGACAAGAGGATACAACAGTGTAAAACTAAAAGTTAACCTTTGACTGATGAGCTTGAACAATTCAGAGTTAAGCATATTACAGAGAGAGAGACATATTTCAGAGAGAAGTTGGACCATAGGACTACAACATCTCGCCAAGAGGCTAGAAGAACTCCCTAATTGTCACAAAAACTGAGATAAAGCTGATGCGGTGTGACATTGACACAACATTCGCTCTGCCTTTTTCCCATGTTGACATTTCTTAGACCCAGAATGACACTACCATGAGCACTTTATAAGAGAGTCTGTATTTCACTGTTAGCTTAGTAATAAAACCTGGCATACATAGTGTTCTCTTATTAGGGTACAACATCACATGTATGTTTTTTTGGCTTCTCTTAATCTTAGATTTATAAGTTCATATATTGGCTTGCTGAGCTTAGCTATACATGCTTAAGTAACAAGCACTTCTCTATACGCACACACCATCTTAACTATGTCTTATCATTATCTTTCTGCAGATTGCAAGGTTCTCTTTGTGTTGTTTTCTATCCTTACTTCAGTTTGGTAAAATATACCAAGTAGATATATCTAGAAACAAATCTCTTTTGCAGAAGGATTACAAAAAGGATATATCACAAATTAAATGTGAGCACTTTCTGGTCAGCTCAGGAGAGTATTTTCCGCCATTTTGCAAGATAATCTTTTCCATATCCTTTCTCTCATCTGAGATATAAAAACAAGTGCATCAGAGAAAGAAGCATTATCAAAGAGTTCATATTATTATGAGAGCTAGGCTGTGAACCTGCAGGAATTCTGGTGACAGAAATTGTCAACCCAGAAAAAGGAAGGATTTTGAATGACTCCTGAGGAACAAGACGGTGTTCTTTCCAGCACTGATGGAGCCAATTAATAGTGACAATTGGTTTCTTTAAAATGTTGTAAGCCCACTGCACATGAAAAAAAAGAAGTAAAGGCAATCGGAAAAGGGAATGAATGATGGTTAGCAATACCACCAAGTATTATTTTGACTTCTTTTATTTCCTTTGGTTAGCAATACCACCAAGTATTATTTTGACTTCTTTTATTTCCTTTGTGGGGAGGGGGTCAATGTGGCCCTGGGGACTTGTGTTAAACTTCCAATTAAAAGAGGAGAAGGAGAATCAAACAATAAAGACCTTATACTTTGCTGCTAAAACATTCTTCACAATAACAAAGCTCACATCCAATGATGCTTTTGTCTGCAGGACTCCTCCCATTGCAATCACCAACTTACCAATTTCAACCTACAAAAATATATACAATTTCAAGTGGCTGAAAATCATATATAATAATGAGCTCCAGCTAAAACCAGTGCTACAACTATACAGAAATTTATGGTAACCCACCTGTTATAATTCAGTATTAAAAAAGATATTTTCAGGAGTATCCAGTGAGCCTTTATCTTAAAGACAGAAGCACCAATGCAAAGATATGGCCATTTAGGAGAATGGCACGAAACGAAGTGTATGTCAGTATATTAAGCAAGCAAAAACACCAGCTCTTAAGTTTCAGTGAGGATATAAATAGTTGCACTGTATCACTTACAAATAAAGCATGAACACTGTTAACCCAGTATTCTCACAAGTATTTATATATCTTCCAGAGGAATCACAGATGAAAACTACATAGAAACTAATCTTAATCTTTAATGTATAAGTTATGAGGGATCACAGATGAAAACTACATAGAAACTAATATTAATCTTAATGTATAAGTTATGAGTATGCAAATGTCTCAGTGGAATTAAATGGAACCTGCACTTCAAGTGAAGTGGGAGATTTACATGCTATATATAATTGCTAGTTTATCCTTAAGATATTCTGTCCGTCCTTCTTCATTTACATTCCACAGAAGAAGAATCATTTGGATTTCGGATAGAGATGCTTACCTTTTCATCCATCTCAAAACCAGATGCCAGGATTTTGACCCCGTCCATTGCAAGGCAACAAGTAAACCCCTGCTGGGGTAATGGCCTCTGTTCTTTGGCACAGGAAAGTACACACTGAGGACCTTGTGACCAAAAATGGATATCAATATCAGCATAACAGTTGAATTAGAAAAATGAGACCAGTATCCATATTGCTAACACAAAAGTAAATACTAACTGGTTAAACTTTTTTGGCAGGATAGAAAAGGACATCCTCAGTTCAACATATGTAAAGTTCAAGCAGTGAATATCAATTCTATTTTTAAGTTAATTCCAGAGTACTGCATGTGAGACATTGACATGTTTGGAAGCATTTAGATGATGGCTGCACTGGGCATCTTTTTTCGTAATTTTGTTTTTGCTATGGGTTAAAATTTATAATCAATCTTCTAAAAATTATATTTTAGATGAAGAACAGGCTGGAATAAACGCCTTAATAGTTCTGACAGTTGGCTTAGCTAAATTCTATATTACAAAGTAAATAATAATTAGTAGTTCATACACTTGGCATAGCAAAATTCTATTTGTGAAGTTAATTACCTTGTTTAATAGGAGTCTCAATCATGATCATGAATAAGGAAGTCACTATGAAGGAGCAGAATATGATTTGAACTTGTAAAATCATGACTCAACATAAACTTTACCCGGAAAATCAGCTTTATACTACTATGCAAGATTTTAATCCAAAAAGCAGAGTTGTTGGCATCCTTTATTTGCCTCTCATAGCCTAAGAAATCTACTCAACTAAAGAAGCAGGAATAGAAACACAAAACAATGAATTAAATATAGGGAGGAAACTCAATAATTTTTTGGACGACAAGGGAAACCGCAACCGCTACCCTTTGGGGACGCACAGGGTAAAAACGTCACTACTATGCAATAGCTTGCAAACCACACGAGAGATAGCCACATCAGCCCAGCCCGGTGCGACAAACTCGATCCAGAAGATAAACCTCTTGCTTTCGCTGGCAAGGGGTTCCGAACTTGAGGCCTCCATCATGGAAGTCCCAAGCCCAAACCACCGGGTCACCCCAAAGGTATATCGGGAAAACTATGTATAGTAGCATTTAAGCAATCAATGGTGTATTCTAGAAAATAACATCAAACAGAAAAGGAAAAAATCACCTCTTGAACCTTCTGATTTGAGGTTTATGTTATGCTGAAAGGGGAAGATAGTTATAATTGTGATAACTTTAGTATTCAGGACATCTAACAAACAACAAGAGGTAATTATTTCATAACCATGAAATTAGTTCATACCGATGTCACCATATAAAAAGATTACCACTTTGGAAATTGAACACAAAATCAATTTAAACCCCAATATTTAATGAACGAACTACCACACTACCAAAAACTAGGGCTCGCGAGAAATGAAGACACAGAAAAATCAACTAGATTAATACGAGAGGATCAAATTGGGACGAAAACTAAACAAAATTCCCATAATAACAAAATTCCCATAATAAACCATCCAAATCATCTTCCATCTAAATAAATAGTCATAGTAACCCCCAAAAACCAAGGGCAAGCAAGTAAAGTAGAGTGGAAACAGCTTTACCTATCAAGTTGCAGCCCTTAGCTTGAAGATCCCCAAACTTCTCCTGCGAAAACATAAAATTTCGAAATCATGAGAGAATCAATCTAATATGAATTCACACACATGATTAAGAGACAGAGCAAAAAAACTCAAAACCAGAATTTCCCTAAAATTTTAATAACGAAATTAGCACATAAAAGTTAACATCCTGCGGATAATACATTACATGCTGGGGAGAAGAAATGACATGATAATCAGTGGGAGCATTCCGTGAAGGATCGCAACAGAGTAAAACTTGAGCTCCGTTGAGCTTGAGCGCGTCGTGAAGCGCGTCGAATTGCTCCGGCGGGACGAGATTACGCGACAAGAAGACATTCGCTCCGTTGAAGACCTTCGTCGTCATCATTATCTTCTCTCTCTGCTTCAACTATACTTCCATTTTTTCAGGTGAGTAGAAACAGTGAGCTTTTTCTCCAGAATTTTCTGCAGATTGAGAAAAGAGCGGGAAATTCTTGATGAATCGGGTAAATGGGCTTTTTTGCTACACAGTGTTGTTGGATAGATGTTGATTTGGTCAGGCCCAATTCGGTCAGGCCCAATTTGGTCTCCAAGTTTTTTTTTCTTGGAGTGTGCACATACCCAACTTGAAAATAATCAAATATATGCTTTAGGATTAGAAACTTTTGCATGTTTATCTATGTTACAATAGAATTTTGATATGTCGCGTTTCTAAGTTTGTCGTTTTAAATTACTTCAAGTGAAGTTTTATATGATTGAAGTTTCATGTGTTCTTATCAAAAATTCACATACATATAAATTGAAGTTCAATCATTTTATGTGAACTTCAGTCATATGAAATTTCAGATGCTACATATCCAAAATAGTTTTGAAGAGGATTAGGCACGCAATTTCTTTTTTTTTTAAAAAGTAAGGTGGGTTCATTAGTGTGCCCTTATTTTTCTTTAATATGTATGTCATTAGCAATCGAATCATGAAAAATGACTTTTTCGGTAAGGTTTTTTTCAATGATCAAAGTATAGCCATTATTTATGCACTTAGAAAAGTAGGCATTTGTAATGTGGAAATTAAATTTAGACAAAATTACTTTAAGGTAACATACGAAAAACTTTAACAATAATTTATGAAGTTTAAATTATTACCGTCTAGACGTTTATTATAATTTCAACCCCCATTGAAAATTCATGCATGGAGTTTAAATCTTTATCAATGCAAATTTACAAACAATGTATGAAATTCAAACTTGTAAATGTTTCTTAAAATCTTTTCGTATTTTTACTAGAATTTTGTTGATCAAATTTATATCACCCATTAATAAAAATAAGTTCTAACACCAAGGACCAAAATTGATGGATAGGGTCGATTCTTTTTATCGACATCAAGCCCATAGATTGTACATTATTATTTTTTCCTTCGTTATTTTGTGAAATCGATGGACAGGATCTATGTCCGAGGGTTTTTTCGTTATTTTTAGTAATGACCATTAAAAAGGTGATTAAACAATAAGTAATTTTAAATAACTAACTAAAACTTAATTGATAAATTTAAAAATGATTACTTGTCAATTTCTAGCAAAAGCAAAAGGAAGAAGTAGTTAGAAAATAGAAAAGAGAAAGAAGATCCAAAAGAGTAAAATGAAAGAGTAAGTAGGGACTTGTCTTTAATTTTTGCATTTTAAATAACGGTGGCAAAATCAAATCCAATCCGCTCATCCCAATCCATTCAGGTTTGGGTTGATTATTTATCCGCTCATTTATTAGCTCAATCCATATCAGCCCTAGTCATTTCGAACCATTATAGTTGGCTTAATACATAAATCTTGTCCAAAAAAAAAAATTGACGACACTTGTCAAAAGAATTCAGAAAATTTCTTTTCAATTATATGTTATATATAGTTATAATTGAGAAAAAAAATTATTAGGTATTACACATCTATTAAATAACAAAAAAAGCTATAAAAACCTAGTAAAAATTGGATGGGTTGAGTTTATAATCCGTTTTATCCCAAATAAATTTGAATTGGATCGAAACTTGACGTATTTTAACTCCTTAAATCAACTCAATCCATTCAATTGTCACCCCTGATTTTAAATAAACTAGTCCTTAACTTTTGTTTTAACCAATTAAATTTATGTTAAGCGAGTCATTATTTCTCCAAAAATAACGAACCATGCATTACAACATATTATGATATAAAAATATAAATTTATGTATCGTAAAAAAAAGTTATTCGATCGAAGATAACTTCAAGGTAGGTGCAAGGTTGTCCTCTTCACATAAGATATAATAGTGTTAGTCGTCCAAGATCTTTAAAAACACAGCTAATTCTGTCTGTTTATAAAATGAGTCAACCCTACTTTGATCCTTCAAAAAAAGAAACATTAAAATTTTCAACTTTTTATGGCAGACACTAAATTTAAAATTTATTATATACCCATGATCTAGGCCACCTCATACAATAATATTATACAATATACAATATAATAAACGCAATAAGACTAACTTTATAATTTGAAAATTTATATATGTGTCAGTTTCCATTTTTTTTGTCTTTTTTTAATATTTTTTTGTAATGAGGTAGGGAAGTGGGGGAGGGGTATAAGTCATGTTTTTTTTTTTGGTCAAGTTGGAATTATATTTGCAAGGACTAATATATTCATATTTTTTTTTTCGAATCAAAATTCAGAGTCGTTAATATGGGCTAGGCTTGTTGGGTCAGCTTAGCCTAATTCGAAATTTAATAGGGCGGTGCTACGATTATTGGAACCGTTTGAGAAAAGGGCTTTTGAGCCCGGCCTGAACAAGCCTGCTGATTTGTGCGACTTGAGAAATATCAGTAGGGCTGGCCCGTGGGCCAATAAAATTAATTAAAAAGTATAATATAATATTAAAATTTAAAATTAAAGATAATCCAAACTCAAAACAATTAGGTTAATATATCTTTTTAGATATTTATATTTTTACTTGGAAAAAAAACTTAATAAATATTATAAAGATAATTTTATTTGAGGATTTGATTAAAAAGTAGGAACATTAACATTATGTAATATTGTTTTGTCGATATTTATGATAATATTTTAAATTATAATTTATAATTTAATTTAATAATTTTAAAAATAATATATTTTTTTAAAAAGTGGGCTGTTCCAGCAAGCCTATAGCCCACATACTTGTGGGTTGGGCCGGCCGTTTTCTGACCCACACAAAAAATGAGTTAGCCGGCCTAATGCGTAAAATATCGAAACCTGTATGGATTAGTCCAGATGAAGTGGACTAGCCCTTATTGACAAATCTATTTATGGTATAGTCCTTATTCAGGTTTTAGATTCAAAATTTTATGGACATTAAGGTTCAAAATTTTTGGACACTATCCTAATTTAGATTTTTTAAGTTTGGAACTTTTGGAGACTGTTCTTTAATTTCACAAATTTGATGTAGTTTTTTTTATTATTACTTAGGTGACTAAAACGACATATACATATATTCATGAAATTGTCGTATAATTAATTAAGTTTGAATCTCATAGCACAAACTTTAATTGTTACTCTTTTTAAAAAACACGCTCTCATGATGTTTGATTGCGCGATTAATATTATCATTGATGAGGATATCACAGGATTCTCATGTCTAGAATTAGAGAAATTAAGGATTATATTAAAATCATTGAGCACATGCTCCTTATATATGGAAAGAATAGTACTAACCTAAGTTAATTATACTTAGAGTTCTACAATAATAATAATTACTATTACTATAATAATAATAATAATAATAATAATAATATAATTATAAATAATCTGATCCTAATTATAATCTAATCCTTATCAAATTCAGCTAGCACAAGAAGTCCCAGCCTAATCGATATAAGTAGTTTAATCTTAGGCCTCATTTGTTTTCGTTAAAAGGCTTGAATATGAATGCACATCTGAATATTAAGATTTGCATTACATCTGAATATTAAGTTGTGGTCTCTGAATTTGAGGGCTCATTTGTTTCCATTAAGATTAAGAGGTCTGAATCTGAATACACATCTGAATATTGAGATTTGCATTAAGATTCAGGTGTTTTGATATGAATACACATCTGAATATTAAGATATGGTCTCTAAATTGAACACTAAATAATAAATACTGTTTGTTTTCAATATCTGATGTGCATATGAAATTGACATTAAATTAATAAAACATCATAAAATTTTCATTTCAACTAAATATATCGCTTTTGATTAAAAAAAAAGTTTTAAAAGCTCCAATAATCATGATTTGGAAGTACAATTTTTTTCATTCAAAAACCTTGATAAACACCAATATACCAATAGTGTTCTTGACAAGTCAATACAAGAAAATTATTAATATAAAAAAAAAAAAACTTGAAAGGATTTATGAAAACTTACCAGTTCAAGAGGCAAAAATGGTGTTTGATTAAGAAAAGAGAGAAAGAAAGTTTTTAGTTATGAGATAAAAAGGCACGCCCGAAGCAGAAAAACGATGATTTATTATTTGATAACTTCTCAAATGAATCTAAATATTGTTAAGAGTCTCCTACAGATCCGATTCGTTCAAACCTCTTCAGACCCATTAAGAGGTTTTACAAAATTAAACAAATGAACTTAATGGATTGAATCTAAATGATTCAGATTCAGACCTGAAAACTAAACGTAGTTAATGAGCTGAATCTGAATGATTAAGATTCGTACCTCGATAAAGTGCAAACAAAATGAAATCTATCTTAGTGTGACTAGCTCTACAACATTACACACGCAAGTCAGAACATGTTCCAATCACTAGCTTCCTTAAAAAGAAAAAAGGAAGTGAAAACGCGATATTTTAATATCTAATATGAAAATGCACCATATACCAAACACTTTTTGACATGGCATAGAAGGCAAAAAGAGAGACACATAGACATGTACATTGTGATTTGTGGCATAGTATACGTTTGTGAAACAAGCCGTCCATCGTGCGTTCAAGGCAGAATCACATGGTAACAAGACATGCAAGGGCCGTTTGTGTGGAGCAACGATTTTGGTAAATGGAACAAAACAAAGGACATGAACCCACATGACTTGATTCTCTATTGATTTAACATTATATTAAAGAGTAACATGGATGCTGTCAAAGTCAAATGTCTTGTGTCATGCCCATCTTTGTCTTCTTTTGCTTATCATAAATCAATTTTCATGTTTATTAGACAAAGACTTGATCAAACAAACATGCGTATGCGTGGATAGATATTAAAATGTTTTTGTTTTGTTCTATATACTTTCTTTTGTTTTTTTTCTCCCTTGGCTTGCTTGTGGAAGGACGTACGGGTGACAAATTCATGAAAATATGTTACGTTTAACCCGTGAAAGTTTAAGCGAGTTGGACTAGGCATGTGTATGTATAGCGGCCACATATTTGACCCGAACAATAGTGGAGCCATCGTTCTAATAGACTATGAGCAGGCCGATGACAAATTCATGAAAACATGTTTCATCTAACCCGTTAAAGTTTCAGCGAGTTGGAGTAGGTCATGTATTTATAACGACCACATATTTGACCCAAACAACGGTGGAGCCACCTTATACTAAAGAGTTGAAATGACATTGTTCTAAGATATGACAAATTCATGAAAACATGTTCCGTCTAACATGTCAAAGTTTCAGCGAGTTAGAGTAGGTCCTATATTTATAACGGCCACATATTTGACCCAAACAATGGTGGAGCCACCTTACACTAAAGAGTGTGAAATGACAATGTTCTAAGATTATGAGACGGATGACAAATTCATAAATACATGTTCCTTGTAATCCTTTAAAGATTGAGCGAGTTAGATTAGGTCATGTATTTATACCAACCACATATTTGACCCAAACAATGGTGGAGCCACCTTATGCTAGAGTGTCAAATAACACTACTTTGCTAGAAAATTAATACATTGTTTAGCTAGGTTAAATTTTTTTTAGTGTAATGTATATATGTTATACTTTATGTTTGACTCCTCTTTTTTTTTTCGCGTGTTACATTCTTTTATGCGACATCCTTTCATAAAATTTCAGGCTAACCATCACAAGCTACTTTTTTTGCGGGGTAATAACATTTTATTTTGACATGCACAAATTTAACTTTATCTGTTTACAAAAAAAAAATGTCTTTTCACTCTCTCAGCCACCCACTCACCCACACATAATAAATAGAAAAAAGATACTTGTATTTTTTTTTAAAAAAAAGAGCAATTTTGTGTCTATTGCCCCTCTCCTTGTTTTATAACTCTTGTTGTTGAACATTTTTAGCTGTCAATCTCAAACTTAGCAAATTTGATTTAGTCTCTTGTCTATTGACACTAATATAATATCCTTCCTAATCTACAAGTGCAAGAGACATAGCATGTGAGAAAGTTAATTAATAATTAAGGAGATGGACACACTGATAGTAGTCTAATTCACTCCATACATTTAAGTAAAGATTTAGATTAGATGAGTTCTTAAGATTCAAAAGAAATTAAATTAATCATCACGTGATGTATTTTAAATTTTTATGTCATTTAATTGCAAAAATTTTCTTTTCAATGAGTTTATTCTTTAAATTTTGTGAGCTAGTTTCACAGCTATCGATTCGCACCCGCGGGTCAAAGAAGACCAATAAAATCTCGATTCAGCATAAGCAAGGGATGAGAGAGGCCTTACGAGGGCTCTTTCCCACTTAATAGATTCATTCCTTCGTTACGGCGGTTGTGGGTACCTGCCGTTCAGAGATGCTATCAGAGTAGGAAAGTTAGCCAAGTTCTCCTGCCTAGTTTAGATAAAGCACCCCTTATCGCCCCACGGCATCTGGTTAGGACACAAAGCTTATTCTATTCCAAAAATAGCGGATTCTATAACAGCATTCTGCCTTTTCGAAGACAGAGCACTCGTGGCACACACTTGGCCCTTTGCCTTAGAAAGAGTTCTTTAAAATCAAACTTATAGCGAACGTAAGTTATTTAATGTATGGGACATAATTAGTTTGACACAATACATTTTATCACAAGGATATATGTCTTAATCAGAAGTCTTATATTTGAAACTTGAAATGATCTTTTTCTAATGAATATTCTTTCTCATACTAATGAGTCATACACGACACAAATATTAACAAAGCTTTGATTTGTTATTCAATTTACTCTACAAATATAAAAATGAATGTCTAAAGATCATAAAAATCACATGTTTACTATTACAAATTGGACATTTTCCCTTTTTATTTTTTATAAAAGTGATTTTAGGTTGTTGGTCCCAATAAATACTATTGTTCTTATCTTAGGAGTAGGTAAAGAGTAACATCAAATAAATCAAACAAATAATTTGAGACAAAAGGGTGGATGTATATATCAAAGTTGTCTCTTTGCTAAATTCACCCAATCATTCCAAAATTACTCTCTTCATTTATCTTTCCCTTGCCATTGATTAATTGTAGGGGAAAAGTTTGACATTGATTTTGTTATTGAGACTTTAGAGTCTCAAACAAAATAAGATAATTTTCAAATATTATCGGCTAATAATGTATTTCTTTCAGTTTGATATGTGATGTAATTTGATTATATATAAAAAAAAAATTAAAAATAAAAAGATGTTATAATAGTTCATCTAACGTTAATGGTAATTTCTATTGTATAGTAGGAGTGATGTATAAATTGAAGTATAATAAATAAAATAAACAATATTTTTAATTTTAAAGAACAATATTTAAAAGAATTGAATTTCAATATTTAGAGTGTTATGATCGAAAACAATCAAGTCTCACGTGAAATCTAGCAAAGCAAACTTCGATAGATAACGGATAAGAAGATAAACGAGTAATATATGAGATAGATTTGAAAATACAAAATATAGAGAGAAATAACTAGCACGCTAGAAAGTCCCAACAACCCATTTGGATCTGTTTTTTAAGCTCAATTTTCAAGATGATTATTTATTTTCTTCGTCTATTTTTATTAGTCATATTGTATTTTTAAAAATTAATTTAATTAATTTTAAAGTTAAACTAAAATATATTAATTTGATATTTTAAATAAAAAGTTTAAACATTCAGAAATTATACGAAAATATTATACATTGTAATTTTTTTATATTTTAATATGATAAAAAAAATACATCACAAAACATTTGTTAAGTTTTTTATAATTTGACTATAAAAAAAATATTACAATGAAAATGGACGAAATTCATATAATTTTTAAGCCTCGAAAATAAAAGAACTCTAGAGAAATTCTCCGATTTATTTTACTTATTATGCTTTTTTAATTTTTTTCACGTACGTTAATCAAACATGAATTGAAAGATTCTGTGTACCAAATTATCCTCATTTATTATTTTCTCTCAATTTAGTAAGTACTACTACTATCTTTTTCACTATATATTAGTCTCTACACATTTATTGACTAAAGATTAAATAAATACTAATAAAAATAATAAATTACATAACTACTGTTGTGTGAGCAATCATATAAATATGTTATTGATAGCATTCATATTTGAAAATAATTATAGCTATCGCAAAAGAATGTCTCGACATAATTAATGAAAAATATTTATAACTCCACAATTTGTTATTTATATTTGACGGTTTGTTTTTCTTATTAGCAGATTTTTATATCGAGATCATTGATACAAATCATTACCTTTCGAAATCATTTGATAGACAAATTAATTATTAAAATTTGATGAATATTATTGATTAAATTTGAGATTAAATTTATACTTGTTTGATTAATGATACAAATTTATAGTTAATTAAATATTATATATATTTAATCTTATACTTAGTCGTGAGATGTCTCATCTTAATTTGTATATTGAATAACCATTTAAATATTCAGTATCAGAAAAAAAAGGAAGAAAAAAGAGTAACTTATTATTTAACTTGATCTCATTTTACATTTATATCCTCTAATTTTGGGTATGAAACTATTGAACAAATAAAAACAAACGGCTTACATGGCATCTTACATGAATTTTGGTGTCCTATATGTATTTTGACATGTAAGACTCGTGTGTCAAAAAAAAATCGTGTGTCTCTTTATTCAATTTTAGACAAGTTTAAGTTTCTATTAATGCACACTCAAATTTGAAGGACATAAATATAAAATAATATTAAGTTAAAAGATAATAAAGAATATTTTTTAATTTTAAAAAATAACTTCAAATTGAAAAAAAAAAGATTTAAAAATTTAAAGTCGTTTTTTTCAGTGTGTTTTATTTTCTTAATCATAATAACATGATGGATGGAGTAATATGTCTTTGACGGCAGAGATAATGTGGGAAACCGACCATCTATCCGTAACCCTAATGCTCCGATCGTGTGTGGGTCCATGATAACCATCGTATTGTTTTTATTAAATTAGATTTTAGATCTAATTCAAATCTCAAAAATAATTTAAAGGAGTGAGATTATTCAAGTATTATAAAAATTTTATTAATATGAGATTTTTATTATTTTTAAATAATTTTTTTGTCTCATTTTAATTACTCATCAATCTTTTTATAAATAGCAATCTTAAAATTTTTATCAAATTTATAAAATTTAAAATGAAATTGATTGATTTCTTACTCGTTATACTGTTTTTAAAAAATGTAAACAAGTTTATAACATTTATAAAATTAAAAATGAAATTGATTAATTTCATCCTCTTTTCTTTCTCTCCTGTCTCGCTCGCCTCTCTCCTCTTTCTCCCAATCTCTTTTGCCATATATACAAATACATATGTATAATATATAATTATCTAACTAATATGCATATACAATTCACTTTTCTTCCACTCTTTTTCCCCTCTCTCTCGCCTCTCTCCTCTCTCTTCCAGTCTCGTTCGCCTCTCTCCTCCATATAACATGTAGCTACAGATCGTAATTATCAAATTATAACTATGGAAAATAATTAATTATTTTTAATTGATTATATATTAATATTTCCCTTTTTTTATATATATAAATTATGGGAACTATTTTTTTTTTTTATCATTTCCAAAAAGAACAGATCGAGTGAGAACAGATCGAGTGACCCACATGCAAAATGTGAATCGACAATTTTTAATTATCGACAGTTTTTTTAATTTGTTGGTTGGTCCCGTGAGAAAACACTAGCAAACTACGAACCCTATGGATCTGTTTTTTTCTTCATATGCTAATAAGAATAAATTGATCTTTCTAAATCTTTTATCTTGAAACTTCAGAGTTTAGACTGTCGAGCATAATAAAAAATAGTCGTGAAACCTATTTAGATAAGACTTATAATTTATAATATTTTTGCTTATATAAGTTAAAGATTATGTTATTTTTGCTATTTTAACCAAAAACAATTTAAAATTGTGGTACAGAGTTTAAGAATAAAAAGAAACTTTTGAATTTTGTGGTCCTAAATTAAAGTTAAGTCAAATGTACAGAATTATCCTTTGATCTTGTGGCTTTAAACATACCGCATGAAAAGCTGAAATTTAAATGTTACCAAAAATATATTTTTTTGAAATGCAACGTATAATATATTAATGTAACAAAAATCATTTCATGATTAGTCGATCGATGACACCGCTTTCTGTCCCGATTCTCCTCCTAGCGAGCGTATGTTTACTATAATTTTCTATCTAAAACTAATCAGTCTCAAGCCCAATACTAGACTTTAGGTATATAATGTTAAGTATTGTTTGGTAAATAATTGCATGTAATAACGATGACATTTAATCTTCTATGGAAGAACAAAAATTTATGATCAACCTTTGCAAAATAAAAAGACTTCAAGGTCTACTTATTATTTCTTACTCCTAAGTTATCATATATTGTGATTCTTGTTTTTACTTTTGCAAAAAGGGTCTAAAATATCCTTGAAATATTAGAAATGGTATAAAATTACCCTTTATCCATCTATTGGTTTCAAAATACCCTTCTCACCCACCTATTGGCTCCAAAATACTTTGAGTTTAAAATTAACCACTTATTTAACGATTTTAAATTTAAACTATTTATATATTTTTTTAAATATGTGGCACTCAACTATTTGTCATAATTTAACTTATTAATATAATTTATAAATCAATTCACTACCACTCATTACTAATTAAACCCCACCAAATTAATAAACATGTCACATTACTAATGCAACAACAAGAAAGCTACAAACAATGAGTGTTTTTAAAAATTTGAGGCGAAAATATCTACAGAAGTAAGTTATCATACATTCAAGTGTCTAAATAAAAATTACCGATAAACTTAAAAGTCTTACTATGTTCATCTTAATAATTTTTTCATCTCAATTACGTTATGTTAGTTCATAGATAACTTCTTTTAAAATAATATTTAAAGGTTTTAAAATAAATCATAAATATTTATAAAATTATATTTGAAAAAAGTGCATGAATTAATTCGGGATGTACTATTTCTTTATCTTTTATCATAAATTTCGAATTCAAAGTTGAAAGAGAATCCTATTGAAAGTGTCCTCCTAAATAAGCGGCTCAACTTAAATTTAATTGGGGCTTCCATTCGAACTCGAATAATTTTGAATGTCATTTTCAGGAATCTATAATTTCATCGTGTTTTAGTAGTGTTTATGGCGATTTTGATATTATAATTGGGTTATAAATTGGATGGGGTTTAGTTAGTAATGAGTGAATAGTGGGTTGGTCTAAAAATTATATTAATAAATTAAATTATAACCAATAGTTGAGCGTTAAATATATTGAAAAATATTTAAGCAAATTAATTTTAAAACCGTTAAATAAGTGGTCAATTGTGAACCCAAACGTGGATGACAAAAGTATTTTGGAGCCAACAGATGGATGAGAATGACATCTTGGAGCCAATAGGTGGATGAAGGGTAATCTTGTACAATTTTCAATACTTCGAAAATATTTTAGGCCCTTTTTCATTTTATTTTTAAACAATTTATATTTCTTTTCACGATTTAGCTTTAATAAAAAGAAGAAAATATGTGATTGATTTTAATTTACTTTGTATTAAACTATATTTTTATATAGTTAGTTGTTATCATAACACATTCATCAAGCATTTAAGAAAAAAGAAAATATTATTATATAATTCTCACATTACTAATCCGAATAATGCACATGACGAATTCCTATATTATAAACATGCATAAAAATACATGTATTATAATTTATCTATTAACTTATTATAAACCAACTTTTGATCATGACCCTAAATTCTATATGTACTTTTTTTTAAAATCTCTTTAGCCATCCAATCTTAAATTACATATACTTCATATCTTTATAAAAACAAAAAACACTTTATTCTTATGGCCCAAAAGTAGGGTCAAAAAGACAAATAATAATTGTAGCGAAATAATATATATCTTCCTTCGTTTTAAATCAGAGTTATGAATTTGAGTTTTAATAAATATGAAAACGTTTTTGTTAGCAAATATTTTATTGAGAGATTTTTTTTCGCGATTCAAAAATCACGCTCTATTCATTTTAAATTAGAGTCTTGCATTTGATTTTTTTCTAAATACGGAATCATTTTGTTAGTAAATGCTTTGCTTCATCACGATTCGAATATATATCATGCTCTAATATAAATATCAGACATCGATCGAAAAATCTCAAAAAAAGTAGAGTAAAAAAGACAAATAATAATTGTAGCGGAATAATATATATCCTCCTTCATTTTAAATCGGAGTTATGAATTTGAGTTTTTCTAAATAGGAAGACTTTTTTGTTAGAAAATATTTCATTGAGAGATTTTTTGTCACCATTCAAAAATCATGCTCTATTCATTTTAAATCAGAGTCTTAAATTTGAATTTTTCTAAATACGGAATCATTTTATTAGTAAATACTTTGCTTTATCACGATTCGAATATAATTATCCTCTAATATAAATATCAGACATGGATAGAAAAATCTATAAAAGAAAAAAGAAAAAGTAGGGTCAAAAGAACAAAGTTGATGTTAACATTCTTTGTTTTAACATGTCCATCATTATATTCCTTTCCTCTCCCTTTCCTCATTTAACTTTTTTTTTTCTTTATAATACTTTTAGGGTGTCTTTTTATATAGAAAAAAATTTAATTTTATAATCCAATTTTACTTGTGGATTTGGTAACTATATGTAGATGCCTTGAAATAGCAGCATTGGATCCAGAATATTGGGTGGACGGCTGGACCTAAATATCAACAATTAAGCAAAACTATTGTCCCATTTTGGGATGCTCTTAATTTTTATCGATTAAATTTATAACAATAAGTGATTAAAAATATTTTTAATATTAAAATAATAAGTAATTGCTTATGAGATTATAAATTTATACTTGTGTGTTACACAAATTATGGGATAAAGATTCGATCAATATAATTAGGTCAAGTAATATTTAATGGTCTATAGATTCACGCCAGGTGTATTATATGATAATTTTTGTTGAGATCCATTTAAATTATATACTCATCTTAATAATAAAAACAATAATACTATCAACTATTTTTATTTTTTAAAAATATCAAATAAAATAACTAAGTGTACCCTAGCTAATATTTTCAAGAAAAAAATATGGCTGGCGGGAAAATGCGGACTTCCGACTATTTTAACTGTCAACCCTCATACTTGTATTGAATTTTTTAAATTACATTGATTTTAAAAAATTTGACACATTTGAAGAATCTGAATAAATATATTTTTATAATTATTTGAAAACCTCCGAATAAGTTTTTTTTTAGTTGAATTATTATTTAAAGTTCTCAATGATATTTTAAGTTTAATATACTTTTGAGGATTACTTCATAATTTGGAGAAAGTATGTGAAATTATTCTCGAAGAGGTTTGGGGGTAAAAAGTCAGAAAGTTCGCATATTTTCGTCAATTTTAAATATTTCCGTCAATCTTAATTTCTTTTTTTGATAAATCTTAGTTTGGGTACACTTGATTGCTTTATTTGATAGTTTTAAAAAATAAAAAAGATTGATAATTTTGTTGGTTATTATTATAATTAGTATATAATTTAAATGAATTCCAACCATAAATTATTATATAGTACACATGACATGAATATATAAGGCTATTGAACTTTATTTAACCTAATTATACTTGATCAAATCTTTATCCCAAAATAATGTTATAAAAGTCAGAGTAAATTGTGGGAATCTCTGACATCAAATAATAAATTACACTTTCACAATATTAATTTATATGATCATAATGTCCCACAAGTTTTATCAATTGTTTTTCTCTGAAAATGATAAAGAACAATATTCCTCCAAAAGCATAATTTTAATGTTTGAGCATCATCACGAAACCTGAAAAATACACATAACTTATATCGTATAATTTAATTTTTATTAAATTTATATTGGTGAGATAAAAATTCTATTTCGAGAGATAATTATTTTTGATATACATCAGGTGAATTATGTATGATTTTTTATAAGAATTCTTTGGTTTATAAATATTTATTAAATAAGTAGCACAAACAAAAAAGTTAAAAAAGAAAAATCGTAAATAGCTAAGAGATTATGATTTGTATAAAAGATATACAAATTATTTAATGGGTCCCGAATTTGATAATAAATTTCATTAATCTATAAACGTGATTCATAAATATGTAAATTATAGCTAAATTAAATAATATATCAATAATATTTGTTAAGTTATGTAATTTGCCAAAGATTAAACACTTCAGATATAAAAGATAAAAATTAAACATTATATTTGAGTAGTAAAGTAATTCGCGCAAAAACTTGCACAACTTATGATTGAAATAGGTCCACTAGAATGAAGATGTACGATTTATTTGGGAAAAAAACTTATTCGTATCGTGTGTTTATATTAAGTTAATATTTTTTATTATTATGTGTTTTAATGTCAATTAATTATGATTAAATAAAATGTACGATAAATTTAAACACATAACATGCATGCATTAACTTGATGTAATACCCGATAAGAGTAAGTTTTACCTATTTATTAGTTATATATATATATGAAGAAAAAGTAGTGTCATTTGATAATATTTTTAATAAATAAAAAAATGCTAAAAGTAACCACATTTGAATATTTTGATTTAAAGGAGATTAGGTAGGATATAAATCATAGAATAGGATTTTTCTTCATAGTTTAGAATTTATTATTTATTGTAATTTAATTATATAATCTTTAGCAGTTTAGTTTTTGTTATTTATAATATTTATTTAATATATAATTTTAAATGGTCAGAAAATTTAAAAATTTATAAAAAAATAATTTAAAAATAGACTAATCTTTTTTTTAGTTAATAGATATTAAAAATAAAATGATAAAAATATCCAAAAAATAAAATGATATAAATAAAATGTCATTACGGCCATATTTTCTGGTCAAAAAGATTTTTCTTTATTTATTTATGTTTAATTGAAATTTCTTAGTTAAGGAAATTTTCTAGCTCTAGTTTAGCTTGGTTTGTTAATATTATAAATAATTAAATATGATTGCTTTATTACATATTTTCAATATAAACAGATAGAAAACAATATTTTAGGGGTTACCGATTGAAGTCATTTGCCTTTTTTTTTTAATATAAGTTAATCAATTTCTTCTACATAATCATTGTTATAAGAGTCAGGTTAACAATTCAAAAAATCAATTCACTCAATAACTTTAATTAAATATATTTTATTTAGCAGAAAATATATAATTGAAAAATATTAGGGGTGGAGGAGAAATAGAAACACAAATATTCTTAGGTTTATTCACGTTGATTATATGTGTACATAGGGACAAAACTATCTTGTATAAAGGAGATTATTCGATTTTTTTTGATAGAAAATTATATTATTTATATATAATTAAAATAAATTTATATGTATCGAACCCTCTTTGACTATCTATTTTTATAAATTTTAAATATACTTATTAAAAATTTTAACTCTGCCTCTATTTGTACATATATTTTATGTAAAAATAAAAATAAATAAGCAGATAATAGTATGAAAGAAAATGATGACTTTGACGCTACCCCTAGATATGTAGGTACTATTATAAGTTGTTTTTCTCATTTTTGATATATTAATTACAAAATTATTAATCATATTAAAATAACAGTTCTTTGATTAAATTATTTTCTGTATCTTTGCAAAATTTTGTTTATATCAATTACTCCATGCCTAACGATATTTCTTTGTTCACTTTTTACTTGTTAATTTTTAAAAATAAATATTTGTTTTTCTAGTCAAGTTTAGAAATTTAAGAAATAATTCATTATTTTATATATTTTTTTTTGTTACTAATACTTTAATTATTTCCAATTCTTTTCCTCACACAAAAAATACATTTTCCTTTTTATCTTGACAAATAGATTATCATGTTTATGTAACTATATATAATTTAATTTAGAATATTGATTTATAAATTGTAACTATGTGAATTGTTAATGAGTATCGTTTTAGATTGTAATATTTTTTAAAAAGAAAAGAGATTGGAAATATATTTGTATTTTGATCGAATTTGTTGTAACAATCTCAAATTTTGAATAGAATTTATTAACTATGCATTATTTAATAGTGAATTTTTAAAAATATATCAGTGTTAACGTAAATATCATAAGTAATAATTTGTCCACATAGACACATATATATTTTAAAATACAATATTAAATAATGCATAGGTAATAGGTCCTACTCAAAGTTTGGTCAAAATTCGGATATACTTCATACCTTTGTTCCTAAATTTTTTTTGTGTCAATAATACCATATAAACTAAAATGAAAAAAATTAATAATAATAGTGATATAATAAAATTGTCATTCTATTTATTATTCTTTAAAATTTGACACTAACTAACCATTGAATAAGTAAAAATAAATGAAAATAATATTTAAAAATAATAAATAATTGATGTCTTTTGGATTTTCCAAACGGTTTTCTTTTTTTCTGATCTAAAATAATACAAAACTTATTTTGAATCAAATTGATTTGAATAGAACAATTCTTAATTCTGAGCAGAAAGAGTAATTTAATAAAAATAATACTCTAATATTTCATATTTGTGAAATGTTAAATTACACCAATATAGTAAAAATTAATATTTCATACTTGTAAATTACACTAGTATAGTAAAAAATTCAACATTATTTATGGATATATTTTACTAATATTAGTACTATAAATAAAAAAAAAGACAAAAAAAGATGCCTAACGTAACTTGCAGCCCCGAAATTTCCGATCACAAAACATTAAAAACAACACCCATTCTGACAAATTCAGTTATATATATGTAATAATCAATTCCCATCATTACCCTTTTAGTATTTTTTTTATTTTCTATTATTTGTCATATTATTAAAAATATTTATTTTAAATTAATATATTAAAATTTAAAATTTTAATATCGAATAATTAGGAGGTGGGTCTTTCATGTGAAAAATTTGAGATTGAACTTTAATGTTATCTATTATTCGTAAAAATTTATCAATACAATTTATATTTTTCGTGTGATTTATAAATTGCTTATTCGTAAGACACAAATTATGTATCACGATTACTTTGAGATTCTCAATAATTTTTTTTAAAACA
The DNA here is from genome assembly GCA_027705065.1 of Solanum peruvianum. Lineage (NCBI taxonomy): Eukaryota > Viridiplantae > Streptophyta > Magnoliopsida > Solanales > Solanaceae > Solanum > Solanum peruvianum. The sequence goes on from JAKWJD010001755.1 coordinate 74,265,171, forward strand.
AACTAAATAGAAATTTTGTATTATATAATAAATAAATGGAATAAAACATTATTTTTGAAGATCTAATATAAGATACTTCTCCCTCAATTTATTTTTGATGCATTATTAACTTGACACATCATTTAAAGAATTCTGATAGAAGTATTTTATAGTCTTACTAATTAATATTTAATATTAAAATTAAAAAATTAATAGAAAAAAATATAAAAAATAATTATCATTTTTTGATATGTTAAAAAAGTTAAAAATACGAGTAAAAAGCAAAAAAGGGAATTGAAGGAATAATCAATAAGTATAATATGATAAAATAGTTATATATTAATTGTTACTAATATATGTTAAATTTAAATATAATAAATAAAAATAAATGAAGAAAATATATTTTTTAACTAATTATAAAAAATGAAAAGTGGATAACTAATATTGAACGGAACGGAAAGTGCTACAAATTCCCTAATATTACACAGAGAAAAGGCAAGGGAAGTGTGCGATTCTCTTTCTCTCTCTCAAAACCTCCCAATGAATTTCTAGTGAGAGAAAGAGGAAAACTCCGATTACATAAACACTGCGGCGTTGTTGGCTACAAATCGGAGCAATGAAAGTGTGTAATGGAAACTGTAGTTGTACAGTGGAAAGAGACGATTGTAATACTACTACAACTAGTAGTGTCGACGATAGTAATACTATGACTGGTAGTGTCAGTATTAGTGATGGTGATGACGGCGCCGGAGAAGTGGGTGGAAGGGTGGTGGCAGTGGTGGGAGTGAAGTTAGATTCCAGAAGTAAAGAGTTGCTTACTTGGGCTTTGGTTAAGGTTGCTCAGACTGGAGATCATGTAGTGGCTGTACATGTTATCGATCCAAATTCTGGTAAAATTATGCCGGAAGTTGAAAAGTTTTTTTTTTTTGCTGTTTGTGTTAATGGGTGTTCTTCATTGTTGTCATTCTTTTATTTGGTTAGGGGTTTTCTTCCATATTTTTACTGTTTATGTTGTGGGTGTTGTGTATACAAGCAGTGGAATGGGTTTTGATGGTTTTATATTTGGAAATTGCTGAGTTTTTTTTTCCATAGTTTTCTGCTGATAACCCTACTGTTATTTGTGTAATGGGTATTATGAGTATGTATTTCTGTCTTATTTTAGTCGTTGATTTGATGAGTGAATAGTTATGACAGTTTCTGTTCTTTTGATTTTGCAATTTGTTTCCCTTTTCTGGTTTTTGGCTCTGGTTATTATGCGGATGTCTCATTTTCACACACAACGGCTCAATTGATGATGTAGTAGTTGACATTTTTGTGTGCAATTTCTTCACTGTTTCTTTCATTTTTTCATTAGTGATGAATGATGTGCAAAGTCCAGGAATTTTTTGGATCTATGATGGGTGAACTAGACATTATGTAGGAAAACTTTCTCATTTAACTCGAAGTGGTTGATTTCATGGTGTTCCCTTTCTCACTTTTGTTGTTCAGTTTTAATGTGCTCTCATTTGTTTTAATTTTGATCTTGTTGAAGATAAATCAGAACCTCTTTCACTGGTGAAGTCATTTGACTCGATGCTGTCTGCTTATGAGGGCTTCTGCAATTTAAAGCAGGTTTTTTCACAAAACCCCTTCTACTCGGATGACTTTATTGAGTTTACTATGTATGGAGCAGAACAGGAAATAGGATGAAAAAGAGATGAGCGAAAATCCCTGCCAGCCAGATATCCGAAGAACTGAAACTGTTGTTGCTTTGAGGGCCTGAATGATCTTCTTTTTTTTTTTCAAGAGAAGTACTTAGTCCTTGGTTTTGCATCACGATTTTGATTTCTCAAATGATTGTTTTGTTTCCTTGCACCTAAATTGTGTTGGAGAATTTTAGCAGTTCTAATATTTGATTTCTTTATCACTATGCTGTATGCGAGTATTTGGATTTTGGAGGTGAATTATTGAGGACTGGGATTTCTAATTCACAATTTTTGTGGTATGTTAGTGGACTGTAGATCACTTCTTTCTTGTGGAATTTCATTAATTTAGATCCAAATATTGTTTAGTTACAGTAAACTAGATTTGGGATTTGCCCTTTTTCTGTTTGTCTGCTGCCTAGTTAGAGGAGCCAAGTCCATTTTTTTTAAAATCTGGATTTGGATGAACTTTGTTTAGGTGCATTTGAAGCTTAAAGTCTGTCGAGGATCACCAGTTCGTAAAGTTCTTGCTCGCGAGGCGAAATTGGAAAGTGCTATAAATTTGATTATTGGGACTTCAGGCAGCCATCATGCCATTCGGTCATCAGTGTCACTTGCAAAATACTGTGCTAGAAAACTGACAAAGAACATCTCTGTTATTGCTGTTGACAATGGCAAGATTGTTTATCAGAGGGAAGCTAGTGCTTCGGATGGAGATGAATCTAGTGACTCAGATATGCCCAGATCAAGATTCAAGAGGAGGAAGACTCTGAACAAAAGTCCTCTGAGCTCAATGCCTAGTAAAGTTGTGGAAGAAAACTCTTGTACAACAGAGAACAATTACATGGCTTTGGTGCCTGTTAAGCCTATTGAAGTCCGGGAGTCAAAGTCTCGCTGGACACTGCTTCGACGAGTGTTTCTTCAGAACTTAGTGGCACCTGATAAATTTCCCGCGAAAAGGCCCTCTGTGATTCATTGGGTTTGGAAGCGACCAAGTCGGCAATCTTTTGCAGCTATCTACCCTGATCATAAACAGAGTGTATCTGACAAGGATGAGCCTCATCATACAAACTTGGATGCAGAGAAGGGGGCAATTATTCCTGTTGGAAGTGATGCTAATCCAATTTCAAATGAATGCTTTATTATCCTTCCTGAGGAACTGGAGGGTCTTTCTGAAAGGTACTCATCAATGTGTAGATTGTTCAATTACCAGGAGCTTTGTTCAGCAACATCTGATTTCCTGCCAGGTAAGTCCCCACCTTTCTGAACTTTGTAATTATGAGCATAACTTCTTCACTTTTCACTAAATGTATCTATATTTGTAGAGAATTTGATTGGAAAAGGAGGCAGCAGTCAGGTTTACAAAGGGTGCCTTCCAGATGGCAAGCAACTGGCTGTGAAAATATTGAAGCCATCAGAAGCTGTGGCACAGCAATTCCGGTCAGAGATAGAGATACTCACAACTCTGCATCACAAGCACATTATATCACTGTTTGGTTTTTGCTTGGAGGAGAACAACCTTTTACTGGTTTATGATCTATTATCCAGAGGAAGCTTAGAAGAGAATCTCCATGGTACCATAACTAGATATTTGCTGCTTGTTTTTGGAGGCGTAAGCTTTTTTTCCTGATTCGCTGTACTGACAACAATGTAAACTGCTAGGTTCCAAAAAGGATGAAAATACATTTAGCTGGGTAGATAGATACAAGGTCGCTTTGGGTGTTGCTGAGGCACTGGACCACCTACACAATGCAGCTGATGGGCCCATAATCCACAGGGATGTGAAATCTTCAAACATTCTCCTGTCCGATGATTCTGAGCCACAGGTTGTTTATTCTTCTTCCTTAAAGTTGCGTCTTTCTGTGAATAACTAGTATTAACTGCTGTTTTGCATCCAGCTTTCAGATTTTGGACTTGCAACACCAGCCTCAAGCTGTTCAAATCATTTAGATAGCATTGATGTTGCTGGAACTTTTGGGTAACTTATTTTTTCATTTTGAGTTCAAATAAAATTTGTCTACATAACTTCATCAACAACAAAAAAAAATCCATTGTCTGTTCATAACTGATTTTATATTGCAGCTACTTGGCTCCTGAGTACTTTATGCATGGAAAGATAACTGAAAAGATTGATGTGTATGCATTTGGTGTTGTTCTCCTTGAGCTTTTGTCTGGTAAAAAGCCAATTGATAATGGCAACGGGAAAGGTCAGGAAAGCTTAGTCATGTGGGTAAGTTGTTGTTTTTACAAATTATGAGTTGAATATCTTTTTTTTCTTCCTGCTGCATTTTTAGATTGAGCCTTTCAAATTGTTGATAACAATTTCAGGCGAAACAAGTTCTGAAGGGCGGGAACACGAAGGAGTTGCTAGATCCGAGCTTGATTGACACTTGTGATCATGATCAATTTGAGAGAATGGTCTCGGCGGCATCACTGTGTATCAGACGAGCTCCTGGAATTAGACCTCAAATTGACATCGTGAGTGAACTTTGTCAGCCACTCAAGTTGGGGTTATTTTGTACCAAAAATGTTGCTACTTTGCATTTATAATATTTAATTTTATTTGAAAAATAGGTGTTAAAACTTCTCCAAGGTGAGGCTGAAATAATTAAGTGGGCGATGGAAGAAGGCAAAACTTCAGAAGAAGTAGACGCTGTCGATGGTGAACAACCACCCTCAAACATTCAATCCTTTATTAATCTCGCATTGCTGAATTTGGAGGATGAGTCCTCACTTTCATGTACCAGCACGGGACCAACCATCTCCGTGGAGGATTATTTGCAAGGGAGATTTAGTCGCTCTTCAAGTTTTGACTAACCATTCCTATGATATATGTCTATGGCTATATCAAGTAACCCTTTTTATGTAAATACCAAGCTTCCCTTCTTGATTGATTGCCCCCCATCACTGGGTCCTGGTACGAGAGGTTTGCAGCCGTTGACCTCCTCCTTTGCCTAGCCTGGGCTGATTTTTTCTTCAACTATCTCCTTTTTCCACAGCTTCTTTTTGGGGTGTAGTAACAAATGCTGCCAAGAGTGTGAGCAAATGATTAGTAGATTGTCACAGGTGAGTTATTGTAAATCAAATCCAAAGTTGAATTGTAATTAAACATCTGAGTTCATATGTAGTTGTAAGAAAATAACTTTAGTTGTCAATAGAGATGTTTAACCATTTCTGGAAATTCTACTCTTTGACCTGCTATTGCAACCTTCATTTTAGTTTGCAGATAAGTGTTTGTTACTCTTCATAATATTATATATCTTCTGTTTTTTTTTCTTTTTGTGAGTCACACAGCTTATTTTAAGTATTTTTTTTTATATAATATACAAGCTTAGAAAACTGTTGATCATTACTTGCCATGTACATATTCACCAGTTTCCATATTTTTATTTTTTTGTACTACTGGATTTTTGAATGGACAGTCTTTCGGAAACATCTCTACTTCCACAAGAATAAGGTTTACGTTCATTCAAATCTCTCTTCAGACCTCACTTAATGGAATTATATTGAGTATAATGTTGTTGTACTTTTACTGCAGATATATCTGTAAGACTGAAAATTATAAAGAGAACTCTGTGGTTTACAAAGTACTTTCGGTTTCCGTTCACTTTTGCTTGTCTATAGAAATATATATATTTTTTACTATTTAATACTTATTTTGTTGTTAAGTTTTACCATCTGCTAATTTAATGCTTTGCTATGCGTTTATAAACTGTTAACATGACTTTGGATATATTATATTATGTTGGATCGTATATGTTAGAAAAAATGTGTTTAAAGACCAAAAAGGTTAAATGCATTAATTGAAAATATCTCCAACTAACTAATTACATATAAGTGTTTACCCAAAAAGTAAACAAAAAATGCTCCCACTTTGAAGTGACAAAAAAGTTGGATATGAAAATAGAGCAATATTTACACATTAACAGCCCTGTCAAATTGTTCAGATATGTCATCATCTAAGTCAATGGTTTCATTCTTGTTATCCTTTTTCATTCGAATAGTCTCCAGCTCCTCACGCAGATAAGCAATTCGACCTTGTAACTTCTGCCCATTATCAAATAACTTGGATATCTTTTCCTGAAACAAAAGTTAAAAAAATACAAGTGAGTTACTATAGTAAGTATATATTTATTATAAGCTTCATGATATACCTTATCCGCAAGCATTCTATAACACCGCCTGAGGTCATCCTGGATTTGAGATTCTGTACGACCAACTCTAGCAGTAGGTACAGACTTTCTCTGTAAATTCACGTCCTTTGGCTTAAAAGCATACTGACTCCTGGAAGAAGAACGGAGGAACTAAATCAAAAGACAATAGATGAGAGCTGCAGTTGCTAATTGAGGTTTATATGAGTCATACGCATCAACAGGACGTTCAACTGATGTGTATGATGATGAGTTCCCAATGTATGTCATCCTCTCTCGTGCACTACACATACAGGTAGAAAACAAAAGCTCTTAGAAGATGATGGTAACAGATGAAAAAACATAGCTTCTTTCTGAGTGCACACTAAGAAACAGCCAAGGCAGCATAGTGACAATCTTTGAGTTGGTAGCACACTAGCAAGGGACACTATTAATGAGCTCAAGTCACTGATCTTCAAGATCATGAACATTAGGGAAACACTTGCACATGCTTATAATTTTTACAGCAAAAAGTGTTAAGAAAATAGAAAAACAAGATTTCTGTAGCTTCAAGCAAGTGAAGCATACAAATAATGCAATGTATAGTATGTAAGTTCACAGTAACTACGTAATACTATGTTAATCCCAACTAAACTGAAAGTTGCACAAGCCGGCAGGAAAAAACAAATCAAATAATGAGTCTCTTCTTTTCGACTTGGTAAAATGATTATTTTGAAACATTCAGTATCATATTTATTACTATTAATTAGCAATCAGTAAAAAGGAGCATGAGTCCCCAAGAATAAGAAGAAGACAGGAAAAGCATAGAAACGTAAGTATAAAAACTAGAGTTATTGCAAATTAGAACAATAAAGACAAAGGATCATTTCTTGCTTGGATTGCTTTGTTACTAACAATAAGAAGCATGCACTTCTGCAAATTGCAGAACTTCACCCATGAGAAGACATGAGTTATCAGAGAATTGTTTCTAAGTCCCTCCATACCCTTCATGTCATTCCACTGAACAAGGAGTTTCATATATTCGTGTACTATATCAGTAAAGAGAGAATATATTGATTGTATGGTTATATTAAACTATGAAAGTTCAAAACTTTAGTAGTTAAAACTTAAATGAAGCTGAATTATTTGCAAGTAGTCAAACTATATTCACTGCATTGCAAAAATATTATATCACAGTTAGGAAATTAGCATATTGCAACTATAAATATTTAAAAATGTTTGAAAAGTATAATTGACGAATAAAAAAGCTACTTTAACTCCTCCAGTAGTATATTTGCTAATCCGAGTAGGATGAAAAGACTATAAAATAGTATCATCTGCGAAATAATGCTTTGGCATGATCCAAAATTTAAAAAATCATGACTTACATTTTCACTTCATCCTCATCTTGGACAGCTGATACAGGCGCTGTCTTTGAGAAAAGCAAACTATGGCTGCTAACTCCAGCTATACCCAGAGTCTCCAAAAACTTAACATGGGCCTTTAGAGTCTCTTCCCTGCAGCAAATGAATATCATTGTAAAAACTAGTCGACAACAAAAGCACAACTTGGATTATGGAAATAATCATAAACTATTGATGATTTTAAGGTGCAAAAGCCCTGAGAAACAATCTGAAATCCTATCAAAGCTCGACAGGAGAACAATCACTCAAAATTACATGAGATATGAACACATTACATTTTGTGCTCATGATCATGCTCTTCATTCAACTGTTTCTGAGTATTTGATATGTCAAAACCACCATCTTTGGGAAGGCTGAAGAGTTCCCTAAGATCCTGAAAAGTTGACAACACAAGCAAATCAGCATTGTTCATACTGCAGCTAGATATACCAAATAAAATTTTAAGAATATCCACCTAACCATGTATATACCTGTTGACTGAAATAACAAAAACTTTTAGAATATCCACCTAACCATGTATATACCTGTTGACTGAAATAACGGGTTTGTTCTTTGTGCTCAGTTGCTGTTTTGAACAATCCTCCTTTGTATACCTGAACCATAAGAGTATTGGATAGAGTGCATTATAGGGAATATAAAATAACAATTCTGCCATAGCCCATAGGATATGACATCAAACATTAGAAAAATAGTGAAGTTTCTTAAAAGTAGGTCAGATACTCAAAGCTAGGAATTCTACGTTTATCACACTAATTTTAAATTGCCTCTCTCTTGGTCTTAGAATCAACTTAAATACAAGTCAAGAGAATAATTAAAATTCAAAGTTTAAAATGTGTTTAGATTCACAATATGTCGAGATTCATTGATACTAGGAATATATTATGTAATACTTCACAAGATATTCTGTACTTAATTTTAGAAGAATAATGATCTTTACTATTGAAATAATAAGTACTCACTTATTTTATGCATAGACTAAGGTTGTATAAACGCAAGCATCCCTTTAGTAAACAACCACTTTCAATAAGAATTTCTCTTTTCGTCCCTCATTTTCACAAATAACAAAGCACATCTTTGATTTTAGAGTTTTTCATGACACAAGGACCATGCAGTTAGCTACAGAGACTACAATTTTAGCTGCCTACGCTCCATCAGAATAGGCATTAGTTTAGTAACATCAGATAATGATCACCATACTTCTCAAGGTAACCAACCACACATAACAATTGATGTATCAAATATTTAGGTCACTCGTTCATTACTAACCAATTGTATATTTTCCACAACTCGTTCAAGCGTAAATACAAATATATACCTGTTTCCTATAGATCTTCTCTTCAACTGTGCCAGTAGTCATCAATCTATAAACAACAACATCCTTGGTCTGCCCAATTCTGTAGGCGCGGTCAACACTTTGATTATCCATGCTGCAAGTTTGAAAGTAAATGGCTATAATCAAATCCCTAACAAAAACTTAAAGAGTATGGGAAGAATAGAAAGAAGAAGCATTTTACAATGAACATTTGTGCTCATATGATTGTGAAAACATCCTCACTTTACAAAATAAAAACAATCCTGAATGTCTAGGAGTGGGATTTTAGCCCTAATCTTCGGAATTTGGTTTTTAGAAACTACTATTCTTTTTCCTGCTTGTCCCATTGTATCACCAATCGTGAGAAATCTTGAAGTAACTTTAATTATAAAAATAAACTGTGATTTACAATTTGAATAGATTCTTAGAACCTGTTTGGATAGGCTTATTTTAAGCCAAAATGGCTTTTAAGAAGCATTTTTTTAGCATTTGGGTAAAAATTTAAAAAGTGCTTATAAGCACTTGATATTAAGCTAAAATAGGCCAAAAGCTATAGGTTAGGTTTTCTAACTTACAGATTTTGACTTATAAGTCAGCGCCAATCCAAACAGGCTCTAAATGTGTAATTTTATTTTTAAAAAGTAAATAAAAAATCTGTGTCCGAATTGAGATCCAAAATTGAATTGTTTGACCCTCTACTGCAAACCCCATCATTCTTTTTGAAATAGGAGCATTACTTCTTCTATTACCATTAATACAATGTAAAAGTCGAACTATAATCTTAGATCCAATTCCCGGACAAACACATTTATCTTAGAGGGCATGGAGGCAGTAACACACTTTGACATGAAACTGAAGTATGAACATTTTCTAAATAAAACACATAAAAAGAAGTGCAACCAATTCACAATCAAAATACAACAATAAAAACAAATAGTATCTATAATATAGATAGCATACAGTCAAACTATCAGAACTCGTACTACTCAAAGAAGGCACTAGGAACATTTTCCCAAAGAAGCTTTGTTATCTGCCAGTAGCCATTTAGTAATGTCTGATAAGTACAAGCCAATCTTTTCATTGAAGAATATATTCTGAGTAGCATACGGCATAAGCGAGGGATTGCAATTCCTGGGTTATGATCTTACTAAAAAAAGAAGGCACAGGATGACCTTACTCTTCAACTAAAATAGTACTCGACATATATGCAATGAATTATTTTCCCTTGATTGAGAATAAATATAAAAACCCAACCAAAATAGATTATGGAATTATAAACAATCTAGATATTAAAATGGCATTCTTAATGGCGTCATTTTTCATGAAGTTGGTTTTGGGTACTGAACTACTGATATAAGCTTGAGGATCTAAAGAAAAGTGGACTGAAAATTGGCAGAATTTGAAGACAAAGCTTTACTTGTATAAGAGAAATATTAAGATTAAACAAGATTATTGGACATCATCAAATAGGAAGCGGAAGACTGAAAATTCTCTGAGTAGTCTAAAACATTAATGTTATCCAACTAAAAGAAAATTTGACGCAGGTCAGTCATCAGGTAACTCTACGAAGATATTACAAAGTCATTCCAAGAATACCTTGGATTCCATGCTGGATCAACAACAATCACTCGATCTGCTCTTGTGAGTGTAAGACCTAGACCACCAACTTGAGAAGTTAAAAGAAATATTGGAGCACCATGACCCTCTTGGAATTCCTGTAAAATTGGCATAAAAAATCAGGATAAAATTTTATGGAGAATTAAATATAAAAAACAAGGAGAAGACAAACATTAACAATCTTCAATCTGTCAGTAGCTTTGGTGGTTCCATCAATCCTCATAAACTGGAACCCATTGGATATTAAAGCGTCTTGGAGGTGATTAAGCATCTTGCGTGTTTGAGAAAAGATAAGCACATTGTGCCCGCCGGGAATCAAATTGTCCTGCATGAAGAAGCATTTGAATTACAAAGACAAGCTACTGCTAAGGTAAGGTAGAACATCACTTATGCTATTGACATCTCACCAACAAAGCCAGTATAAATGTTATCTTGCAGGAAACATCATGTGATACTACTTCCTCTTCAAATTTCTCAGACACATTTGCCATTTGCATAACCAATCTCTCTGCCACAGCACGGTCATCATGGTTTGAGGTTGAATCCATCTCTTCAAGAACTTCTTCTGCTGCCCTCTTTGTTAGTAGTAGTGGATGGTCACATATTTTCTTTAAGATCTGTTCGATATTGAGTGTCATGTCAAATTTGACAAAAAGACATGAAGATGTCTTGAGCAAGACTAAACAATAAAAGCTATTTTTCTTTGAACCAGACTCCAGAAATAACATCAAATTACAAAAATAGATCACCACTCTCAATTTTAAAAAATTAGAGAGAGTAACGTGTATATTTTCAAAACACGTTATGTGCCATAAATACAGGGGAAGCAATCCAGATGTAACACCATACAATTAAAGTGTAATGGCAATGATGGTCACCGAAGGTAAACTAGATTGATTAAGAGAATACCAGAGAAGTAATGAAAACATCTGTGCACAACACATACGTATATATAAAAAAGGAATATTTGGATAGGGAGGATTCTATCATCAAAGGGAAGCATACTTCAGTACAGTGATTAAGGGGTGAGTACGTGGGAAGGGCCGACGTGCAAACAAATTTTGAAAAGAAAAAAAAAGGAGTCTTCGTTTTTGAGGTAAAGTTGAAAAAAGAAAACAGAATCTACAGTTAAAATGAAATTTCTATCCTACAATGATAATGCTTGTCTGTAACTGCACGTGAAAAATGTAATAGGTATTTACTTCTTACAGCTAGAAAAACATAGATGTACATAATTTATAATTTAGTCCAATTCTGCTACAAAATCCCCTAGCAAGGACATAGGACAAAACAAAGTTTAAGAACAAGCCTAGGATCCTTTAATGAAGCCTAATCCGAGCCAAAGAAATAGATACAATCTATATATGCAGGCGAAAGGAAGAGAGATGTACCTAGAGCTGTACCTAGAGATGAAAGAGAAAAGATAACAATGGAAAAGGTTAAGTGATTAGGAGCTTTCAAATTCATGCATCACAAATTCAGAAGTGCCAAATGAAACTGGAGTACGGATATAATCAACCAAAACAATTTTTAGGGATGAAAGATGCATTAACAAGCTCTTTGCAGGCTCAAATCTCAAGTCCCCTAATTGTTAGGAGGCAAGATCGACGATTGTATGTCTCTCTCTTTCTCTTGATAAAGGATAGACTAACTAGTCTGACCTGGTTTTTCATTTTGATATTGTTCAACAACTAATTTTGACCCCATAATCTGGCTTCTCAAAAGGGGATTAGAGGTATACGTGTCTCCAACCACTAATTCAAATTAGAGTTGTTGCGTAACAACTCAGCTGTGTTTCATATGCTTCTTCTACAGAATTTCTCATCTACAAGTTGTAAAGAACAACAGTTGCAATAGGTAGAAACTGAAATACCAAGTAAGCTTGCAAGGTAATTCTTTTAGAATTATAGTAAAACTTTTTGCAAATCTGTTCTTTTACAAGAGAAAAAGAAAAGTTGGAGATATGAATGAGATGTTAACAACAAGAAATGAGGAAAACAAAAGTTGGTTTGGAAGCTGAGTATACATAATCTAGTATTTCAAGGTCGAGTTACAAGTAATAACATGCTTAGTGATCTTTATTAGCAAAATAGGGAGAGATGATTATACAAAGCAAATTCCAGATGATAATATCGCTACTGATTGTGCTGCATAAATCCATTAAAAACTTATGAAATAATCAGAGAGAGTAGGCATGGAGAAAGTTCATCTGGAACATTACAGTAAGTGCAGCCAGCGGAGACCTATCAAAGGATGACAGGACAATCTCACTCTTCAAGAAAGCTGTGTAGAGTTGCCGCTGAACAATGCAGTAAGGTACAATATTAGAAAAAAACTCTAGATAGTTTATCCTAAACAGAAGACTAACAAAACAAGTTACTTCGAGAGACAAATCAATGATAAACTGTCAAAGTGATGGAAACAAACTAATACCTGACAATTTGTCAATTTAAGCCACACAATAATCTCATTTTTCTTGGAAAGTTTTGCGCTGGTCGAGGAATCATCAGAAAATACCTCACTCTTGAGACGTCGCAGAAAATATGGTTGAATGTGTTCCCTCAATTCCTGTACAACGCACGGTAACAAATTTTAGTGGGATTAAGCATCTGCTACAAAACAATAATCCAACAAGGATATCAGAAACAGAGATATAGCAAAAAATCAAACAGAGAGAACAAAAGCATAAATTGACCCAATACCAGGAAATAACATGATTCATAAACAGAGCATAAATTGTAATGCAATATTGATCTAAAATATGTGCACTTATTAATATAAATAATTTTCTATTCTAACACATTGTAACAGAGCTAGAATCATGTACTCATTACCTTGTAGATACGACTCTTCTTCTGAATTTCCTTTAATAAATAAAAAGCAAGTATCCCTATGATTTCAAGCTTGGTATTTCTTGGAGAACGAAAAATATATTTGATTAATTTTCATTTAATTCCTGAAACCCCCCCAGTCAAGACTCATCTTGTTTGATGTTTTTAGTTCAAATGAAGGCAGATAAGCTCACCAAGGCACTTTGAGGTCTGAGAAACAAGCATAAATCTGGCAAGCTCAAGTGTCAAAATATGTCCAGATTAGTTTCTCTACAGAATCATGCAGAGTAGAACATTGCTGAAATTATAGGATCTTTGTATGAAAGATAACTCACCTTATAAGAAAAGACGAAAAAATCCTATATAAGAAGCCATTTTGTAAGTTTAATCATCACGAAAAGTATATTGCACTCCTCGTTTCTCTTCTTTCACAGAGATAAATTAAAAAGAGGAAGTACATGTTGAGTAGAAGTCGCTTCACTTTTATATCCAAAAGCAGCATTATTAGTTTGTACCACTCAGACTTGAGTGATTGCTTTAGCTATTAAGCCACGAAAAGAGAAGTTTATTATTAAGCCACTCTAGTTTCCATATCAGATGTACGTTCATCAAACATAGTGTAAACTGTTCAAGGAGAAACCTAGCAACCATCTAAGACAAACCACCATCAATTAGTTGTGTGTTGGTATTGCTTAATCACTTACAACTCAAGGCGGTAAAACAAAGAACAAAAACACAAATTTCCAGACCCAGGAAACCCCAACTTGACAGGTCCCAGAGTGCAAGTCAAAAGCTTGAGTAGGCAAATGTTAATCGGCTATCTTCTCTGATGAAAATAAAACACCAAGTATGTGCATATCCATGCATATAATGTGAAGACCAGAATGCAGGACCTACATTTTCTATCTAGTTTAATTATTTTCTGCTTTTGGTTGGAGGAGAGTTTTCAAGAAAAGAAAAGAGAATGAATGAAATGTAAAAGTAAATTAGCTTTGCCAAAAAGGACTTCAGGTGATCTGGCAGAGTGTATAAGAATAATACTGAATATGGTGTAGTAATACTTGTATTAGTTATGTTGAGATGATTTCTTATGTAGTGTTTGGTTCGGTATATTATAAATAACATGCATTGCATGATTTTTAAAGTTAACAAAAGTTCCCTCCACAAATGTGGTGGAAAGGACGTGACAAAAGTTTTGAGGGGCAATTGTACCTTTAATCATGTTAAAGCATATGTTAAAATCCTTTGCATTAGTAATACCATGGATTGCCATGTATTAGTATACATATCTTAATACTGAATATAGTGTATATAGGTTGAAAAAGTATACCAAACAAGGTATTAGTAATACACAAAGCTAATACATGCATTATTTTATCGAATGCACCCTTCCAAATGAATCCTTATAGTGTCTTGAATTCTAATGGCGGCACCAGTATTTATTCCAGTGTGAGAGGAAAGTTCTCAGAAAACATGAATTGTTCAAGATCGATGATAACAAATACAAAAGATGAAATGATACCACAGCATCATTTAAATGATGTAGATATTGAACCTTACAAAGAAGACAACAATCAAGAAACATAAGAACACAGAAGAAACTGGCATACACGGAGTATAAAAGATTGGTCTAGCAATCACCTTCGCGACTGCTGAGCCAATACGCTTGTCTCTGTCATAAGCATTTTTATCATTTCCACGAAGAATGAGATGCTCATATTTCTCTTTGAACCTTCAGAAAGAAGTAGCTTATGTTATTCAAGCCCAATATTTTTATATAAGCAGATTGGATTTGAGCATGTCGATATACCATTGTTTGTCGCCCAGCAGCCCAGGGCAGCAGAAGTTGAATAGCGCCCATAACTCCTGTTTGGGGGTAAGGAGTGATAGGAATACAGGAAAAGCAAACACAAAATTTAACTTGATTATACAATTTCAATTGACATAAAAAAGGTAAAAGTATACACACCTTGAGGTGGTTTTGAAGAGGCGTGCCACTTATTATGATACGATGAGCACAAGGAATCTCATGCAAACTTTTAGCCCTCTGTGTACTGGGATTCTTTATGAGATGTCCCTGGTAATTCAGAAACTACTTTAAGAAACTTATATACATTCATGCCTTGAAACTTGTAATAAAACAACAAGGATATGTATTATTTTCATCCATGCATATGCCCTTTCATGTCAAAAAAAGAAGTCAAATCAATGAGAATGAAAGCTTTAAGGCAAATGAAACAATTTAAATCGAATTTAACACTTTTTCAATGTCGAGTAATAAGATGAAGGTTGAACACAACCTCCAAACACTCAAAGGTAGGTCATGACATATTTAAATATGGCCTATGAACTTGCTGCAGCTGGAGCAGATATGAATATTCAAGCAACTAAGATCAGATCTGGCCGCACCCTTCCAAAGTTATTAGGTCAGGAAGCAGGTAAAATCATGTTTTCCAGGAGATATGATCAATGCAACAATCAACCCTACATGAATCAAGAAGTACCTCATCAAGAATCATATAATCCCATGTCAACTCCTCATCTCTGTCTTCATAATACTGATCACCACATAAAGACTTCACATTGGTTCTTACAATGTCGTATGTTGTCAGGAGAATGCCTTTGTCCTGCATAAATGAAAAATAAATTGCAAGTAGGGAAGAAGTAACCATAGAATAGACCCATGCCAAAAAATACAACTTAATATAACCTAGAATATGTAAGTCCATCGAAGCTTTAGATATCCAACAGTTATATGTCAAGTCAAAAACATACACACAAAAGAATATAAAATGCACGAAACTGTGTCAAACACTCATATGTATACACATTTTTTTTATAAAGGTAAGATCAAATACTCATCTTCATACACATTTTTTTAAAAAAAAATTATCATCAGGTACTCATCTTTATATTAAAAGGTATAATCTATAGGAGGAGAGAGGAAGAGAGAAACAAGTTTAGACTCTTCTTTTATCTTTTTTGCATATAATCCTGACAAATTACATTACGATTAAGATAATTTCCATCTGCACAATCAGTGGATGGAACATTTGCGTGGTATGAAATCCATATTTAAAATATGTCCAGTAAAAAACAGACTAAACATGATGAACTTGCAAAGCTTTAATGAGTATAGAAGATGAAACCTGAAGAACATATTGAAGCTCATAATTTCGGAGTTTTGCACTAGTCGCAAAATATCTGCACCAAGAAAGTACCGTGAACACTTCTCATTTCATACTACCAGTTGAAGGAAGAGTTGAAATCAACAAGACAAGATAAAAACAAGACAGCCTTACTCCCTAATTTTCTGAGAAAGGCCTACAGCAGTTAATTCCTTTATCCAATGGGGTAACAAAGTTTTGGGAGCAACAATCAACACTCTCTTTATCAACTTTGAATAAAACAATCCAGCTAAGTAGCCGCATATCTAAAACATGGTAAAAAGAGAAAAAGTTACTTCAGAAATTATTTTGTGGAACATATTACTTATGAAACCTTGACTTTTACCTGCATGGTCTTCCCCAAACCCATGTCATCGCCTAAAATTCCACCCTTACCCAGACAGTGAAGAGACCAAAGCCACTTCAAACCCTCACGTTGGTGAGGATACAGCATTTTGGCAATTTTACCAGGTAACCCATAATTGAACTTTGGTCCACTGAGTGTGTAAGTGTGATCCTCCTCTGAAACAAAATCATGTGAATCAAAGTCATCTGAATGTTTACGCTCATGTCTAGTCTTCCTGTTATGTCTTCCCACTTGAGTGACAGCACTCTCGTCACCAACAACCACACAATCATCATCACTGTCATTAGCGTCTCCTTCTTCCAGGAATTTGTAGGCAGAAATAGCGTTCTTCATGGGCTGTGATTTTCCAGTCATCTGCTTAACTTCTTTCGTCTTTGGTGCTCCAACAGAAGATCTTGTATCATTGAACTTATGGACGACACAATTGTTCTTAGATGCAGTCCCTGAATCAATCTTCTTCAGATACTCCTTGGGAATTTCTCCTCCAATCCTAGATTCCTTGGTTGAATCAGATGAGGAACCAGAAGAAAGTGAAAATGAGGAACCAGCACTTTGGTATTCCGGAATTTCATTCTTCTTAGTCAAATCATGGGGCTTCGGTGCCCTCTTTTTCTCAATGGACAAAATCTCAAGTCTTGAACTTAAATCATTCAGGATATCCCTTATTTCGTTCCCAGAACCACCATGTTCATTCTGAACTGCACTTTTCACCTGACGAGGAGGTGAATCAAAATCTGTTATGCCGAGAAGTCCGGACTCTTCATCATCCTTAAGCTTCATTTCCTCACTGTCATTGTTATCCTCTGAAATTTTGCAAAGGCGGCGACGACCTTTGATCTTCACCTTCGTTATTTTCTCCTCTCCTGTCAGACCATACGCTCATCAACATCAATATCAATAATCAGAAGTGCACAAAAGTTCCCTACACACATCAAAATTTTGGACACAAGCATATCATTTCTCAAGGGGACAGACATTACCTTCGTTTGATGTTTTCTCGTAATCTTCCTGGCCTTCCTGAGAGAGTTCACAGTTTTCACGCACATGTTCGGACCTTTCCATATCTACTGCAGCATTGTTTACTGATTAATATGGAGACAAAAACATGCTGGAAATCACTCGAGATTAAAAAGAAAGGGGAATATATAACTAATCTACCAGATAGGGAAGAACTGTTATCAACAATTTTAGATAATAGTGGGTCCTCTTTGGTTCCACTCGTGGGTTGATCAATCTCCTTTTTCCCTGCAAAATTTCAGTTATTCAAAAGAAAAAAAGAGTTAAGCAGCACAACAAAGGAAAACCTGTAATAGAGACATAAGGAGGCAGATAATCTATTTCCAGCAAAAAAAAAAAAAGAGAAGGGATTTGAGAGACCCTAGTAATTACCAGAAAAAGACAAACTATCAAGAGAGTCAAAAGAATTCTCAGGTGGATTACTTAATTCCTCTTGAATTCCATTCTCGGTTTCATCAATCTCCTTTAACCCTACAAAATCATGCCACATAAGGTAGTTACAAGGAAATAAATAATAAACGACCTGCTATGATAAAATTTTATCTTTTCTTAGCTGCAACAATAACATACCCGATATAATCCCTAATGCCTAATACATAATTATGTTATAACAAATTAAATTACACTAATGGTCCAGTATATATATAGAGGACTACAAAAACAATCGGAGACACACTAGTAATTACAAGCAATCAACATTTACCAGTTCCAGGACTCTGATAATCGGAATAATCCTTGGGTTGATCACTTAATTCCTCTTGAATTTCATGCTTGGATTTATCAATCTCATTCCCCCCTACACAATAGTTAAAAGAGAACAAGTACAAATAGAGATGAAAACAAAGGGCATATTTGACAAAGAAAAGTAGTCAAAATTAGGAATTGCGTAGGTTCGATCAAAAAGAGAGATATGGCTGAATAATAATACCTAAAGGAGAAGATTTAGCCGAATCTGGACTGAAATCAACAACGTAGTTCTCAAAAGTCGATTGATCATTAATCTCTTCCACCTCTCCTATACCATTAAAATAATATATCAAGCTTCTGAAGAAATCAGCAGAAAAATAAAACTACATAGGTAAAAAGGAATACCAGAAGGCTCAGAATCAGGACTGAAATCAGCAATCCCAGAAAAACTAGGAACGGCGTCGTTTCCTATACCATTTGAAGAAAATCGAACTACACCCACACACAAACACAAAAAAGTACACCCATTTCAGCTCGAAACCATCAAAATAAAAAGGGGTTAAACATCGATTTATCAGAAAAATACCTGGAGAAGGAGAAGAATCGGAATCAATAGTAAAAGAGAAAGTGGGAAAGTCGTCATTTTGATTGAAACCTCGCCTAGCTTCCAATTTTGTCATATCATCTACACACAAAAAAAAAACAAAAAATCAATGAATGATTCGCCGATTTTCAAAGAAGATAAACAAGAAAACAAACAGATAAAGTATGATTACCAGGAGGAGGTTTAGAATGCGAAGCAGAAAGGCTACTGAGAATCTGATTATGGCGTTGATTAAGGCTTCGAGGTTGCTGCTGGGGTTTCGACATTGTTGCAGAGTAGTGAGTACTGTAGTAGTAGTGAGTGAGTTTCTGCACAATGAAGGAAGTTCTCTGCTTCTTGCCTTTTTATGGTTCCCGCTTTAGGATGATAATTTGAATTTCAAAAAAGAACCTTTTTACCATGTCTAATAAAATTGCTCAAAAACCTAATTCCGTCGTCGTTTGACAGTTCGTTAGAATTATCGGGATTTACCTTACGTATAAAAATATAATATTTATATTAATTATGTGGGTTTCTAAATTGCAAAATCAAATATCATATTAATTCAATATATGAATAATTTTATCTTCTAACCAACTACAACATTACTCACGTCTAAGCCAGTTATTAAACGCTCACAATTGCGAATCAAATATCATATTAGTTTAACACATGAATAATTTACCTTTAACCAACTATAAAACGTTATTTTACTTATGCAAAATTTAAAATAACTATATAATTCGAGTCTATCAAATTATTCGAGTTCAAATTAAAGTAGGAATATATTATAGATGATCTCTAACTTCTAATATAAGATAATATTGTAATGGAAAGTTAGTAATGTAAGAATTGCAATGATGAATTATTTACCTTAATATATTAAAAAAATTAATATATAGTGTGAACCGTAAAATATGTGTACTTTGTTTAAAAATAAAGTAAAAGTTTGTAATTTTAGTTTTTGTAAGTTAAGTCATCTGCATGCCCTTAAAGTTGTTCACATAATTCACTTAGACACCTGAACTAGGACTTGAGGTGTCTAAATGAATTATGCGGACAACTTTAAGTGGCTATCGATGACTTAAGCCTAAAATAATACACTATGCATAATTGTGATAGCATAATGTCATACAACAATTTGAAATCGAAGTTTTAAAGACTTTATTCTAGGTGTAAATACACCATATCAGGTGATGGCTAACAGAAAAATTCAGGTGTGAATGGCACTACTTAAACTACTTTAATTTATAGTAGAAGATGGAGACGTGGGAAGACTGCGGGAATGTAATGACTCGGTTGGTCATTTTTCAAAAGTTATGTGAATTTTACATTTTATCGTTTTTGATATCGATTCGAGTCTTTTATGATTGAGTCTAAAAATTTTGATTTCGAACTTTGAGTTAAAAGTTGAGAATTTGATAAGTTTGTGATCTTGAAAGGTTAAGTTGCTTAAAAGTGGTTTTTGAGTTCTGAGTGTCGGAATGCTATTCCTTCAATTCCATCAATTCCTGAATGTGGAATCTGAGCGGTGAGAGTTGTCGGTTTCAAATTTAGAGTCTTTTTGGAGATTTGATGTCTTAAGTTGTGAAATATGAAAATTTAGTCTTTGGATTGACTTTGGTCAACATTATGTGCTCGGATCGAAATTCTGAGGGTTTTCTTGAATTACTTAAGGCCTAGGTGAGGTCTTGGTTGATTTTTAAAGATCACAAGTTTGTTTTAGTCTTTTAGGCATTGAGTTAGTTTATTGTGGTTTTCACGAATGTCGGGTCAAGGAGACTTTGAATTCATGTTTTAACGATTCCATTAAGTCCAAAAAGTTAAGTATAATTGATTTGCATATGTATTTTGTGTGCATGGGGTTCCGACTAAATCCCAAGGGTTCTTTTGATGATTCAAAAGTTGAAATGTGTTTTCTGGTGTTGCAGGCCTCACTTTTGCGGAAGTCCGTTGCTCAAGTGATGGGGATGTCACATAAGCGACCTTTGTTTCGGTTAAGAAGGCTTCATTTTTGCAAGACTCGAGTTTCTAGAAAGGTTAGATTTTACGAACACTTGATCGCTTTTGCGTTACTTGGGAGGGTTTCTGTTTGTCATTTTCGAGGTTTAAACCCCCTATTCTATTCTTGAGCTTAAGAAACCCTACGTGGCGTTTTTTAATTACGTCTTGTGTTAAATCATTTGGGTAAACTTTCGTGATCTTAAACCTTCATTTTCCTTTGGGTATTTATGAATCTAACATCAGAATTTGAGATTTTGATTGGTAAATGGAAAAGTTTTTCAACAACTCAAGTTCTCAATTAAAATGGAGTTTGTGAACCATTTTTGAGTCCTTTTTTGAAATAATTTTCCCAAATGAGTTCCTAAAGCATGGAGTAATGTTTTCAAGTATTAAATTTTGAATTCAGACCTTATTTTCAAAAATTACATTTTGAGTTGATCGACCTATTTTTCAAATTTTAATTGATTTGGATATTGTTGTTTTTAGAGATTTATTGTGAATACGTAATTATTATAGATTGTTTGATTTAAGGTAAGTGATCTCCTAAACCTTTTATTCTAGCATAATTCGTGTATTCTTTTGTTATTTGTGTATTGGGAGGAATGAGGATGAGGTGAAGGGTTAATTGTCCACTCTTAATGAATTTTAATGAATAAAAAGGGGTTGAAACTGAAAAAAGATAATGCGATGGATATGAATTGTCTTGTTGTTACCTTATTGATTGATTGATGAAATGCGTGAGAGCATGAATATGACTTAAATTACATGAGTTATTGGTTCATTTATGTGATGTGATATTGCTTGTGTACTTTGATTATTGACATCATGATGAGACTTGTGATGGCAATGATGTCGAGGTCATTGCCTACGAATGTTATAGAGCCGATGGAAAATGATTTCGATTACATGATTGATATAAAATCGATTGGAGGTGGTTTCAGCTAGTGATATTGTGCCGATGAAAAATGATTCCGACGATAATTGATTACTGTGACTTGATACGTTTGATTCTTATATATGACTTGCTTGTTAATTGTGATTGATAGATTTGTTGCGCGTGATTAATCTATTTGACATTAAGATTGACTTACTTGATTCGTTTGGTTGTTGAATTGTGACTATTAAACTATGATTATTGAGCCTTGTGAGTTGTGCATTATTGTGAATTCGTTTGGTTGTTGAATTGTGATAGGTAGAACTGATTTCTGTGCAGGTACGTTGTAGTTTGAGGAGGTTTGATCGGAGTGTAAAAGATTATTAGATTCTTAGCTAGTTGCCTTGTTTACAAGGTTGTTTGTTGGGTATTGTGTTGTTGGTACTCAATGAGACTATGGAGATATACCATGGATAAAAAATCTACTATTTTAGTACAAATGATTTTCGTGCTTAATTAATAGTTTAATACCCATCATTTGGATAAATAATTGTTATATACTATGTCTACTTCTGATTGTCCTGATTTTTTAAAATCCCAATGATAAAAACTTGGCTTAAGTAATCAGCGGCCCGTTAAAGTTGTCTGCATAATTTACTTAGACATCTCAACTTAGACCAATACCAATTGAACACTTTTACCTATACAAAAACTGTTCCTATTAGACATGTTTTGATAATCATCAAAAAATGTGAAGAGTGTGTGATACACTTGCGGTGACGTGACAAAATGACTAATTAAAAAATAACATTTGGCATTGGGCCCCGAAAATTATAAAAAACACACACATTTAATATCTAATTTTTTAAAAAAGAAAAAGAAAAAATGAAAATGTCAACCTATTCTACCCCACCTTACCTCACCCCACCCCAACCCCCTTTCATCTTCATCTTCATCTTCTTCCGCAAAACACTTTCTCAAATTACAAAATCTTATTATTTTCCAATAACTTCAAGATTTTTTTTTTTATATATATATATATATATATATATATATATATACACACACACACATCTTCATCTTCTTCCCCAAATCACATTCTTTCTCATACTAAGAGTGAAGAAGAAAGAAAATTTTGTTGGCGGTTATTCAACTCTACATCGATGACATTGGTAGCTCCAAAATTATTTCTTTCAAATTTTTTGATATCATTTTTGATAAATTTAATATACACATATGAATTTGAGTAAAAATCTTTGTTAAAAAATTGTGATAAATAAATATCGACTAACTTTTTTTATATGTAAAAATCATTTATCTTCTTTCATCTTCATAGTTGATTTTCATTTATCTACATATTTGTAAGATATAATTTTTTTGTATATAAAAAAAAAGAAAAGAAAAAACAATGTTGGAGCTAAAATGAAGAAAGTTTTGTAAACTAAATTATGAAGAAGATGATAGGTAGGGAGTGGGGTGCTTTTCTTTTTTGAAAAAAGTGTAACTAAAAGAAGAAAAATATTTTTTAAGTTAATTATAATGCCAAGTGTCAATAAAAAAAGAAAAAATGTAAAAAAAATAAAAAAGACAATGTTTTTAGTCTTTCACGCGCTTCAGGAAAGTGTAATACACATTTTCTGCCATATCAGCATTTTGTGTCTAACAGGTACATGTTTGAACAATTTAGGTATTCAATAGGTACAAGTCTTAGTTGAGGTGTCTAAGTGAATTATGCGGACAACTTTGAGGGGCAATCGATGACTTAAACCTAAAAACTTTGATCAACATGTTTTTATATACTATTCATATAGTTTCTTAGTATCTAACTTTTTTCTATTTAAAATATCAAATTAATGTAATCTAATTAAACTTTTAAAATTATTAAACATTGACTTTCAAAAAACGCAACATAACAATTAAAAGTGGACGAACAGAGTATTGATATACTATAGATGTTGAATTTTTTCGTGGAGATGATTAATAAATCTCCTCAAATTCCAACCAAACAATCCAATATATATAGATATTAGAAAAAGGATCAAATATTCTCTTGTACAATAAAAAAATAGTTTAAAGTAATATTTTGATTTAAGTTGGCCCAAATTTGGCTATAATTGAGGGACACAGGACAACATGTTCTAAAGGAAGGTACCCCTTGAAGTTTAGCTTACCAACACCTGCCTAAATACAGAGGACATGAATTTTCCAGTATACAGAAAACTCCAATTTAACTTCTTTTTGTTTTGGATTTGGGGAGGATGACGAGACAAGCTTGATTTAACCTCTGGTTTCGTTTTTTCGCTAAACGAAACTCAAATGAAAACAGGAAGACTATATCATCCTAAGTTGTGATGGACGATGGTACCTTTGTTAGAGAATATACAGCAGGTTAAATAAGGACTTAATTTCATTGATCTAAAGATGATGCAGACATGTATTGCTGCTGGTTTTAAGAGACGGACCGTCTTTTGAAGAGGACTTTAGGTTGTTCATCCATATCCTTCATGAAAGTACTGCTTGTTCTCTACTCTGCTCTTTGGCTTTCCTCCTGTTTGATTCGAGAATAATGAGGAGTGCTGTAATGTCAGCAGGATTAACTCCACCAACTCTACTCGCTTGCCCAATCGTTTGAGGCCTAACCTGTACATCGAGAAGATACAATCATGGTAAATATTAGGCAACTGGCGAAAGACCCAACCCTACAAACAATCAACCACAATTCATTTTACCACATCTCAAAAAAGAAATTTTAACAAGGACAATAATGAGGCACAATATGTCATCTTTGTACAGAATGATCTAAACCATTGAGCTTGTGAAAACTGAAAAGTATAAGGAAATAAATAAAAGTTTGTGTGCAAGAAGAGTGCTGTGCTATGCAGATGAGGCAGAAAATACCTTTGACAGTTTTTCACGTGCTTCGAGTGACAAAGTAGTCATTGCATAATAATCTATGTCCTCAGGAATTGGTTTGTGCTGTTGATGAACCATCTACAAGCAGAAAGTCATTGCAGCAAAGATATGAGATACTGGTCCATTAGAATGGAGGCTTTTGAAGGCGAAGATGGAGGATCAAAAAGACCAATGAGTGTGCAGATACAACAGAATCCCCTATTCTAGTTCTAAGTAAATTAAGCCTATTGCATTACTGTTTACCTGTTGAAGTTGGCTCTGCTGGCGTACAATGAAGCCTTCATATTTGATATCAATTTCTACGCACTGTTTCTCCATTCTGGACAGAGTGCAATTTCCAAACCCATGCTTATCAAAAACTCCGTATTGTACATGTGGTTTCTTAAGCAGGCTCTCTAGTGTTGATGAATCCCTTACTGGCTGAGCAGAGAGAAGAGTAACTTCAGCGGCCAACTCTCCACCTGGAAGCAACAGAAACAGGCTGAGTTTGACAGGAAATGAATGAACAAAAGACTTCAGATATTTACTTCTACAATTATAATTCCTAAGCATACGTAATAAGGTTATCACAATATTGTGTCACCAACGAGCATAGGGACGACGGGAAGAAACAACGATCACCTGAAATTCTAACTGCTTTCAACCGTTTTTTCTCCTCCATGATACGAGCTTGCTTCTCCTGGTACATCATCCACCTTCTATCATCTATTAAGCCGATTTCACGACCAAGTGGGGTGAGACGGCTATCCGCATTATCAGACCGCAGAAGCAGACGATGTTCTGAGCGGCTGAAGGCATATTAGACTATTAGCAAGTAGAATTACAGAGACAGATAAGAACTATCATATACAAGTAGACTATACTTCTTAGTAAGGTTAATAACAGGTTATGATGCACTTAGTTATCATAAAAAGGATTGAGAACTATCATAGACAATTAGTCAAGATTTCTCAGTAACGTCAATAACAGGTCATGCGCCTAGACAATAGGTTTTCATTTCTTCTCCTTTCTAAATTTCATGGGGGAAGGGTAAAGGGGAAGGTCCATTATCCACTGAGTTCTGAACCTTGTGCCACAGAGCCTCAGGTCTTTCTCAGTTATTAGGAAAAAAAGGTTGTCATCTTCCAATAGAAGTAGAGCCAGACTCATTTTTGTGTTCTTGGTTTCCTAATGTTATAAGCCCCCATGTAATATTGTCCATGCACTAAATGTCTAACCCTGGGCGTGCAAAGTGTCTTCCATTGGTAGAGGGAATTAGGAATGGACTATTGTCCAGGTCTTGGACAATCTTCAGATCATAAGGTATCTCTTGCGATTGAGTTAGGCCCAATATCCATTATCCTCTTATATACTCTCTTGGCACGTGGAATTCAGTTAGGCCCATCAGAAAGAAATATATAGGATTTTCTGTGTTCAATGACATGTATTAGTCCATAAGCAAAGATAATTTTTTATAAGAACTTTCATGCAATTGCATGAAAAAATGAACATATAAATCTATACATCAGTCAGTAAATACTTCTCAAAAATAAAAAATAAAAAGTTGGTAGGAACACAACAGCTGTACTTAAAACATGAAAAAAAAATACTACACCAGCAGTCAAATGGAACTAATCGGTGTTTACAACAACGCCAAAGGCATAACTATTTCTTTAATCTTTTTCTTCATTTTGTTTCCCCTCATGCATGTCTTGCCCAAGCATTAGAGTATTGAGGTCTACGAACACAAGGAAAGATAAGATGCACTCTGCTTACAGAAGGTCCAGAGATAAAATTGGTATTTATATAATGATGACGAATAGCATATAGCTTGGCCAATAGCAACATGGAAAAAGGAGAAGGTAAAAATGTACAAATCTAAGGGCATAGAGCAGCAC
The DNA here is from genome assembly GCA_027705065.1 of Solanum peruvianum. Classification (NCBI taxonomy): domain Eukaryota; kingdom Viridiplantae; phylum Streptophyta; class Magnoliopsida; order Solanales; family Solanaceae; genus Solanum; species Solanum peruvianum. The sequence goes on from JAKWJD010001755.1 coordinate 74,291,635, forward strand.
AGAAAAAGAAGGTTGTCAATTATCCACAAATGGTATTATTGCTAAGGTTATATCGCTGGTCACGCTGTTAAATAAAGGTTAAACAGAAAATGACTTAAACACAAACAACGTTCTCTTAATTTGGACAACAATGCAACCACGAGAATATTGTGGTTTCATCAGCAAACTTAACAGTAAGCAAATCGTAGCTATTGCATGTTGCATAATCAAAAGGAAAAGAGATCATAGCTATGCCATGACCATTCTTACTTCACTTCACCTTGTTAACATGCGATAAGGCTCTCGAAGATCTTTGGTTACAAGATCATCAATCAGAGTCCCTATAAAACTACTTTCTCTCTCAAGAACAATAAGTTGCTTTCCATCTGAGTGTCTAGCAGCATTAATTCCAGATATGATCCCCTACATCAGGAAAATTTACCAAAAGAGGCTTAGAAGACCTTATCAGATAATAATCATAACTGTTAGTTAAAAGTAGGTACTAGTATAAACATTCCTATATCTTTGGCTACATAGATAAAAATACAGAAATTGAAGTGAGCATCATTGGAATATAAAAACCTGGGCAGCAGCTTCTTCATAGCCTGTTGTCCCATTTATCTGGCCAGAAAAGAAAAGGCCCTCAATTTTTTTAGTCATTAGGGATCTGGAGCACTGATAAGCAGGCAAGTAATCATACTCTACAGCGTAGGCTGGTCTCAGCATTGTACAGTTCTCAAGTCCGGGTAATGTTCGTAAAAGTGGCAACTGTAGTCTCTCCGGCAAACCAGTAGAGAATCCCTACAGAAAAATGAATCATTACATTGTGCAAATAGCAAAGGAGCGTTTTACACAGCAGTACGGTGGCATACAGCATCAGAGTGTTTCATTCCAAGAGAGAGGGAACTAAGAAGATGAATTTTACTTCAAGAAATTAGTCAGCAGAGAGCTTTAGGTAGACTACATATCTTCTTACCAGCATATCTCCATCAATTCTTCGAAAATAACCAAGTCATAACAAATTAAAATAAATTTCAAGGATATCACTAACCAGCATCAATTCTTCGAAAATGTTGATCCCCATCGCAAAATTAAATTTTCGACTTTCAGTTAATAAATCATATAAAGAGTCAATCAGTAACAAACAATTTATACTCAATTACTCTGGTAATTCAAAGGTTTGAAGAGGAGTTGCATGATAAAGAGACTCACTTGTAGAAGATAAATAAGAAGTAAAATTCGAAGTAGGCAGAGAAAGGTACCAGTAGGAAAGGCCTTGTAAAGCTGAGAAAAGAGAACAAAGAAAAAGAGTGCTAAAGCTGAAGTTTGTGTGTGTGTGTGTGTGTATGTTGGGGGGGGGGGATTCTTAGGACTTAGAACTCAAAAGGCAAAAGTTCCTTTTTTTTTAAAAAAAAATACAACTTTCAAAGTCAAAGTCAAAGTCAAATTTTTTTTTGCTACTTCTAGCTGGGATCACTTTGCACCTTACTATTCACAGAGTTGATAACCCCTACTAGATTAATTAATAACACTGCTTCAATGTAAGGAATTTGTACGATAAACACCGCCAGATTGTAGCACCATTACAGTCAACGAAAAGCTTTTTTCCTCCAGTAAGACAGTAATTATATTAACTCAAAAGTGGAAGCAAAACCAAAGAGTCAGCAAACCTGCACGTAGAGCTCAGGGACACTTCGACCCTCAGGTTCAAGGAATATTTGATGAGACTCTTTATCTTGAAATCTTACAATCTGAAATAGTCAAAAAGAAAATCATACTTCACGTGGGAGAAATAAAAAGAAACTAACTAAGTTCTCTAATCTGGAGCCATGATATTTGAACGAAGGACTAAAATTCGCCACAACATAACTTTTTTACAAGCAGGAAATTACCCTCCACTCCCTAGAAGAACAATTTGTAACATTAGCGGATTCTAGTATCAGATGGAATTAATCTTCCCTCCGCTTACAATCTCCAAAGCACATGATTGTTACAATTTAATACTAACAACAGTGGATTCCTATTGTATCAGCAGGATAACTATTAGCTACTATCCTTTAATTATTTAACAATATAATTAACATTCAGTCGGATAAAGTCGATAATAACCCTACTAACTACTCTACATAAATTTTCAATGTTCAAGATTGATTTACATATATTCAATTTGCATCTAGATAACAATTCTTGTCACTTATATAGATTCACAGTTAACATCATTAAGATTAATATTGAATATCCATGATAACTTTTTGCTGGGAGAACAAAGAGGGACAACATTAACACTTAATTGAAATCATTGAGCTATGTTTTCAATTAAGAGTATATGATTCCAAGCTTTCATGCTTGGGAAATAGTAAATAGTAGCCCGCTTTAACAATAGCACCCTCTTATCAGAGTATTTGACAAAAAAAGAACACCACCCTTGAAGATGAAAAAATCCAAAGTAACAACTTCTTTGTACTTGATTTGAAATTGCCAAGCAAATATAAATTTGTCTCTAGAAGGAAAGTAAAGTTGGAAAGAAGATTAAAACTTCCCGTTTCACAATTTTTGATTAAGAAACATGCAGCATTCTCACATCAGTAAACGCAAGCATTCTGCGCATTAGGTGATATTAATAAGAAGATAGAGCTAGAATGGAGAATGTAGTATGAGATGCCTCAAACCAAGAGAGAAGCTTCATATGATGCAACATCATACAATACCTTATCCTCAATGGAGGGGCAGTATCGAGGACCCTTAGCTTCCACCCAACCTCCATAAGTAGGAGTTTCATGCAAATTATCTCTAATTAGCTGATGAGTACTCTTTGTGGTACGTGTAAGGTAGCAACACATTTGTTCCCTTTCTATATGGTAATTAGCATCAAAACTGAACCAGCTTACCTGAGGATCAATGATAAATGTTAGAACATATGAATGTAGAGGCATGAGCACGTATACATCTATATAAATTGGTGATAAAGAAAATTTGATTACTTTTAAGTGAACCTTACCAACAATAGCACACTTTCAAGGGAATTTCAACTCTCCAAATCTCAGACCCTAATGAGATAAAATGAAGGCAACAAGCAAAATAAAATCTCTACAAGTAGCTACTATCAAGAACACAAGCCCCTTCACGATGTATATACTGTTCTCTACGATCTACCCCAGATGAAGAAGAAGGGGGGAGCTGGACATCTTGTAACTTGTATTCTATAGCAGATAGCACCCAGAAATACATGCTTGCAGTTTCATATTACATATAAAGTTGCTCATAATAAATTGGTTTTCTCATCAGACAATCTTAACATCTATTATTATCAGTAAAAATCAAGAAATAGCTGTAGGACCAGGGAAAAAGAGTATTAGATATCGAATTGCAGAGAACTTCTGGAGGAAATCCTAAATCAAATCACCTATCAGAGTACTTATAGAGGAAATCCTAAATCAGATATAGGCTCAGAGAGAGCCAGATCATTTCGAAATGACAAGTAAGTTTCTCCGTAAGATAACTCAAATAAAGATAGCATGAACTTGCAAGTGATTCTCTCTTATACAACATACTTGATAAACAAAATTCAACTAGAGGCATCCACTATTTGTAACTCACCACAAAATACATTGGCGTAAGTAATATGTTATTGGATTGCACAAGTAGTCCAGCATGGTTAGAAATCATAGATACAGTTAAGTCTACAGAACCTACATATTAAAAATAAGCAGAAGGACCTCTTCATCTCCATATTGGGGCTCCAATCCTGAGAAATCCACAGTACGAGAGTCCACACGCGCAGGGGTTCCAGTTTTTAGCCTATCAGTTTCAAAACCAAGGCGCTGCAAGTTTTCTGTTAGACCAACGGAAGCTGATTCACCAGCTCTTCCAGCAGGCATTGAAGTTCTACCAATCCAAATTTTCCCACTCATAAAGGTCCCTGTCGTCAGAATCACCGACGGTGCATAGAAGTTCATTCCGAAGAAAGTACAGACCCCCTCAATGTTGTCATTTTTCCCCAACAAAATATCTGTTACCATTGCCTCTCTGATAAAGAGGTTTGGTGTGCTGGAAGTAGGAGCAATAAGTTAGGCTCTGAAGATGTGAGGGCCACCAATATGTTTGGGATACATAATTTCAAGAAATAGACTTGCGAAGTCATGCACCAATGCACAAGGAATTAATTGAATTTCTCTTAGCTAAGTTTTCAGGTAAGAAAATAGAAGTTTATAGCTTAGCTCAGTTTCCTTTTTATACACAAAAAGAAAAAGAAGAAACAAATTAATTTAGGAGGAGACGAGAGAAATGGATTTAGTTCGGCTCAAAATAAAAGGTGAAAAATACATCAGCACAGCAGTAATCCCAGAAACCTGAGGTGAATATTTTCGTAGCACTTTGCAATGTAATAAAGAAAAGATGACCATCATACCCCAAAGGACCCAAGCAGTTCAACTTCTTGAAGGGTACAGGTAAATATATTTCAAATAATTTGTTAAATGGAGACATGTACAACTTTAACTGAGAAGTACATAAGTTTTGCCAGAAAGAGTATCCAAGACGCCAGTCCCATGTTTGTAACATTTTTAAAGCATATAAAGTATATATTATAACTAGAAATATAAGTATCCGAGATGTCAGCCTAGTATATAAGTGATCCATGAACTGCAATAGCGTGGACGAGAAATTACTAAGATCTATCTTTATCTCTCCAAGAACAATAGATCAAAGCTTAAGAAATACGTACATAATCATACAACAGAAGACCTGTATAGCACTCATAAAACACTTATTTCACTGTGTAGGTCAAAATGAAACACAGGAAAGTGGTAACAACTTACTCATGAGCACAAGTCATTCTTGATAAAAACTTTACTCTATTTTGGGACAACTAACTTACCTCTCAACAATCTTTTTCATTTCTAGAGCATATTCTCTCTTATCTGTCTGTGCACGTAATGCCCAAACAGCAGGGCCCCTAGAGATGTTAAGAACACGTTTCTGCAAATAGCACCTATTGAAAAAAGAAGCTTTCATCAGTCTTCTGAATAATGATAGGTGGATTCAAGAAAATATAACTCAAAGAATATCGAATACGATAAAAAAAAGCCCAGCTATTTTTTTCTACTAGATTTATCTCGCCCCACACCATCTCCAATTTCTTGGAGAACTTGTTCCAAAGACATTGTTTTGCTTGCAAGCTACTTTGTTCATTGTTTTCTTTTTCCCTATTCGGCATCTAGCATAGTTCTTCAGTTATTCTTCCTTCCAGACACACATAAATTTGTAAGCCTGCAGGCTTTTATAGTATTCTTGCCCCCTATATTTTTCTTAGAACTTAAAATTAATGCCAAAATTTCATTAGTTTCCTTTTAAAAGACAAACATGGTTTTGTGTCCTATTTTTTGGAGTTAAAAAAATGCTTCCAGTGAGCTGGTTACCAAACAAGACTAGATGAATTTTTCAAGAGCAACTGGAGTACTAAAGTTTACCTATCAGCTACTTTTCCAATATCACCACCCAATGCATCGACTTCATGCACCAGCTGAGACTTTGCAGGTCCACCAACTGCGGGATTACATGGCTGCATAAATTTTGATTAGTAAGACCACAATCATGAGATGAAAGCAGATCCAAATATAAGAACCACCTTGGGTTGGAACTTAATAGTCCTTGAACATAGCTTAATGGAGTTCACAGACAACAACCAAAAATAAAAAGAGAAACATAAGCCTTTTCTGAAGCGAGGCTCAAAACATGTTATGCGCTTCGCCTCGCTTTATGTGCACTTTTAGTGTCATCCTCAAGGTTCTAAGGCAAATTTTTCCTTGCCAATGAGCCTTTTCTGAAGAAGTGACACAAAAAATTGATATTTAATTTCTTTGGTCATGGATTTGTCATTCATGTTTATAATTATTAGTCTTGGACTAACATATATATTTGTTTACTTTTTCTCCCTTTGCGCCTTTTTTCATTAAAGAATGCGCTTTATTTGCGCTTAAAGCCTCAACGGACCTTAGAGCTTTTTTGCGCTTTCGCCTTACTGATTACACTGTCAGCTTTGCAACACATGAAAGCTCATCAGAAAATTAGATGAGTGCTAGTTTGAGTCTCTCACTCCTGGATGGTGGTTCAATTAAAATTATGTCTTAGTTGCTTAAATGATCTATTTAAATACTCCATAGCAAATACAAAGAGATAAGGTGACATTGGGTTCACTTGTCTTACTCCTCTTTTGCTTGTAACGTAGGTGTAAGATCGCCATTATGGATAAAGGCATATTGTACTGTGGTCACACACTCCATTAGCAAATTCACAAACTTTAGAAGAAAGCCAAACTCAAGCAGAACCGCTCTTAAGAAAGCCCACTTAATTGATAAGCTTTCTAATATCTGCCTTCGCTATGCATCCGGGAGATACTCCGTTTGAGATTATCCTTTGACCAGTTCATGAGCTATAATTGCATTGTCAAGAATACTCCTCCCTTCTATAATGAGGAACCAACCAAGCAGTCCACCACAAGTTAAAGTTTGGAAGCACCTTAGCTATCAGTTTGTAGACAGTAGTACAACATGCAATGCGTCTAAACTCTTTGACATAAGTAGGATTGGGAACTTTGTGCACTAATGTCAGTGTAGTAAAGTTCATCCAGTTAAGACCTTTCCAATTTTCCATCATTTCCTCCCCTTTGATTCCCCATGAAGATTTAAAAAACTCAACTGGGAAGCCATCAACACCTAGAGCCTTGTCAGAAGATAAATCTTTGAGGGCCAGCAGTACTTCTTCCCTTCTTACCTCATGTACCAATTGTCTTTGATAATTAGGTGTAAGGCAGGGGTCATATCTGGCTATTGTTATGTCAATACTTGGCAATGCAGTTTCATTTGTTCCCAGAAAGCCTTTGATGAACTTAAGGAACTCCTATTGCATCTGTAGTGGATCATTTAACATGTCTCCAAGCTCACTACTGATGTTAGATACCGTATCTTTTGCCTGCCATGCTTTCATAAAAGCATGCAAGAACTTGGTACGAGATACAAGTGGCTTTGGATGTTTCTTTTTTTTTTTTTTTTGACAAGGGACTTTGGATGTTTCTCTTAGCACCCTCTTCTGAATGTTGGACCAGTCTGCCAACTGGATTAACAATTCTCTATCTTTACACTGATTAGTTCTGGATTGAATATGTCAGACTGGAACTGAGCCCAAGTAATCCCAAGCTGCTCCGGTAATTCCTCAACTCACTATCCAGGCTAGTGATGTCTCTATTCATTTGGGTAGCTTAGTTCAATCAGTTGAAGTTTCCTCCATACTCCATATATAGTGTGACAGGGTACTATGAACCACCTTTTGAAAAGCCTGCTGGTTAAGTAGTTCAATGAACAGTCTGAAGGGTCTTGGGATCACAAATTTACAAATTATCCCTTGGGAAGCAGCAATCCAAGTCCTTCTATTCCAACCTTTTCTTTTTTCTTTTCTTTTTTATCACTTAGTTGTAGAGTTCCTTCTTGTCCAACTTACTTGCCACTTTGTGCTTACGTATTGTCAGTGTGACCATTTTGTGGAACTAATTGGTATAAGATCTATTCATTCTTCTAAAATTAAAGTTCACTAATATTCCTATGTCACAATTTTCCTCATTTTAAAATTATAAAAGAATACTGCTAAAGAAATGGACCTAAGCCCTAACTCAACCGCAAAAGCTAGCACATGAGGTAGGATTTGCCAAGACCATATAATAAGACCAAGTGCCTGTTATCCCACCGGTGTGCAACTCCAACAAATACAACTTAAAACATTAGTAATAAATAAACACCAATGAAGTACATTGCTGATTGCACGCAATGGAATTAGTCCACAAACCAGAAAAGACGAGTTCCTATTACCTGCCATGCGATGCGATCAATATTAAGAGTAAGAAGCAGTGTTTTTGCCCCTAATCGTGCTGAAGCAAGGGCAGCTTCACATCCTGCGTGGCCTCCTCCCACCACAATCACATCATATCTTTCATCACCCACCTCAGCATAGCTACTCGAGCCTGCCAATTCTTTTTATTATTCATCAGACGTTTTCAGCAGAAAACATGACTAAATGGTACTAACGAACTGTCTAGTATAGATTATTAAAATGTTTGCAAACTATTTTGTTATGAATGAGGCACAAGATAATAAATTTGGTGAAATTAGACTCATTAGAAAGAGAAGCAGGCCCAAGCCTCCACCTTTTAAGCCGTCAAAATACATTTGGGACCAAGGAGCATGTGCACTATGGGCGGCTATATATACAATCGGAGCTATGAACTTGCATCGTTATATTCTTAGTTGTTTCATTAGACAAATTCTGGAACCTACACCCTTCTTTATTCTCCTCCTATTCCCAATCTATGGTGTAAGGAAGGAGATAAACTCCTACATCAATGTGTATGACTACACTTCCCCATATTAATCCAGCTCTCCTTCACTACGTATTTACATAACCAACTAATTAATCAGCTTAACAAAAGCAATAGTTCTAACAATCAAGAACTAGTTTTGATTAATGATGCAGATTCATTTACTCACGAGAAAGTTAATAGTCCTTTTCTTTAATCAAATTGGGGGTAGGGAAATACTAGGTGGGGAATTAACCTCGCCAGCAAAGTGAAAGTTTACGTAACCAACCAAATACACTAGGTCGTCAAGTTAAAATGATAACAAAATCATTGCCACTGATACAAGTTTTCATGTAGTTCTTAAATATTAATACTGAATATGTCAAATTGGCATAAGCTAGAGAATATTCAAATTGAAAGTGTAACTTTCTTTTGTTTTGCCTCAGCATTAATAAAATGAAGAATTATGTGTTTCTACTTACCATTCGACGGAGAACTGGAAGCTACGACGGTGAAAGGCCTTCTAGAGGAGGAGTACAAAGTGCATAAGCTACCGGAAAACTGAAAGCTCCGGTATAACCTGATAAATTGACCGTGTTTACGAAGAAATGGAGAGGAAAAAGAGCGAGGAACTAGAGAAGCGAACCGGGTCCAGTTCAGAGAAAGAACAGTCGCCATTGAAGTTCAGAGGTGTAAAGCTGTTGAAGCTGATATATATGAAGAGATAAATTTCTTTCAAAATACCCCTGTATTTTGTATGTATTTTGAAGTGCACCCCAAAGTTTTTAGAACTACAATAAGGTCCAACCTCCTTAAGGGGTGTGCATCCATCAGGTTCAGTTTGATTTTATGTATTATCGATTCGGTTTATCGATTTTTTTAAAAAAAAATATGTTAAATCAATAACCAAATCAATAAGATGTTTTTTATCGATTTTGGTCCATAACGGTTCTATTTCAGTTTAACTAATAAGAAAATACTTTTAAACAAATATATGACTTTTCTAATAAATTTGATGCGAAGACATAGTAATGTACCTTTACAGATGCTCATAAAGTAGAAACAATAAGAACAAACATGAAAAGAACTATACAAGCGTAACAAAAAGAGAAATTAAGAGTAATATGGTTAATGTGAAATTGTGAACTCAAAGTCACTGTGAAGTGTGAATTGAAGGTTAAAGAACAAAGATAGTAACTATTAAGGTATCCAGATCAATTTATACGACATTTAACTTGGTTTCAGCGGACAATATGTTACCCAACTTTGAGTATGCACAAATAGACAATTAAACTTGTATAAAATTGAATAAGTAAACACTCGCATTTGAAATAATTAAACCTTGAATTCATTTGAAAAGGCGAATTCAGAGGAATCATAGACATTGTAACACTCGCATATGAAATAATAAATCGATTATTGCTATAATTTTCTATTCCTGATTATTGTTTTCTCGACGCGAATTTTATTGTACAACAACTAAATATTTAGCTTTTATATAATATAGACTGAAAGTTTATTATTAAGTTAACTTATAATCTTAAAACTCATGAAAATTATATATTTATGAAAAAATAATTTTGTTTATACATCTAAACAGAGTGTTATATCTTAATTAAATTATCATGTATATATATACTTATTTTTAGCGTCAAATTACTAATAAAGACAATACTTAAAAATATTGTTCATGGTTCCATCATGTCTTTATAACTCTTTGAACAGTTTATACAAAAAATTCAATTATTTATTATCGTCAGATGAATATATATGATTATATATGTGATAGCTCTTTCACGTGCGCTGCATGTGTTCCATGCAAATAGTATGTACAATACGAATTATATTAAAATCAAAGTGTAATGAATAATATAATATTTAATGTGGAAAAAGTACAATCTTAAATTAAAGTACAAATAATTGTTGAACGACAAGTGATTAGATATTTTCTAGATCTGCAAATTTGAACAACTAACACACACTTTCTTATTAATAATATTTTCTATTTATGTTCCACTTCGATGATTAGATTAGTCTATACGTATGATTGAGCAAATAAGCAACTTTAGTAACAATACATATGATTAAGTGTAGATCGAACTACTACTAACTGTGTGAACCAATAATCCAAGTAACTAAATGAAAAGGATTATAGCAATATGTTAAACTTAAGTGAGAAAATCAAACTTTACAAATTCAAGAAGGGTTGTAGTGAAGTTTGATTTTCTCACTAGACTTAACTTATTGTTATAATCCTTTCTTAGTTACTTGTGCAAAAAGGTGAAAGTCTAGGCAAGGGAGAAGAACGAAAAAAATAATATATTTGGACAATAATGATGATATCATGAAAAACTAACTTAGTGTCACGACCTAAAACGAGTCGTAAGTGACACCCACACTTAACCTCCTAGGTGGGTGAACCAAGATATCCAAACCCCAACATATACCAATAATTCAATCGGGAATAACAAAAATATTGTGGAAGCTCCAAAATTTATTAAAGTAACCAATCTGATAAACTCTAAAGTTTGTTACATGTTATCCCCAAAATCTGAAAGTCGTCACATCAAGGGCATCTAATTTTCAAATTCTAAGTCTAAGATTATTAAGGACACCAAAATAAATGAATAAAATAGTTTATGTACGAAAACTAAGGACATCTTGCCATGACCAAGAGAATTCAACACGCACATGAATGAATAGCTCACATTGGAAGCTGATATGCTGGAGATTCGCTAGAGCTGAGGTCGAGTCAAAGTCGACGATACACTCGCTGCACTCCATAAAAGGGAAACAAAGAAACACACAAGTAGGGCTCATACGGGGCAACATGTACTAAGTAAATATCATCGTCCAACTCAAAATAGTAACTAATATACAAAGAATAATAGTATAAAATCAACTATAACACTTAGTAGGTGATACACAACAAACAAAATGAAAAAAGTGAAAATTGAAGCAAGTTCGTAGTCAGTTACAATATCAAGCACACACGAGGACTCGTGCCTCCACACCACACTCGTTGGGGAAATGGGTTCTTTGAGATTTAGTACATTAAATTAATTCAATATCTTTTTCCTTTAATGTTACTGTGTCGGAACGCGACACTCTGATCCAATTATACGTGTCGGAACATGACATTCGATCCAAAAATATCGTGTCGGAATGTGACACTCCAATCCAATAATACCGTGTTGGAATATGACACTCCGATCCAATAATACCCTGTCAAAATGTGATACTATGATTGAAGAATACCGTGTCGGAACGTGACACTCCAATCCAATAATACCATTAATTTATTATTTATTATTATCACTTCTCAATTCATTGATAATATTTCATCAAGCCTTCTTTATTCAAGACATTACTTCGATAAAAAGGGTTCAAAATTATAAATTCTACGGTCTCAGAATTTCAAACCAATCACAAACCACATATGCACCATATGCCCAAACATACTACTCAAACTTTTCTACCCAATAACACTTTCATTCAATAGTTAATAATTAGTTAATCATTAGCTAATAATGGAAGATATAATTTCTCCCCTAAACCCCACAAACATACGCTACAACCCTTTCAATCTCTTATTTAACCAACATCGATAACAACTTTCATCTCCAACTTATAACATTAACGTCTGATGCCTTTTTCTCTCTTTAAAATCCCTAACATCCAATTACCAACACATTATAAAACAGTAATAATAATAATAAAGATTAACGACAGCCAATTGTTAATATTCATAACATAAACTTGCAATTGAGTTGAATTTTACCCAAAGTCTTTCCTTCAACCTTGTCGGCGGTGCTAAGAACCAAGAAGAAGAGGCACATGTGGTTTTCGTATAATCAAATAACATTAACCCTATTTATTAAATAAATAATTATAAATATGGTAATATATACCAACTATTAATTTTAATGTTATTTTCTAGTTTAACTACTAAATAAGTATATTATTAAAATTACCCCACTAATGTCATAATTATAATTACGAATAGTTCATCAGAATATCCATTTAGAATCTATTGGAAAATATTTTATGAAATAAGAAAAATCTATTACTCAAAACGACCAAATGAATCTTTACACCTAGTTGATTAATGGACCTTGCAATGACAAGTCCATCAAAATGGTCAAGCCCTAAGGATACATGGTCAAGCCCTAAGGATTCTTATTGATAGCGAGTTATAAGGGCTCTATAACTATAAATGAATAAGGAAAAAAACAAAGACAAAGACAAAGACAGACAAAAAATTGGAGTTAACGCAATATGAAAATTTTGAACTTTGAAGGAAGTTTGAGCCAAGACGGAAAAAATGAACCCTCCTAATTAAGATAAGTGGTTTAAAATAATCTAAAGTAATTACCATTCATTCATGTTAGCCCTAATTCTGAACTCTACATTTTTCTAAAATTCACAAACCACTACTCGTAACACATTTATTACATATAAAAGTACATGATTATGTATGCACAAATTTTTTACACGTACGTTGTATATGTGACCCATGCAAATAGTGTATACAATACGAATTATACATTAATTGATGAGGGCAAGTAATTAGATATTATCTATACCTACAAAGTTAAACAACTAACACATACTTCCTTATAAATGATATTCTTGATTTATGTTTTACTTTAATGATCATGTTGCTCTATCATGACCAAACACTATTACTTTTTTTTTTTTTTAATTTAATCATATATTATTATAAGTGGGAAGCTCTCAACTTCAAAATTTAATTACTATTTAGCCCTTATAATAAATTAAAAAGTAATTAAATTTTTAATTAATTAGATAATATTATTGAACAACATTTTCTGTCAATTAATTTGAAAGTTGAAAAGACTTAATCACTTTATTAGGAAATTTGAAAGGATGCATGAAAAATGAAAGGAGTATAATCATTTATGTATGGAATTTAAAGGTTTACATCAATAGGCTTATATACTTCATTGTATGGAATTCAAATGGCTACATCAGTACCATGACTGAGATATACTCATATTCATCATTTGAATTGTCACAAAGAGAAAGTTTTTCAGGCTAGATGAATTCAAAAAATGAAACCATCTTAGCTTCTTGGGCAAATATGCTTGGTGCCTTGATTGGATAATCATGGTTTGGGATATCAGGATCGATATATGAAGAATAAACTCCATAAGATGGATCACCAGAGTTGTTATTTATTCATGGTTATATTATTACATATCTGGCATATGATTGAAAACATCTGCCATGATGATCACCTGTCCGGTGATAATCTCCCCCACCACCCGAAGGTCCTAGGATACTCTCTCTCTCTCTCTCTATATATATATATATATATATCCCTTAGGAGGGTAAGGTAACAACTGTTTTTTTCTTTAACATTTTCATATATGTATTTAGCCAAAAAAATCGAACCAAATTTTGTTTTCATTTAAACGTGTAATATACACGTGCAAAGCACGTGTCGAGAACTAGTGGATTAAAAAGCAAAAAAAAAAAATTGATATATGTGATGCTTTAGAAGTTGAGGTTAAAGCGTTCAAAGATGGTACTATGTTCAGAATAATCTTTTACCTCTTGTGATGAAAAATAATTCCTTGATTATTAAGAACATTTTAGATGGAATCTGAGAAACTTCATTGAGCATATCAATAAACATAAGATGCATTCATGAGATCTTAAAAGAAAGGGAAGTGGTGACAGTACAAACTTCTGGAAAAGTCAACAACTTGAATTTTTTTTAATTTAACTGTGTATTATTTTACAGCACTGATTTCTCCCTAATGGAAACATTTCAATACTAACAAAAAAGGAACAATTACTCTCCATAGATTTTTGTATGTCGTAATTCAAGAATTTATTGAACAAAATTGGGGAAATACCTATGATATCTTGAACTAAGATGCACTGATACCAGTTCTTGAGCTAAATCTGCACGAATTAAGGATCAAAACGATAAATACGTAGAATCAGAACAAGTAATTGCTGAGATTCGCGCAGGAATATCCACTTTGAATTTTAAAGAGAAGGTTCGGGATTAGGTAATTTTCTTGATTAAGGTTGAATCAGAAGATGTACAAGTAAATTAGGTCTTTTACCTTTATAGTTGAAGATGGAAACAGTGTTGAACTGAAAAATTCATCACCGATCCGAATTCATGGTGTTATTAGAGTTCTGAACACCCAAATTACAAATGAAGATTGAAGCAGTCCTTTGATTCGAAAAGTGAAGGACTATTTGGATACCCTTGGACGACCATCGTGGAGCTAAACTGAGTGCCACTTGGTTTCAACATTTCTTATTTTTTTAGTTTGGTCATTTTAGCTTGTTGTTGATGAATTTTTATTTTGGTTTTGAATCAATATTCGACTCAAGTAATTTATGTTAGGACCCTCTATTTTCAATAAATGGGCTTTGCCCATATTTAAACAAAAAAAATATTAGTTGGTTTGAGTTGTTTTTATAAGATAAATTTATAAATAACATTCTATATGTAATGATTTACATTGGATCTGATCATGAGCAATATCAAATCAAATCTATCAATCTAAAAAACTCACCAAAATCATAATCTTAGTCAAAAGATCTTTATTCATAATGTAGGTAAATAATTTATTATTATTGTTTGACTTTATGGTCACTTCAGTTTATATACCTTAAAGTGGTTCTCTTGTCTCAAAGATCTTTATTATTGGTTTGAGTTGTTTTTACAATATAATATTTGGAAATCTTATAAATAACATTCTATATTTATTGACTTACATTAGATTTGATCATCAGTCAATATTAAACCAAATCTATCAAATCCTAAGAATCCACCAAAATCATAATCTTGGTAAGAAGACAGTTATCATAAAATAGGTAAATAATTTATGGGAAAATGGGTTCGTAATACATTCAAACCTTGACCAAAATTTTTGTAACAATTATTTTGAGAATAATAATTTTTATAATTTTGATTAATTGTGATAGCATCAATATTATTGGTAGAATACATAATTGTATATCATAACGGTAAATTCAAACTGGTGGGGAGAAAACACAATAATGTGAGAGCATATTGATCATTGGTATATCATCAATACTAATTGTCATAAAATTAATTGTGATAATCTAGCAGATTCATGAACTAAGGCCTTAGCAAGATAAATAGTCTGAAATAGATCGAGGGGGGATAAATTGAAGCTAAAAAAACTCTAATTTATATATAAGACAACTCAACCTGGGAAATATAGATCATATAACCAAGTTCAATGGGAAAAACAAATCATATGATGACTTGTTGTGTAATCCACTAATATTATTTTTACTAAATCCCTATGCTGTAGTGCATTTATGCTATAATGATTTGTGGAGGTTGAGTCATTGAACTCTTAAAGAAATTTTGTATCTCGTATGAGTGGAACTTTGAAAGATTTTACATATATAGGTGTGAAAGTAGGCCTCTTTATATGAGAATGGGTTTGTTCTAACACAAGCTCATGAAAACTAAAATTGCACAAGGCCGTAATGTGGCTATTAAAACATGTCAATACCTTGATTATTGTGTGTAAGCAGTGATACATTTTTTCTCTTAAGAAGTGATAGTTCAAGTCTACAATTACTACTCTGGAGTAAAGATTATTGTTTTAGTAAGTGAAGATTCAATGCAGATCATTAAGCATAATAGCTACCTTTAACTAAATTGTGAAGTACTCTCTTATCTTAATGTTAAAATGATTGGGGGATTGTTGGTGTGACAATTTAATATTAACAAAAAATATAATTTATTTCACATTATATATCATGTTATGTTCATTGGTGTACATTATATTTGTATATCTTTACTCTCATCAATTGTGGAAGAAGATGGTCAGTGATTTTAGTAACTTTTGTAACCTCACACTCTTCATTTCACCATTATTCTACCTCATTATTCTTGTAACCTATAGGTCATTCACTTATCTAAATTACTACCAATTATATTCTCATCCATTGCAATGAAGAGTCTCCCGCCTATAAATAGTGTGGTCTTACTATGCGTTGATTACAATAAGAGATATACAAAAAATATATAGTGAAAAAGATGAGTAGTATAGTATTGTGTTTAATAGAGATCAGTGTAGTGAAAGAGAGATTTTTCTACGTCTTCAACTATATTCATTATACATAATAGAGTAATTATTTGTGGAGTTTTGGACTCTTCAACTAATCCGAAATTGTTTGTGTTGTATGACGTGTTGTCAGGTTGTTGTATCATGTAAGGGACAAGTCAAGAGCCAAACTGTTGGATCGATGTAGATTATGCTGCAGTGGACTTGGACATCCTTAAAGACAGTGAGATATCGCGCCTCAACCTAAAGATATATTCGCTTATTTTTGTCATTTATATTCAACTGTAATTTATTATTTTTCTAATATATCACACTAACACTAAACAACTACTAATTAAATTAACTTTGGAGCTTCTCAACATAGAAACTCATAACAAAAATAAGTATTACATTACTATATTAAATCATCTTTTCACACTGCATCTGTAGAAAGTATAGCAAAAATGCGTAACGAAATAAATGTTTGCTTGTATAGATATTTCTCACAAAGCTAATTGATCACAAATTTACACCAAAAATAATTGGTTAAAACTGCTTTCGTACAATACAATAATAAACATGATTTATCAGCTTGCACTTTACAAGATATCAGCTTATTGATTTTGCCTCAATCACATCTTTATTTTAGGATACAAGAGTACTAGAAAAGTTTATTTACTACATAAAATATGCTAACTCTTTTACCAAGGACTCGTAGCACCAACGATTGCTAGAAAATCTCTTTCGGCTTGAAGAGCATCGTCAAAATGAACTATTCTTTTGATGCTTTCGATGGTGATCCGAGCTGCTTTTCAATCTCTTTCCAGCTGCGATTTGGTTTCTGTTG
Source organism: Solanum peruvianum (assembly GCA_027705065.1). NCBI lineage: Eukaryota > Viridiplantae > Streptophyta > Magnoliopsida > Solanales > Solanaceae > Solanum > Solanum peruvianum. The sequence goes on from JAKWJD010001755.1 coordinate 74,308,880, forward strand.
GTGCAACTGCTTCTCACACATCTTAGTGTTTCTTCATCTTCTCCCCATCAAACGCCTTGGGATTTTAAGATCACATTGGCGTAGCGTTTCTTCAACATGGCAGCCCGGAGGTTCTTGTTATATTTTTCCATGTCCTTAAACACCAATGATATGATGATCATACGTACCTAAAATCTATCTAGAGACCAGAACGTAACAGCAATGAACAAGAAGTAAGAACCCTAAGTAATGAAATTAAGGAAGCGCAACAGTACAATTATATATACACACATGTGTATATAGGACTTATCCTATTTTGCATTATTAAAAAAAATTCCTTTTCGGGAGTCGAATGATGTCTATTTTGATATGTTTTTAGGTAAATCCATATGACATATACAAAAGAATATTGATATGGTCCCATAGTTTAAAAGGAAGGAAGAACAAAGTAGTGTATAGAAAAACCCTTGATAAAGAGCACTTCACCCTAAATGGAATTTACGCGATGTAAATTCAAATTAGTTGGACTCTAATATAGATACAAAATAAGAAACCAAAAAAGAATTTTTCCATAGGATGACATGCCTAGTTAATCAAACTGACGGTTTTGCTGCATATACTTGCTTTAATGAAGATATTAGCAATGAGCTCATTGGTAATAACTTAGATTTTACCAGCAAGTATTAACATTACTTCCATATACTAAGTAAAATAATAATAGCTAATCATAAGTAGTTACTATCCATTCAAAATTATGAGAAGTTAATATTTTTATACCATCAAAATCATAATATAAATAGCAATATTTTTGCAGTTACAATGACATCTTAAAGGTAATGAAAACTCCTAATCTTATCTGCATTCTTCATGTGAATCTGCATTAAAGTACCTGAAATAAGAAGGAAAGTAATAAGTAAAAGATAAAAAATGTTAAAAAAATTAGATATTTCTTGTCTAGAAATGCGGCATTTGTGATGTTTTTATTAAGTATAAACAGTTCAGTTGCAATATAGTTAGTGTTAATGAAACATATAGCAGTAATTACTTGGTTAAGTGTTGATGAAAGGGCAGAGGAAAACAAGTCTGATAGCTAATCAGAAGAAAACACATACTAACCTAACTGCTTGGTTTTGGAGGTTGGTTACAAGAATCAACGCATGTAGTAGGCGGCAGCACACGTGGTGCATGAGAGAGCTTTTCAAAAATATGACGGAGGCCCTCATGCTCAAACATGGATTCTAGTATGGTATCCTCTGACTCAGAACATGAAGGATCCATCTTGGCTTCATGATTCCTAGACAAAAGAACATCTGAATGGTACTTCTTTCTCGTCTGCTGTTCAATCTTGTCAACCTCCCATTTTGATGTTACTGGACAGTAAACATGCACAAATTTGGTCTGCCCATTCCTGTAAGCTCGACTGATGGCTTGCTCTTCTACTGACGGATTCCAGAGAACGTCAAGCAAAACCACTCTTGAGGCCCCTATCAGACTTATTCCTTCTGAACAGGCTTTTATGGATGCAAGAAGCACTTTTACATCACTCTTACGGTCATTAAGAGAATTTATAGATATCTGCCGCTGCTTCACATCAAGCTTCCCATCCATGTAGAGAATCTCCCGACCTAAAGTCCATCCAAAGAGAGAACTGAGTTGCTCCTTGATCAGGTTTAGAGGATCAAGTAGTTGGCTAAATATTATAACCCTCTCCTTCATCCCACCGCAAAGTCTGATAAGCTCAACAACAAATTTCATTTTTACTCCGGTATCTGGATCCAACCGACAACCTCTCTCTTTTAGCTGACTTTCTAAGTCAGAGAACTCCTTCCTATTGGCCACTAATGATGGATGAACAGAGATAAGAGACACCAGATTTTGTTCATAAAAGGAGCTTGGATTCTCAGGAATCCTTCTAAGCAACTCCTTCTGCAAATCTGTCGGTTTCAAGTGAATTACAGTGTCCCTTATACCCGGAAGGCTTACCTTCTTTACATTTTCACTACACTTATGGACAAGTGGTGAAATAATGTCCCTAAGCTCTTCCAATGCTCGGGCATTCTTGTCGATGGAACTGCTAAGAGAAGCCCATTTCTGCTCCAAATCTGCAGCAAACTTTGGACTGACGACGCAGAGAGTGTTGTATAGCTCCTTGATGTTATTCTGGAAAGGAGTTCCAGACAAAACTATGCGCTTCTCTGTTTCAACCTTTTTCAAAGCTTTCCAGACAAGGCTTTGCTCATTCCGAGCAGTGTGCCCTTCTTCAAGAACCAGAAGACCAGGATATTTAAGAAGGATTTCTCTAATCGGCTTAGCATAACCGTCTCCATCATCTCCGGTAAGAATCCTGAACAAATCATAACTGATCCCCAAAACGCTATTACCTTTAACCCAGGATCCCAGCTTCACCATTCGTATAAGGTGTGGATTTCTCTTTCCCGCATGGGATAAACAGCGAAACACACTCACTGTAGCTTCATCTTCCTGTAAAGAGAAATCTTTGCTGTTCAAGTTGTGGAAGGGGATGTCCACCTCCCATTTCTGGAACTCAGCTTCCCAGTTAAGCAGCAAGCTGGAAGGAGCTATGATTACAGGTCGAGACTTTGGAAACAGCTTCAAATACGACTGAAGAAATACTAGGGTGAGACGGGTTTTCCCGGTTCCAGGTGGATGTGAGATTATGCATCCTCCTTTGCTATCAGATAGGGGCTGTCTCAGCCTCTCGAGATTTATATCTCCGGCAACGTTTTTCCACATAAATTCAAATCCACCACGTTGATGAGGATGCATGGTTGATTTGGCACTTTGTGGAACTAAATCCCACACAGTTCCTTCTTCATTAATCAGAGAATCTTGGACTTCAGAAGAATCAGAGAATCTGAAGCCACCAACATCCAAGAGTGACGGCGATTGTCCTAATTGTTTTCTTTCATATCTCCCTCGAGTTCTTTGAGCCTGCAATGACAGAAATCCAAGAGTTTAAGCGTCAAGCAAAAATAAATTGAAGAGCCAGTTGATAAAATCAAATATAAGGATAGCATGTTGAAGTAAGTAACATAGACTAGAGGATTAAAGTAGTAAAGTAGCAAATCCAATGAGAACTCAAGTAACTATAAAGTTGCTACATACAGCAGACAGGTGAAAGTGCAGCATACAATTTTCCTTAAAATCAAATATAAGGATAGCATGTTGAAGTGAGGCTTCTTATGCTGAATATCACAGAGGGCACAACCAGCGTTTGGCTATGGTATCAACACAAATGTGAATGATCAGCGTAAAAATCCAACTAAGTCATGTTGAGGCTAGTCCTTTCACACAAAAGCAGTATACTCACATAGTGCAGTTGCTGACACAACACACTGCAATGATCCGACCTCTTAACAAATCTGCAAACGTGACAGGTATGATTGAACCATGGCTATGATAGTCTCTCACTTATGGCTTGATACTTGATTTTGCTAAACCATATGCTTCATCCTCAATTAATAAACTGAGCAGTCCTAAGAAGTGCAACTGCCTAATGGAGATGTGGCACAGGTTACACACTGCATCAAGTACTATATATATCATATGTCCAATGTGTTGTATATCCAGTTTAAGTTCAATTTACTTTCAGTTCAAGCTGCAGGAAAACCTATTACTCTAATTGTGTATCAAACATCAAACTGGATATTACTCTTTGGCACAAAATACTAGGACACACTTTTACTTCAGTGCTTAGTAAATTGTTTGCTACTGATATCACTACTATTAGAAGTAAAATAACAGATTATGTAGCATAAAAAAAAGTAGTTGTTTAGGATTGATTCATGTAGAACTTTAAATTGCGTTCCTAATTTAAATGAAAAAGTGTTTCACGGGACAAAACTCGTATACTTACAAAAGAAGGGAAGATGTACTTGATCTCCAAATGCACATAGGGACAAACTTTACAGATGAGCCCAATTTGTTCATCTAGAACAAGTTGGTGGTTCCCCATCTGACAGTCACTTAAATCTCCATTCTGCATCTGCGAAGCGGATGAATTTGTAAAGCCAATATCTGACTCTAAGATACACATCTGCATTTCAGCAAAAAGATCTTCAACTTCCTTTTCCCATTCTTCTTTCTCAGGGGGAGGAGGTTCCTCGTCTTCAAACCTAAATACTAAAGGAAGTGTTTCCTTGACAGGAACCCGTTCCTTCTTTTCAAAAGGAGTAATTTTATCATGATCATCAACATTTATGATGGAATCAATAACAAATTTCATAAATTCCGAATCTTCAAGAATCTTCTTTCCAATCCTCCTGTCCTTCTGAACGACATCCTTCTGAACAACATTCTTCACCGAGTCATCAACCTCGCGATCTTCTTCAGATTTAGACTCCTCGCCATCAGACTCCTCCTCAGCAGTAAGAAGAATTGGGCTGCTACTACCAGTTCCATCGTTCAACTTCTTCTTTTTGGACTTAGAAAGTGAACGTGAACGAAGAAGATATGATCCACCTTTCTTCTGATTTTCACTCTCAACAACAAGCTCAGGTGCTAACCCCCCATTCGACTCTTTTTCTCCTTCTTCATTCTTTTCATCTTCTGATTCAGACTCAGAAGATGAGGTGCTATCAGACTTCATGCTTGAGGTAGATGAAACAACCTCCTCATCTTTTTCATTCAACATATTACTCTCTTCCTCCTCTACAATGATAACAACATTATCATCCTCCGAATCATCATCATCATCATTAGGTATTTCCTCAACGATAACCCGTCCAATGATAGGCTCACAAGTTGCTGGACTGAACTTTGTTGCATCTTCAGAAACTAACATTTTTCTTTTCCTCCCAGAACCCACACCCTCTTTTCCAATATTCACAGCACAAGTCGAAGAAGACGGAGTAAGATTACCATTTTGACATGACCTGTTCCTCTGTTTTGGACCAGAGCCATCCCCTGAGTCCATCTTTCACCACCTGAGTTCACATGTATATTAAACACATTTTTAGCAAAAAATGAACAGTTACATGTATATTAAACACATTTTTAGCAAGAAACACTAACCTGAATAAAGAGAAGAGGGTTGAATTCTTGAAACTATAAGAAAACAGAAGAGAAAGAGAGGGAAAATATATACTATCGCCTTCTCCGTCTCAGTTTATACTATAAATCTATCTCATTACAAAAATATAGATATTTTGTTTTAATTTATGTGAGTTAGTTTGACTACATACAAGAATTAAAGATTCTAAAAATTTATGGCTATAAATCTATCTCATTAATATATATATATATATATATATTCATGTCGTTCCAATTAATGTAAAGTTTGACTAGATACAAAATTTAATAATAATACATTTATGTTGTTCCAATTAATACAAGTTAGTTTGACTAGATACAGAATTTAAGAATAAAAGATTTTTAAATTTATTTCAAAATAGTGATTAAAAATTTATATATAATCATGTCGTTCCAATTTATATAAGTTAGTTTAACTAGATACAAAATTTAAGAATAAATTTTTTTAAAATTTATGTCAAAATTATGGACTACAAATCTATCTCATTAAAAATGTATATATATTCATGCCGTTTCAATTTATATAAGTTAGTTTGACTCGATATGGAATTTAAGAATAAAAGATTTTTAAATTTATGTCAAAATTATGGACTACAAATCTATCTCATTAAAAAGGAAGGGTCTCAAATATTTTCAAACTTTGTTCGAAATTGATGTTACGATACCAAACTTTGTAAATGACATTTTACCCCCCCCCCTACAATTTTTAGTAGTGTAAGTTAAACGTATATGTGTGTCCACATGGACATAAAAAGTCCACGTGGGCACATATATATCTTTAAAATACAGTTTTAAATAGTTCCGGGGGCATAAATACACTATTTAATAGTTCAAGAGGTAAAAGGTCCTTCATGAAGTTTGATATCATAACAACAATTTTGGTCAAAGTTGCAGTATTTTTCAGACTCTTCTCCCCAATAAAACTGTATAGATATTCATGTTGTTCCAATTTATATAAGTTAGTTTGACTAGATACAAAAGTTAAGAACATAAGATTTTTGAAATTTATAATCTTTAGGGGAAATGCACGCCCGAAATTCCAAAGACACACTTATACTATGCTAAGGTCATATTATCCCCCTGAACTTATTTTATAAGTAATTTTCTACCCCTTTTCGGCCTACGTGGGCACTAGCTTAAAAAAAAGTCAATCAGCGTTGGGCCCACAAGATAGTGTTATGTAGGCCGAAAAGGGATAGAAAATTAATAATAAAATAAGTTCAGGGGGATAATAGAACCTTTGTATAGTATAAGTGTGTCTGTGAGATTTCGGACATAGGTTGAGGAGGTACTTGTGCATTATCCCTAATCTTTATTATATTAAAAATGTTTGTGCAATTATAAATTATTTAGGTGTAGAATGGGAGTTTGTTTTAATTTGAATTTGAATTAAGAAGAAAGTGAGTCATATAAATTTAAAGAGCGGTGAATATTTAAAAGAGAGTTAAATAATAAAAGAGCTTTTATGTAAGGTAAGTACAGGAGAAAGAAGAAAGGGATTGATTTTGTCTTTTTTATAGTTATAATGGAACATTAACTGTTTTTAAAACTGTAAAAAAAAAAAAAAAATAATGTGAGGTGAATTTATTTACCTAATTAGTAATTAAAATATAATAGCGAGTTATAAAGGCTCTTTATTAAAGTATAATAGCGAGTTATAAAAGGGCTCTTTAAAGGACCTTGCAATGAAATGCCATCACAAGAAGGCCAACATGGCCAAGCCCCAAGGACTCTTATTAATAGCGAGTTATAAGGGCTCTTTAATTATAAATAAATAATAAATAAGAAAAATACTGAGACAGAAACAAACATAAGATATAATTAGTGCAATATGAAATTTTTGAACTTTGAAGGAGGTTTGATCCAAGAAAATAGAAATGAACCGTATTGAGGTGTATGTCGTTTATGATGATATGAAGTAACTACAATTATTTATGCTAGTCCTAATCGTGAACTCTACATAATCTAGAATTCATAATTCTCTCCTAAATCTATCAAAGAGTCGAAGTAATGAAAGTTATAATTAAACTTCAAAAAAGTATCAACTTTTCACACTACAACAAAATTTATTATCAAGGACAAATAATTTCGTCATTAATAAATCATATTTCGTCACTAAAAATCTTGTGTGACGAAAAATAATTTGTCACTCAGTCGTCACTAAATGTGTGTCACTAAAAATATACAAAAACGATTTATTGCTTCTCTATTTAAAGTAGGGAAGTGTTTATTTAATTTCGGAAAAATATTTTTTAACTATTGAAACAGTTTTTTAGTATAGTGTCTAGCACAACTCAAGTATTTATCTATTTTCTGCACTAATATTTATATATCTTTGTAGTAATATTCATCCTATTTTAAGGACTACTATTTTACTAAATAATAAAGTTAAATTTTATTTTTATTATCATGAAATTTCAATTATTTCCCCAACAATCTAAGAAACTATTACATATCATATGTGTCCTGAAATTATTGATGATGTTGATGTTGGTGCTACCCTGACTGGTATGTTCAAACTATTATGTCACAAGTTTACGGTAAAAGAAATTATAGATAAGTAAATGTACATGGTAACAAGTCCAATGCTAGTAGTAAAACATTCATGAAAAATATACCTGAATGCAAAAGAATAATGGAAAGAAATAACAATTCTGCTAAGCAAAAAAGAAAATTTGATTAAAAAAATGATCTAATTATTGCGGTCATTCAGAAATAAATGGTGTGCCAATGTGAGAAATTGAGTGATAAACTCTGGTGCTACAAGACACATTTTTATAAATAAAAATGATTTTGTGTCATGCACCCAAGTTGAGAAAGGAGAAGAAATTGTCTATTTGATGACTTACGGAAAACTAAAGTTCTTGGAAAAGGAAACGTTCTTCTCAAACTCACATCTGGTGGAATTTTAACATTAAGTGATGTATTTCATGTTCTTAATATTCAAATTACTCTATCTGAATTCTGTGGGATTATTAGAAAAATATGGAATGAAGACTTTTTGAAGATAATAAAGTCATATTGACTAAACTTAATTATTTTGCAGGCAATGAATTTTATAACTATGATGTTTAATATTTGTGGTGATTACATTAAAGTTGTATTTGTTTTTGCCTATTTCAATATGGCATGCTAGATTAAGTCATGTTAATGTCTCATATATAAAGAATATATGATCTCTTGATTTAGTACATGATTTAGAATTAAATAATTTTGATAAATGTGAAATATGTGTTGAAGCTAAAATTACTAAAAAGTCATGTTTTTTCAGTAAATAGAGAAACTAAATTATTATCTTTGATCCACCTTGATTTGAGCGATTTGAAATAGAGTATGACTACAGGTGGTAAAAGATATTATGTGACTTTTATTAATGATTCTTTCAGATTGCTTAGAAATAAAGATGATTCATTTAATACTTTTACTGCTTATAAGTCTGAGGTTGAAAATAAACTTCGTAAAAAAATCAAAAGAATTCAATATGATAGAGGTGGAGAATCTGTATCTTTAAATGCTTTATGTGAAAAAAAGAAGAAGAAATTATTCATTAAGTCGCTGAAAGGAAAAATAGAACTTTAAAAGAAATGATATTTCATGTTAATTAATTCTAATGCTCCTGATAATTTATGGGGTGAAGCTATATTATCTGCATGTCACATACAAAATAGAATTCCTCATAATATAACTGCTAAAAACTCCTCATGAATTGTGGAAAGGTTATAGACCTAATTTGAAATATTTAAAGTGTTAGGGTGTCTTGCTAAAGTTCTTTTGCGTGAACCTAAAGAGAGAAAAATTGATTCAAAAACTGTTGATTCAATGCTTATTGGATATGTTGAACATAGTGTTGCATACAGATTTGTTGTGTTAAAAAATGATGTGCTTGATTGCAATACTATTATTGAGACAAAGAATGCTAATTAAGTTTTTTAAACATATTTGTTCATTGTGCGATAAAATTTCTCATGCACCTGTTGAAAGAAATAGTAGGAATGTCTCTAATATGGAGGAACTGCGAAGGAGCAAAATTCCAAAAAAAGAATATTTTTCTTATGCGAACAATTTTCAAACCTTGTTGACAATGAACCATTAAATTATTTCAAAGCTATATGTTCTTCTGATGCTAAATTTTGGAAAGAGTCAATAAAAATTGAAATTGATTCAATTATGAAAAATAAAACATAAATTTTAACCGGCTTACCTCGTGGTACAGAAACTATCGGTTGTAAATGAATTTTCAAAAAGAAACTTAATCTTGATGGATCTATAGATAAATATAAAGCTCGATTAGAAGCAAAAGAATTTTCTCAAAAACAAAATATTGTTATTTTGATACATTTACCAATGACTAGAAGTTCCTCTATTCGACACAAGTTTTTTATTCACCAAATGAATTTAAAAATAGCTTTCTTAAATGGTCACCTGGAAGAAGAGATTTATATGGTTCAATCTGAGGGATATATTATTTCTGGACAAGAAATAAAATTTGTAAGTTAAATTAAATCTCTTTATGGTCTAAAACAAGCCCTTAAGAGTGAGATCAAAAATTAGATCAAGTCTTATTGAAAGATAAATTTTTCTGTTAAAGTGGATATATATTTTTATATCAAAATTGCAGAGAATGATTATGTGATAATATGTTTATATGTTGATGGCGTGCCTATATTTGGTACAAGTTTAAATATTGTAAATAATACCAAATATTTCTGTCTAGCTACTTATTTTGATATAAAAGATTTGGGTGAAGTAAATATGATTTTGGAATTAAGGTAATAAGGAGTAAAGATGGTATAATGTTGTCACAAGAACATTATGCGGAAAGACTTCTTAAAAAGTTTAAATATTTTGTGGTGACACATGTAGCCACTCTTTATGATGCTAACTCTATATAGAAAAAGAATTATGGTGACTCAGTTGTTTAATTAATCTAAATATGCTCAATTATTGAAAGTCTATTGAATTTGATGAATTTTACTAGGTCTGATATTGCCTGTGTTGTGTGTAGATCTAGTATATATAATCTGTCCCATTTTATATCACTTTTTTACTTTACACTTGCATTAAGAAATGATCTAACTTTACCTCTATACCCTCATTTAATGTTTTCTTAAGTCAACTTTATTAATAATTGACAAAATAATTAACTATTTCTATCAGGTATATGGTAGGAAAAATATAGTGATTTATGCATAAATGTTGTAACATTACAAGTATTGTGGTTCAACTATTTATAAAAAGGATGACATATAAAATGGGACGGAGGAAGCATTATTTAAGGTAAGTATAGGATAAAAAGGAAAGGGATTGGCTTTATTCTTTTGGTAGTTAGTATAATGGAACATTTATTATTTTTAGGGAAAATAGATTTTTGAAAAACTCTAAACTTGGACCGATAACTTACTTTAGTACTTAACATTTTTTACGTAATTTAAACACCCCCTAAGAGATGATGTGACAGAGAGAGTTAGTACACTCTTTTGAAAGTTTGTGAAAACACAGGGAAGAAAAAGGTCAATTTTTAAAACCCTACACATGGCCTTTTTTATTGGTCTATATACAATAAATTATTTTAATAGTTTTTTATATATATTAAATCTTTAAAATATGTAAATTTCTTAATAAGAGGTAAATGAAATTAATGGGACCCTTTTTAATCTATTAAATTTTTTTCTTTTCATTTTGTTGTCTTCTTCAATATACATTTTTCTCCATTGGAACATCTCCTCCTCCATCTTCATCCCACCTCTATCCACTATTTTTATTTCACTAGTTTTTTACTAATCCGTCAAATTCAATATCAATGTCAATTTATTGACGTCGATTTCACTCTATATTATTGGTGTCCATTGGAAAAATGTTAACTTTCTTAAATTTCTGAGTGATCCATTTTGATTTCTAGATCCATTCAAATATTTCTCATAAAATTTATATATTCTTTTATCACTTTCTTATGCAATCTTCATTTTTTTTACTTGAGTTGTCAAGATAATATTGGCTTTCAAAAAAATTCATTCTCCCAGTGGGTAAATTGTTGGAAGGGTTCAAAAAGGATATTGTGAATATTATAGTGATTTTTCTTCTTTCAAGTGACTTACAAAATTGTTGAATAATAAAGAAGAAGAAGAAGAAAAGAAAGTATTGAATTTTGGAATAATGGTGAACAACAAGGAAGAAGAAAGAGAGGGGCGGGGATATACATTTATAAATTAATCAATTCATATAGTTAATTTTCAAAAGTGTTTGAAGAAAAAATAGTGAATAAGTTAAAAAGAAATAAAAATTAATGACATGGTGCTTACATGGTTATGATGTGGTGCTTATGTAGCTATGATGTGGCGAGTGAAAGTGGTTTCATAGTCTCATGGTGGAAAATATAACTTTGAAGGTGTTAAGGGGTATTTTAAACACCCGTATAGTTTAAATACTTTAGTAAGTTATTTTTGCATCTATTAAAAAAAATTAAAAAATGGGAGGTGAATTTAGTAAGCTAATTAGTAATTAAAGTATAATCATGTTTGGTAAGTTACAGAGTAGCTAAATCATTTTTGGTAGGTTATAAAACAGTCAAAACATTTTGGGTAAAAACAACGAAACTATTTTTTAAAAAAAAAATCAACTCAACTATGTGTGTCACGACCCAAAACCGAGCCGCGAGTGGCACCCACATTTATCCTACTATGTGAGCGAACCAACCAATCTAAACCCTAACGTTTCAGACATAATGAACAAAATACAATGCGGAAGACTTAAACTCATTAATGAAAATCAATTCAATAACTATTATTATCCCCAAAATCTGGAAGTCATCACCACAAGAACATCTATGATCAAATTACTAAATTAAGAGTACTCTAAGAAAGCTAAAACAAATAAAAAGCTAGTCCATGCCGGAATTTCAAGGCATCAAGACTTGAAGAAGAAGATCCAGTCCAAGCTAGAAGCATTAGCTCACCCTGAAATCCGATGTAATGAAGACTGGCTAGAGTTGCGGTTGAGTTGAAGACGACGGTGCGTTTGCTGCACTCCACATATAACAAAGAAAGAACATACAAGTAGGGGTCAGTACAAAACACAAGTACTGAGTAGGTATCATCGGCCAACTCAAAATAGAAAACAGTATATATCAAGTAATAATACAAAATCAACTAAAATACTCAACATGTAGCAACAACAAGTACTATAATCATTAATAAGTACCGCCAAGTTCACACATGAGGACTCAAGCCTCAATACCATACTCATTTGGGAATTGGGTTCATTAGATTGAGTATATTAACATCTTTCAAGATTCCTTATCTTTAATTCTCTCGTGTCGGTACGTGACACTCCGCTCCCCTACTACTATGTGTCGGAATGTGACACTCCGATCCCCTAATTCTACGTGTCGGTTCGTGACACCCGATCCCCTAATTCTATGTGTCGGAACGTGACACTCCGATCCCCTAATTCTATGTGTCGGAATGTGACACTCCGATCCCCTAATTCTACGTGTCGGTTCGTGAAACCCGATCCCCTAATTCTACGTGTCGGTTCGTCACACCCGATCCCCTAATTCTATGTGTCGGAATGTGACACTCCGATCCCCTAATTCTACGTGTCGGTTCGTGACACCCGCTCCACTAATCTCAGTAATATCAATTCATCAATCCTTTTTTTATACCAAGGCATCATCAATCTCATTACTTTAGTTTATCAAGCCTTCTCTTATACCAAGGCATCATCAATCTCATTACTTTAGTTCATCAAGCCTTCTCTTATACCAAGGCATCATTATTAACAAAGTAAATTTAGGATTCAAGATTCAATAGCCTCATCATGCTAATTCATCACAATTATATAATCACATCATGTAAGCACATAATTAAGCATATAGAAGACTTTATAATACTACCAACACATATCATTCGCTATTAAGAGTCTACTACGAATAGCATAAAAACCATAACCTACCTCCACCGAAGATTCGTGATCAAGCAAGCAATTTCCCAAAGCTTTGTTTCCTCTTCGTTTTTTTTCCCTTACTCTCTCGATCGATCCTCTCTCTATCTTGTTCTTTCTATTTTTTTCTTATTCAAACCCTCTTTATTTTACCCTAATTAGCATATAATTAAGTATAAAAGGTGATGAATTAACCCATTAATTAATTCAAGGTCATCTCTTTTAACCCCCAAGTAATTAAACTATTAACATTAACGCACTAAATTTATAATTATAGCAGGAATAGTCCAAAACGCCCTTTAAAATAATTAACAAAAATTTGACCCAGCCTGGGATTACGCAGCCTGTGACGGCCCGTTGTGCCTGCGACGGTCCGTCCTGTTGCTTCCGTCACAGAGTTCAGAGACTCAATTTCACTAAAGAGTCTGTGACGGTCCGTCGTGCCCACGACGGTCCGTCCTTCCATGTCATCACGAAGTTCAGAGAGTCGATTTCAGTACCCAAATTTCAGAATTCTAAGTGTTTTGGAACGAGACCCCCTTGACGGTCCGTCGTGCCCATGACGGTCCGTCGTGGGATTCGTCGACTCAGCCAGTTTTTCCAGAAATAAAATTTACCCATCGTTCGTCCTCGAACGATCACAAGAAGAAAAACGAGGGCGAAAAGGAGTACCTGAATCTGTAAACAGGTGTGGGTATCTTTCTTGCATATCAGCCTCTTTCTCCCAAGTGGCCTCTTCAACTAGTCGATTCTTCCATTGAACTTTGATGGATGCAATCTACCTCGACCTCAACTTGCGAATTTCTCTATCTAGAATGGCAACAGGCTCCTACTCATAAGTCAAATTCTCATCAAGCAGGACTGAATCCCAACGAATGATGTAGTTCCCATCCCCATGGTATCTTTTCAACATAGACACATGAAATACCGGATGCACTCTTAACAGTCCTGGAGGCAAGGCTAATTCATAAGCCACCTCCCCTACTCGCTTAAGTACTTCAAATGGTCCAATATACCTTGGTCTTAGCTTACCTCTTTTACCAAACCGCATCACCCCTTTCATGGGCGAAACCTTCAGCAAGACTTGCTCACCCTCCATAAACTCCAAGCCTCTAACCTTTCGATCTGCATATTCCTTTTGCCTACTTTGCGCCGCTAAAAGCTTTTCTTGAATAGATTTCACTTTCTCTAATGAATCCCTCAAAGGTCAGTACCCCAAGGTCTAACCTCAAATGCATCAAACCACCCAATGGAGACCTACATCTCCTCCCATACAATGCTTCGAATGGATCCATATCAATACTTGAGTGATAGCTATTATTGTATGAAAACTCTGCTAAAGGTAAGAAGTTATCCCAATGACCACCAAATTCTATCACACATGCACGAAGCATATCCTCCAACACTTGAATCGTTCGCTCAGACTGACCATCGGTCTGAGGGTGAAATGCAGTACTAAGGTCCAACCTAATACCTAATTCAGCATGCAATGTTCTCCAAAACTTAGAAGTAAACTGCGTAGCTCTATCTGATATGATGGAGAGTGGAACTCCATGCAGTCGAACAATTTCTGAGATACAGATTTTGGCTAACTTCTCTGCATTGTAAGTCACCTTCACCGGAATGAAGTGAGCAGACTTAGTTAATCTGTCCACAATTACCCAAATAGAATCAAACTTACCCATTGTCTTTGGAAGACCAACCACGAAGTCCATTGCAATTCTCTCCCACTTCCATTCCGGAATGGACATTCTCTGAAGTGTTCCTCCAGGCCTCTGGTGTTCATACTTTACTTGCTGACAATTTGGACATTTGGCGACAAACTCCACAATGTCACGCTTCATTCTACTCCACCAAAAATGTTTCTTTAGGTCACGATACATCTTGGTTGCACCAGGATGTATAGAATACCTTGAACTATGAGCCTCTGTCAGAATAGTGTTGATCAAATCATCAATGCGGGGTACACATACCCTTCCCTTAATTCTCAAAACACCTTCCTCATCGATTGTTGCTTCTTTAGCCTCTCCTCGCAACACTTTATCTCGGATCCGGATCAATTTCTCATCATTAAACTGCTTTCCCTTAATCTTGACAAGGAAGGAAGATCTTGCCTCCACACAAGCCAAAAATCCTCCCTTCTCATTTACTTCTAACCTCATAAGGTCATTAGCCAGAATCTGAACTTCTCTAGCCAATGGGCGTCTAGAAACTTGCAAGTGAGCTAGACTTCCCATGCTTCCTGCCTTTCTACTTAAAGCATCTGCCACAACATTAGTTTTTCCCGGATGATACAAGATTGTGATATCGTAGTCCTTCAGTAGTTCCATCCATCTCATTTGTCTCAAGTTCAAATCCTCCTGAGTAAAAACATATTGTAGGCTACGATGATCCGTATAGACTTCACACTTCACCCCATATAAATAGTGCCTCCATTGCTTCAATGCAAATACTACCACAGCCAACTCCAAATCATGGGTCGGATAATTACGTTCATGCACCTTTAATTGCCTTGAAGCATAAGCAATTACATTCTTCTCTTGCATTAGCACTGCACCCAAACCAGAATAGGATGCATCACAATAAACAATGAAATTCTTGCCTTCCACTGGCAAGGTAAGAATTGGTGCAGTAGTCAACAAGGTCTTGAGCTTCTGAAAGCTTTCCTCACATTCATTCGACCATACAAATGGAACATTCTGCTTAGTTAAGCTTGTCAATTGGGAAGCAATAGAAGAGAACCCCTTGACAAATCGGCGGTAGTAGCTAGCTAAACCAACAAAGCTCCTCACCTCTGTAACATTAGTGGGTCTTTCCCAACTCTTCACTGCTTCGATCTTGGAAGGATCCACCATCACCCCATCTTTAGAAACTACATGCCCCAAGAAGGACACTGAATCTAGCCAAAACTCACACTTAGAGAACTTGGCATAAAGTTTTTTCTCCCTCAACATTTCCAATACAATTCTCAAGTGCTCCTCATGTTCTTCCTTACTTTTTGAGTATACCAATATATCATCAATGAATACGATGACAAAGAGATCCAAATATGGCTTAAAAATCCCATTCATCAAGCTCATAAAAGCGGCAGGGGCATTCGTAAGCCCAAAAGACATCACTAAGAACTCGTAATGCCCATACCTGGTCCGAAAAGCAGTCTTGGGCACATCCGTTGCCCGTATTTTCAATTGATGATAACCAGATCTCAAGTCGATTTTTGAGAAAGTACAAGCACCTTGTAACTGATCCAACAAATCATCAATGCGAGGAAGAGGATACTTGTTCTTAATAGTTACCTTATTCAGTTGTCTATAGTCTATGCACATCCGAAAACTTCCATCCTTCTTCTTCACAAATAACACCGGAGCACCCCAAGGAGATGCACTTGGTCTAATGAAGCCTTCGCTCAACAACTCTTGAAGTTGGGCCTTTAACTCTCTTAACTCCGCGGGAGCCATTCTATAAGGGGGTATAGAAATGGGGCGAGTACCCGGTTCCAGATCGATGCAAAAGTCAATATCTCTATCCGGTGGCATACCAGGAAGATCTGCAGGGAACACATCCAGAAACTCACGGACTACCGAAACCGACTCAATTGAAGGTACTTGGGTAGTGTCATCCCTGAGATGTGCCAAGAAAGCTAAACACCCCTTACTAACCATTCTCTTAGCACGAAGAAAGGAGATGATACGAACCGGAGTGGAAGTGTAGTCGCCCTCCCACACTAACGGATCTGTCCCAGGCTTGGCTAACGTCACAGTTTTAGCATTACAATCCAAGATCGCAAAATTCGGAGAAAGCCAAGTCATACCCAGAATTACATCAAAATCAACCATTTCTAAGATAACCAAGTCTACATAAGTATTGCTCCCCACAAAAGTCACCAAACAAGACCTATATACTTTTTCAACTATCACAGACTCACCCACCGGAGTATAAACACGAATAGGCATGTCAAGCAATTCACAATTGTTGACACCAAATTTTTTGGTTTTTAAAATTAATACATTTTTGAGTCAGATACAAAAAAAAAATTCTCCTTTCCCACATCTTTTCTCTAACATTTTCAATTGTCCCACATCGGCATTTTATCCCTTTTGAGGATTTTTGGGTCTCTATATAAACCCACTTCATTCAATATTTTTAAGGGAGGGGAATACAAAAGAATACTCATACAATTTTGAGAATTCTTGGTTCCATAGTTCAAAAATTTTAAAAGTGTTTTTTTTTTGTGTTTTTTCGAGTTGAGGAGGTGGAGTCGTCTCCTTCAAACTCATAGTTCCGGTTCGCTGCCCAGAACCAGGTAAATTTTTTCTCTTAGTGTTGTTTTATTTTATTCCTAGCTCTTTTATGTTTTCTGTTTATTATATGTAGCTTTTGTTTGTTATTTTTTTAGTTTAATGTAGTTGTAAAAGTCAATTAATATTTGTGTTTATTATAGTTTTAATATTAGCATTATTTTACGATTTGATGTTCTTTTATTTATTATTATTATTTTAAAATTGTTAGTCAACTATTTGCTATCTTAAATTTTCAGGGTTTTGTTATTATTCTATTTTAATGTTATTTTTAATTTTTATATATTACGTTATTGTTGTTTCCATTTCTAATTATGTTGTTTTAGTTTGGTTGATTGTTTTCCATATTCTCTTGGGATAAGTTTGTTATGTTTTGTTGATGTTCAGGTTATATTAAATATATTTGTTAAAAGTTGGCCAATGAAAAAACTCTCCGTCGGTTTTGGAGGCCTCCCCAATATTAAAAGACGAAAATTTAATTAAAGTTAATATTTTTATTGTTAAATTTGGCCGATGAAGAAATTACCGTCGATTTCCAAGGCCTCCCATGTTAATAAGACGGATTTTTATTTTAGTTGTTGTTTGAGTTATTTATTTTTATTTATATTGTTTTGACACTAACTCTTTTACTAAGTGTCTTTACAGGTACCCGGAGTTGTTTCTCCTTGAAATTATTTGAAAAGTTCGAATTATAATTTCATTCGTTATTTTGTGAATATCGACGTTAGGCAAACTTTAGGCCGATAATTATAGTTTTATTGTGCATATTGTTTGTTTATTATATGTGTTTATTTTATATTTTTCCTCAATTTGAAAAGATAAATGAATTCAGTCGGGAACCACATTTGTGGATTCCGAAGGGTGCCTAACCCCTTCCCTTCGGAATAACTAGAACCCCTTACCTAGAATCGAATTGGTTTCGTATATTAATAATTGGTTTCCTAGTTTTCCTAAAAATTAGGTGGCGACTCTTTTTTAAAAACTCGTTTATTTTTAAACTTTGTTAAAATTGAAACAATTAATTATTTTCGAGTTGCCGCGACGTTTCGCCCTATTTCGACAGAGTAGGGATGTAAACAGAATGGCAACTCTGCTGGGGAGTTTTTGAGGTTTTAACCAATATGGATTTATTTGTTTTTCAAATTGAGGAAATTTTTGCTTTATTATTATGTTATACCTTGTATTTTTATATTTTTGCTGATTATTTGTTTATTGTATGTACTCATTATTTATCTTGTTGTGGGTATATATTATCATTGCATTCATGGCATATCTCCGATATATATGTATAGTATATTAAAGGACGGTTTTGCGGAACCGCAACCGGACTTTTTTATACTCACCTTTTTCCGGAATGATCGGCAATTTATTGGTTCGTTATGCGTCCAATGGTTGTCGTGAATTCCAGCCTAAGTTGTCCGCTTGGGTCCCCTGTCTTTCAAAAGCCACTCTTAGTCAACTAGGATAGAGCTAAACCAAAACCTCATATTAAGCATGACACAATTGTTTGTATGTTATGTGATATACGTGTTGTATATATGTTGTATAATAGTTCATTATTTTAAAATCACTTTTGTTAACCTAGTTTTAAGAATATTCATAATTCAAGTCCAATTTTTTGAAGTTAAATAGTTGGAACTACGTTTGACCTGATTCCTACTTCAACGGGATACGTAGGCGCCATTAAGGCTCGGTCATCTTCCCCGTAAGTTTTTCAAATTTTAAGAACAGAAACTGGGGCAAAATTTTGGGGAAGTCTCCAAAATTTTATAATGGAGATAGTTGTTACAATATTAAATACCGGAGGTTTGTCGAAGCTGAAACAGGGGCAAGATTTTTTAGGAATGCCCTCAAAATTTTCACCAAGATTGTACGCAGACTCCAGTATTTAGGAGGCTTCACTCTGAGTTGGTTTGTATATTTTGCATGATATCACATTCATTGTATATTTTTGTTTTTATTATATTCCATTGAAAAAGTTAGTTTAATTGACATTTTTTAAGTTTGGTTAGTCTGTCCTTCAACGCGACTCATTATTTCATTACATTATTTTTGTTACTTTTGTTAAATTTAGGTGGTCCGCCCTTCAATGTGACTCACTGATTCATTCGTCCTTGTAAATTTTCTTTAAATAGTAAATAAAAAATATTTTGTTCAATTCGGGCTGCCCGCCTTTCAATGTGGCTCATTAGTTTTTTATTCTCATTATTTATCTTTCAAAAAGTAATTTGTTGTTTATGAATTTTATGTCATATTTGGACGAACTACGCAAACCTGATTCTCATCATTGAGATACGTAGGCAGCCCTTTGAGGGTTCGGTATTTCTTTATTCAAAAGATCTTTTATTTTTATTTCATTTAATGTTTATAATTTTTAAATCATTTTTTTTTTGACTTGGTGGATGCCAACACAGTTCAAGTGTGCATGTGAAAATAATTTGTACAATAAAGAAGATTGCCTTCTTGTTAAACCATGGATTCTTTTGGTACCTCTCATTCATACTTTGTTACACTTGCAAATGTTGTCTTGTATAAATTCAAGATTAGAACAAAATCAGATTCATTGTTTCATGTGCATTGTGTGGTGAGTTTTGAATCAAATTCAATTATTTTGCATTGTTGATCTAGAACTTGACCTAAATGTTATTGAGGCGAAATTCTGAGTAATGTATGATTTGAAAAATGATTGTAGGCCTTCTTTGATCCGTTTGAGCCTTTCAAAGCCTACCAAATGATGTTAATCCTTAGATGTCCCCACTTTGAGCCTTAAGCCTTTTCTTTGGACAACCACATCTTAGCGTATACCTTTCTGAGTGCTTTTACGCACTATCTCTCTTTTGACCAGACTTTCTTGAGCGCACTGAAGACATGCAAGTTATAAGAGAAGATACAAAGTTCAAATTTGTCAAAGACAAAAGTTATCAAAGTTTATGAATGTCAAGAAAACAAAAATGACTTCAGAAGAAAAAAAAGGGTTCAAAATTCCCCACCAATTTAAGAAAGCAAAATTTGAAAAACACTCCAAACAAAAAGGGAGAAAATTCAAAAGGAAGGGACAACAAAGGGAATCAAACGCTAAAAGCGTAATAAATGTTAAAAGCATCTATTTAGTGCAATGCTCAAGAAAGAATAAGTCACTTTAATCTCAAATGACTATCCTACCCGTTCCTAATCCAACATTACAAGCTATTAACAAGCCCTACATGATTTCAATTCAAATATTCCAAATTAGTGGAGATTTACATGAAGGTCAAGCCTATGGTATCACAATTGCATTCATTGAAATTTTTTGTTGAGTGTGAGTGTGCTTTTCCAGATATTCCCAAATCAAAACACTTTAAATGTGCACAAATTGGAAGTTTCTTTCTTGTGAGGGCACTTGAAACATGATGTTAGGTCTAGTTCAAAGATTTTGCTTGTAGCAAGATGAACAAATCTTGTCGTTACTTAAGTACAATTGAGGTACTACTTGAATCCATAGGAATTACCTCGATGTCAATTTCAGTTGAAAGAAAAAAAATTGTGAGAAATTTTTGTATAATACTACTGTTGGCGCTAACCAAGTTAAAATATGTTTCATTGTTGATATTTGTCCAAACAACTTTGTGGACCGTTTCATTGTTGATTTTGTCCATACCAACTTTGTGGACCGTTTCATTGTTGATATTTGTCCAAAGAACTTTGTGGACCGTTTCAAGGTTTAAATTGCATTTTCGGTAGTCATACCCTTCAAAATGACATCTTTTATTTTTCGGTAGTCATACCCTTCAAAATGACATCTTTTTAATTTGGGTCGTCATACCTTTCAAACTGACATCATTTTATTTTTGTGCCCCATATTTGTCCATACCAACTTTGTGGACTGTTTCATTGTTGATATTTGTCCAAAGAACTTTGTGGACCGTTTCAAAGTTTAAATTGCATTTTCGGTAGTCATACCCTTCAAAATGACATCTTTTATTTTCGGTAGTCATACCCTTCAAAATGACATCTTTTTAATTTGGGTCGTCATACCTTTCAAACTGACATCATTTTATTTTTGTGCCTCATATTTGTCCATACCAACTTTGTGGACCGTTTCATTGTTGATATTTGTCCAAACAACTTTGTGGACCGTTTCAAAGTTTAAATTGCATTTTTTGTAGTCATGTCCTTCAAAATGACATATTTTTAGTTTTAGGTAGTCATACCCTTCAAAATGACATCTTTTTTATTTTAGGCCGTCATACCCTTCAAAATGACATTTTTTTTATTTTTGGGTAGTCATACTCTTAAAAATGACATCTTTTTATTTTTGGGTAGTCATACTCTTCAAAATGACATCTTTTTATTTTTTGGATCGTCATATCCTTCAAAATGACATCTTTTTATTCTGGGGTCGTCATATCCTTCAAAATGACATCTTTTTATTTTTGGGTCGTCATATCCTTCAAAATGACATCTTTTATTTTAGGTAGTCATACCTTTCAAAATGACATCTTTTAAAGTTAGGTAGTCATACCATTCAACATGGCATTTTCTTAAATTTAGCTCGTCATACCTTTCAATATGATATCTTCTCAAAATTGATTTGTTATCTCAAATAAAATGATTTATTTCAGATTGGTTTGTCATGCCGTTCAATATGATACTTTTTTTTATTATTCCATTTTAAATTGACATTTTATTTAATTCATGATGCTATTAAGTTTGAATCATTGCATTGGTTAATACCTTGTTCATATGGTCATGTTTGCATAATTTATGTTATATTTGCTACTAACATGATTGCAGATTTTGTGATAGACATTTTAGTTCAAGTTGGGTCGTCCGCCTTTCAAGAGACAAGATTGGGTTGTCATCTCCCTCAAATGACATTTAAGTTCAAGTTGGGTCGTCCGCCTTTCAAAGAGACAAGATTGGGTTGTCATCTCCCTTCAAATGACATGTTAAGTTCAAGTTGGGTCGTCCGCCTTTCAAAGAGACAAGATTGGGTCGTCATCTCCCTTCAAATGACATGTTAAGTTTAACTTGGGTCGTCCGCCTTTCAAAGAGGCAAGATTGGGTTGTCATCTCCCTCCAAATGACATATTAAGTTCAAGTTGGTCGTCCACCTTTCAAAGAGACAAGATTGGGTTGTCATCTCCCTTCAAATGACATGTTAAGTTCAAGTTGGGTCATCCGCCTTTCAAAGAGACAAGATCGGGTCGTCATCTCCCTTCAATTGACATGTTAAGTTCAAGTTGGTCGTCCGCCTTTCAAAGAGACAAGATTGGGTTGTCATCTCCCTTCAAATGACATGTTAAGTTCAAGTTAGGTCGTCCGCCTTTCAAAGAGACAAGATTGGGTTGTCATCTCCTTTCAAATGACATGTTAAGTTCAACTTGGGTCGTCCGCCTTTCAAAGAGATAAGATTGGGTTGTCATCTCCCTCCAAATGACATTGTAAGTTCAAGTTGGGTCGTCCGCCTTTCAAAGAGACAAGATTGGGTTGTCATCTCCCTCCAAATGAAATGTTAAGTTCAAGTTGGGTCGCCCGCCTTTCAAAGAGACAAGGTTGAGTTGTCATCTCCCTCCAAATGACATATTAAGTTCAAGTCGGGTTGTCCGTCTCTCAACGAGACACGCTGGGTTGTCACCTCATTCAAAGTAACATGTTATTCGCATCATCCTTCTTTCAAAAAGGTACACCACCTTCATTGTGCAATTTTGCAAGTAACATCAAAGGTATGTGAATTTTCTCAGTTTGCAATCAATCTCCGTCTTTTTGTTTATTGTTTTCATCCCAGTCGATCAATGTGGAGTCTTGCTCAAAAGTTCTACTAACGTCTCCATTGTTTTGTTCAATGTTATATCAAATCAAATTTGGTTCGTCAACTTTGTTTGAGACCAGGACCTCTTTCATCGATCCTAATCAAACAAAGGGGCAAGTTGTTGACACCAAATTTTGGTCCGATGGTTTTAAAATTAATACATTTTTGAGTCAGATACAAAAAAAAAAAAATCTTCCTTTCCCACATCTTTTCTCTAACAATTTTCAATTGTCCCACATCGGCATTTTATCCCTTTTGAGGATTTTTGGGTCTCTATATAAACCCACTTCACTCAATATTTAAGGGAGGGGAATACAAAAGAATACTCATACAATTTTGAGAATTCTTGGTTCCATAGTTCAAAAATTTTAAAAGTGTTTTTTTTTGTGGTTTTTTTCGAGTGAGGAGGTGGAGTCGTCTCCTTCAAACTCATAGTTCCGGTTCGCTGCCCAGAACCAGGTAATTTTTTCTCTTAGTGTTGTTTTATTTTATTCCTACTAGCTTTTTATGTTTTCTGTTTATTATATGTAGCTTGTTTTGTTTATTTTTTTTTATTTAATGTAGTTGTAAAAGTCAATTAATATTTGTGTTTATTATAGTTTTAATAGTAGCATTATTTTACGATTTGATGTTCGTTTATTTATTATTATTATTTTAAATTGTTAGTCAACTATTTGCTATCTTAATTTTCAGGGTTTGTTATTATTCTATTTTAATGTTATTTTAATTTTTATATATTACGTTATTGTTTTCCATTTCTAATTATGTTGTTTTAGTTTGGTTGATTGTTTTCCATATTCTCTTGGATAAGTTTGTTATGTTTTGTTGATGTTCAGGTTATATTATATATATTTGTTAAAAGTTGGCCAATGAAAAACTCTCCGTCGGTTTTGAAGGCCTCCCCAATATTAAAAGACGACGAATTTAATTAAGTTAATATTTTTATTGTTAAATTTGGCCGATGAAGAAATTACCGTCGATTTCCAAGGCCTCCCATGTTAATAAGACGTTTTTATTTTAGTTGTTGTTTGAGTTATTTATTTTTATTTATATTGTTTTGACACACTAACTCTTTTACTAAGTGTCTTTACAGGTACCCGGAGTTGCTTCTCCTTGAAATTATTTGAAAAGTTTTGAATTATAATTTTTTCGTTATTTTGTGAATCGATGTTAGGCAAACTTAGGCCGATAATTATAGTTTTATTGTGCATATTGTTTGTTTATTATATGTGTTTATTTTATATTTTTCCTCAATTTGAAAAGATAAATGAATTCAGTCGGGAACCACATTTGTGGATTCCGAAGGGTGCCTAACCCCTTCCCTTCGGAATAACTAGAACCCGTTACCTAGAATCGAATTGGTTTCGTATATTAATAATTGGTTTCCTAGTTTTCCTAAAATTAGGTGGCGACTCTTTTTAAAACTCGTTTATTTTTAAACTTTGTTAAAATTGAAACAATTAATTATTTTCGAGTTGCCGCGACGTTTCGCCCTATTTCGACAGAGTAGGGATGTAACAACAATGTAAAATTAAGACCAATGCAAATAAGAGAAGACATATGAAAATGTGGAGCCAGGATCAAATAATACAGAAGCCATGCAATCACAAATCAAAAGATTACCTGTTGATAACAGCATCAGATGTCTCCTCTTCATACCGCCCGGGGAAAGCGTAACAATGGGCCCTATCACCTGTCTGCCTGTTGCCTCTACCATGTTGTTTTGTAGTGCTGCTCCAGTTTGCCCGTCACCCCGTCCCGTTTTGGTGACCACCATTACCATCGGCCACCACGTCCTCCAGAATAACGGCTCTACCATGACCACCTCTACCTCTAGCTATTGGGGGTCTATAACTCTGTTTTGGACAATTCCTCCTAATATGTCCAGTCTCCCCCACAATCCATAACACTCTCTGGGTCAAGCATAGGTCTCTCAGAGAAGTGTTGACCGTCGAGGTGGACCCCCAACTACAGTTTGTACTGAAGACTGAATTGGTCGGACTGAGTAACTCCTGAACCCTGTCCTCTAGAGTAAGAACCATTAAACTCACCTCCCTTTAGAAACCTTTTTGATGTCGATGTCATGGTGAAGTCATCTGGCTTTACTCCTTCCACCTCTATCACGAAGTCTACACAACTTCTTGAAAAGATTTTTGCCGTAGCCGCTACCTGTAAGGCTAAAATCGCAATTCTGACCTCAACCCCTTCACAAAACGGCGAATCCGCTCTTGTGGACTGAAACAAGTTGGGTGGCATACCTGGATAATGCACGAAACTTAGCCTCATATGCAGTAACCGACATCCTACCGTGGCTTGCTCTAGGCTCAAGAACTCATCTCTTTTCCTATCCCTCAAATTCCGGGGGATATACTTCCTCCATAAACAAGCTAGAGAATGATGCCCAAGTCATAGGTGGTGCCTGTTGGTTAAACACTCAACGTTGACCCCCCACATTTTGGCGTCCCTTGAAATTGATAAGTCACAAACTCACACCAAACCGTTCTACTATACCCATCTTGTGTAGTAGCTCATGACAGTCAACCAGAAATCGTAGCATCCTCAGATTCAGCACCTTTGAAGACTGGAGGTTTTCAATTTCAAGAACTTACTGAAAAGTTCATGCTGATCATTTGTCATTATAGGCCCTGTAGTCAGACAGGAAACGTGCCTATTTCCAATGAGGCATCCATGCGGGGAGCCATAGTAGCTGCATGTTGTACCTCCGGAACCGGAGGTGTTGGTGCAGAAAACACTGGAGGTGCCTGGCCCTGATCAGATAACCCGCTAAGATAAGCAAGAACCTAATTGATCATCTCTGGGGTAGGTTGGGGTGACAATTCCTCATTCTGCACTTGTTCATGCTCCCCTTTCCTCACCCTCTCTTACCACTCTCCTCCTCATTAGTGGAGGAGTCAACGCCCTAGTACCAGATGGCTAGGCGCTTGTCCTCTTCCTCTAGAGGACGTCCTCCCACGACCTCTTCCACGGCATCTGCCGCTACTTCCTCTCCTCTTCGAGCTACACCCCAGTGGCTGGCTCAGATGCATCTTGCCTTGCCGTGTTGGTGTTGGCGTAGTCGTTGCTCTAGTTCTAACCACTATGAAATAGAGTGAAGATGGTCAGATATACCATTCGTATCACCTAGATACCAATTGGATTCAAGTAGTAGCACGAAAGAAGAAAGAAAGAATGGAATTTTTCCTAAAGTCTTATAGCCTCTCAAAGAAAGTAAAGGCGTCCCCCTACGTTCCTTAGACTCTACTAGACTCGTTCTTGTGTGATGAGACCAACGAACCTAATGCTCTGATACCAAGTTTGTCACGACCCAAAACCCAGCTGCGAGTGGCACCCACGTTTATCCTACTATGTGAGCGAACCAACCATCTAAACTAAACCCCAACGTTTCAGACATAATGAACAAAATTACATGCGGAAGACTTAAACTCATTAATGAAAATCAATTCAATAACTATTATTATCTCCAAAATCTGGAAGTCTTCACCACAAGAACATCTATGATCAAATTACTAAACTAAGAGTACTCTAAGAAAGCTAAAACAAATAAAAAGCTAGTCCATGCCGGAACTTCAAGGCATCAAGACTTGAAGAAGAAGATCCAGTCCAAGCTAGAAGCATTAGCTCACCCTGAAAATCCGATGTAATGAAGACTGGCTAGAGTTGCGTTGAGTTGAAGACGACGGTGCGTTTGCTGCACTCCACATATAACGAAGAAAGAACATATCAAGTAAGGGGTCAGTACAAAACACAAAGTACTGAGTAGGTATCATCGGCCAACTCAAAATAGAAAACAGTATATATCAAGTAATAATATAAAATCAACTACAATACTCAACATGTAGCAAAACAAGTACTATAATCATTAATAAGTACCGCCAAGTTCACACATGAGGACTCAAGCCTCATACCATACGCATTTGGGAATTGGGTTTCATTAGATTGAGTATATTAACATCTTTCAAGATTCATTATCTTTAATTCTCTCGTGTCGGTACGTGACACTCCGCTTCCCTACTACTATGTGTCGAAACGTGACACTCCGATCCCCTAATTCTACGTGTCGGTTCGTGACACCCGATCCCCTAATTCTATGTGTCGGAACGTGACACTCCGATCCCCTAATTCTATGTGTCGGAACGTGACACTCCGATCCCCTAATTCTACGTGTCGGTTCGTGACACCCGATCCCCTAATTCTACGTGTCGGTTCGTGACACCCGATCCCCTAATTCTATGTGTCGGAATGTGACACTCCGATCCCCTAATTCTACGGGTCGGTTCGTGACACCCGCTCCACTAATCTCATTCTATCAATTCATCAATCCTTCTTTTATACCAAGGCATCATCAATCTCATTACTTTAGTTTATCAAGCCTTCTCTTATACCAAGGCATCATCAATCTCATTACTTTAGTTCATCAAGCCTTCTCTTATACCAAGGCATCATTATTAACAAAGTAAATTTAGGATTCAATATTCAATAGCCTCATCATGCTAATTCATCACAATTATATAATCACATCATGTAAGCACATAATTGAGCATATAGAAGACTTTATAATACTACCAACACATATCATTCGCTATTAAGAGTCTACTACGAATAGCATAAAAACCATAACCTACCTCCACCGAAGATTCGTGATCAAGCAAGCAATTTCCCAAAGCTTGTTTCCTCTTCGTTTTTTTCCCTTTCTCTCTCGATCGATCCTCTCTCTATCTTGTTCTTTCTATTTTTTTCTTATTCAAACCCTCTTTCTTTTACCCTAATTAGCATATAATTAAGTATAAAAGGTGATGAATTAACCCATTAATTAATTCAAGGTCATCTCTTTTAACCCCCAAGTAATTAAACTATTAACATTAACCCACTAAATTTATAATTATAGCAGGAATAGTCCAAAACGCCCTTTAAAACAATTAACAGAAATCCGACCCAGCCTGGGATTACGCAGCCTGTGACGGCCCGTCGTGCCTGCAACGGTCCGTCCTGCTGCTTCCGTCACAGAGTTCAGAGACTCAATTTCACTAAAGGGTCTGTGACGGTCCGTCGTGCCCACGACGGTCCGTCCTGCCATGTCGTCACGAAGTTCAGAGAGTCGATTTCAGTACCCAAATTTCAGAATTCTAAGTGTTTTGGAACGAGACCCCCTCGATGGTCCGTCGTGCCCATGACGGTCCGTCGTGGGATCCGTCGACTCAGCCAGTTTTTCCAGAAATAAAATCTGTTTCTCAAAACGACTAAACAGGTCGTTACAATGTGATGGCTTTTTCACGTGTGTTGCATGTTTTTCATGGAAATAGTATATAAAGTATGAATTATATTAAAATTAAAATGTATTGAGTAATACCGAATTCAATGTGGAAAAAAATACAATCTAAAATTAATGTCCAATTAATTTGTTGATCGACAAGTGATTAGATATTCTCTAATTCGTAAAATGTGAACAATTAAAACCTTCTTATAACTAATATTTTTCTATTCATGTTCTACTTTGGTGATCAAATGGCTATGTCAGGACTATATATTAACATTTTTTGTGATTTAATTGAGAAAATGAGCAACTTAACAACTATTGATTTTGTAAACCAATAATCCAAGTAACTTAAATGAAAAGGATATAACAATAAATTAAATCTACTGAAAAAATCCAACTTCACCAATTCAAGAAAGCTCATAAGAAGGCAAAAGTCTAGCAAGAGGGAAGAAGGTGAAAAATATATATTTGGCCAACCTAAGTTGGTCAATGGACCTTGCAATCACAAGCCATCACAAGAAGGCCAACATGGTCAAGCCCAAAAAAACTCTTACAGATAGCGAGTTATAAGGACTCTCTAACTATAAATAAATAAGAATAAGACAGAGACAGATACGGACAATATTTTTTGGAGTTGGAGTTACTACATTTTGAAAATTTTGAACTTCAAAGGAGGTTTGAACCAAGAAGGAAAAAATAAACTCTACTAACTGAGGTATGTGGTTTATGATAATGTGATTGAAGAAATTACAATTCATTTATGTTAGCCCTAATTCTGAACTCTACATTTTCCTAGAATTCACAATTCTCTCCTAAATCTATCAAAGTGATAAAGGTTATATAATTAAACTTCTAAAAAATATCCACTACTCGTAAACTCATTTATTGCGTACAAATGTATACGATTATGTATATACGAATTTCTGAATTTGATACCTACACTAAATAATAAGTGTTATAGTCAAATAAAAGATCAGGTGATGTGCTCCAAATTCACGAAAAAAACATGATAGATACATTTACAAGATGGTAAAAGATCTTGCTAAAAGTATTGGGTGCAAATATTATATGATTCACTCTAATTTTATCGTAGAATTCTTATTGATTTTTTTCCAAAAGGCATAGAAAATCCTTGATAAAGAGCACTTTTCCTAAATGAGATTTTACGCGATGCGAATCCAAATTAATCGGACTCTAATGTAGATACAAAATAAGATATTAAGTAGTTACTGTCCACACAAATTATGAGAAGTTAATTTTTTATATCATCAAAATCATAATATATGATGTGAAGTGTATATATAAATAGATATAAAGCAATGTTTATGTAGTTACAAGAACAAGAAAACCCTGTGGGTGATGAAAACTCCTAATCATATTTGCATTCTTCATGTGAATCATCATAAAAGTACCTGAAATCAGAAGGAAAGGAGAAAGTAACGGATAAAATTTTTATAACAAATAAGATCTTTCTTGTCTAAAAGCGCGACATTTTTGATATTTTTATTCGGGTATAAAACAGCTCATTTGAAACACAGTAGTATTAATGAAACTTATAACAGTAATTATTTGGTTAACTGTTGATGAAAGGATTGTCCGGTGCACTAAGCAACTCAACCACAAGGGTCTATTGTACTTTATCTTGTTGAGTATATGCCTCAAGATATTGCAGAAATAAATAAATTAGATATTTTTAAGATTTTTAAATTATTTTATTAGAGTGCTATGGGACTAGAATTTAGTAGTTAGTTCTATTATTTGTTATTTAAATTTTACTGATAAGTTAGTAGCATATTTTTTTTAGTTAGGAATTATATCATAAATGTATGTATCTGAACTATTAATAAATGATTTCCCTTTGATAATACTGCAGTAATTTTTCTCTCAAAATCTTTCTCTGTTATTTTCTTTATTTCTTTATTTAAAAACCAACAATTGGTATCTAAAGCCTTCTTCTTGAGGGATCTATGAGAAGAAAAAAGGATTCTGAAAATAGTTTTTCACGAATGACTCCTCCTATTTCTTATGGTGAGAATTATCAGCTACAGGTTCGACAATGAAAATTTACTTGGAGGTTCTTGATCTTTGTGAAGCCGTGGAAGATGATTATAAATCAATTCGCTGCCAAATAATTTAACCGTTGCCCAAATCAAGAGCCATAATGAAAAAAAATCATTAAGTCGAAGGCAAAGCAACTTTGATTGTTGTTGTTTCGAATACTGTTTCATGAAAATCATGACTCTCACATCAAAAAGAGATATTTCGAATTATCTGGAGAATGAATATATTGGAGATGAAAGAATATGAGGAATGAAGGTATTAAATATAATGAGGGAATTTATTTGACAGATTGTTTGGTATTGTCAACAAGGTAAAATTACTAGGCACTAAATTTAAAGATACAAGAATTGTTGAAAAGTTCTTGTTACAGTGCCTAAAAGATATGAAGCATGTATAAGTACCTTGGAAAACACACAATATCTGTCCAAAATTACGTTGGCAGAATTACTAAATTTTTTGCAGGCTTAGGAACAAAGGAGACTTATGAGGCAAGATGGCATTGTTGAAGAGATTTAGTAGCTAACCACAAAACTCAAAGCAGGGTTAAATTTTAAAAAGTTACCCACCTTGTCAGCAATGTGGAAAAAATGGATATCCTCTATATAAATGTTTAAAAAGACCAGATGCACGGTGCAAGAATTACAAAAACTTGATCATGGAGCCGTGATTTGCAAAAGTAAATTTCAAAAGAATGAAACAATAGCCCATGTCACTATTGAAGAACAAGAAGACTACTTATTTGTGGAAATTTGTTTTTCAACCAAAAAATTTATTTTTTGGACGATTGATAGTGTTTGTACAAACCACATGACATATGAAATAAATATTTTTAAAAAGTTCATTCCTATGGAAAATAAAAGTAACTTGAATGAAAAGGATATTAAACCTACTGAGAAAATTCAACTTCACCAATTCAAGAAGGCTCATAAGAAGGCAAAAGTCTACGCAATAGAGAAAAACAAGGAAAACTATATATTTGGTCAATCAAGATGATATCATGAAGAACTCACGTAAGTGGGTAAATGGACCTTGCAATGACAAGTCCATTACAAGAATGCAAACATGACCAAGCCCCAAGGACTTTTATCGATAACGAGTTATAAGGACTCTCTAATTAAGGAAAAAAAACAAATTTAGCCCCAAACTTTGCTAAATGGTATGTTCATGCCCTCAGTTATATTTTGGGTCTATCTCAGCCCCTACCGTCTAATTATCGGTATACACAATTAATCAGCCTCTCTTTCAACAACACAAATAGATTTGTAAGAATATTTTCGAACCTGTGCAAAATTAAAAAAAAAATAAATAACTTTCCAAAAACATCCACAAAAATATGAGGCACTTGGTTCAATTTACTTGGCTGGAGATGAAGCTCGTTGTTGATGGCGAACTCAAGTAAAATGAAAACCCAATTTAAAGCTCGAAGCTTTATCCGTCAACGGTGATAGTATTTTTAACCTGTTTCAACAACAATTAATCAATTTAAGTTCAAATTTTCTTATTTGATTGCAAACTCACTTTTTTTTGAAGCTTTGTCCATCAATGGCGATAGTATTTCCAACCCCATTCAACAACAAATTAAAATGGATCTCTTGCTTTTCAATGAAAGCACATGTAGTGAAGAACAATTTTGTCTTTTGCTTGATTTAGAAGGTTTTGGGTAATGTTTTAATAGAGGAGGTCTCTTTGATTTTTATTTTTATTTTAAATGTCATGGTGTTTTAATTTCGGTCATGGGTCGGTAAATTTTGAAAAAATGGGTGGATCTTTTAATTTTAGGTAAATAAACAAAGAAAATCAAATAAATGGTTGAGATGAAGTCAACATGTTCGTCCGTTAATTTTGAGGGTATACCTAAAAGAGTAACGGTAAGGGTATATACAACGACATACCATTTCTTATAGTTCGGGAGTATATTTTAATTTTTTTCCTCTCTAACTATAAATAAATAAGAATAAGACAGAGACAAATACACACAATTTTTTTTTGGAGTTACCACAATATGAAAATTTTAAACTTTAAAGGAGGTTTTAACCACTGATTGAGGTATGTGGTTTATGATAATCTAAACTAATTATAATTCATTCATGTTAGCCCTAATTTTGAACTTCACATTGTCCTAGAATTCACAATTTTCTCATATATATCATATTATACTAAAAGCATGAAGCTCCATAGTTGAAAGTTGAATTACAAAAATATCCCTAATTATATTAAAAATAACCACTTTGTCCTGATCATTTAAATCAAACATTTCATATTACAGCATTTATATCTTTTGTCTTTTAAACTTCAATCAGTTAAATATTTTATACCCTTTTCATATTCTTTGCACTTTATAAAGTTACCACACTGTCAAATTTCTTTATCATTTTATTCTTACTCCTCGATTTATCGAGCATTCGTTGCCTGATCTTACACCTGGTAAGTGCTAAACTACTTTCTAAATGTGTGCAAGTTCCATTGTGTTTGGCGTGTCTTAAAACAAGTCTGTCTTGCAGAGTAGAGAAAAAGCATGAGAGAAATCAGTAAAGCTGACGGGCCTAGGATTAAGTATCTGGAAAGAGTTGTTCATAAGAAGAGGAAGTATTCCGAGCAGCACTCTGTTCGAACTGCTACCCAGGAGTTCCTTGAGAAAGCTGCCCGTGAACTTCTTGGTGAAAACCAGAGTGGTTTTAAGGGACCTTTACAGCTGCCAGAGGGTGATGATGAAGACATACCTATGAGCTGATTTTCTGGTAGATTTTTAACTCATTTCTTCCAGTTTATATTCTCTCTCTACTTTATTCTCTCTCTACTTTAGTTAGTATAATTAAATGTATTCAATTATTAGTAAAAACAATCACCTTTCCTCTACTTCATGTCTAAGATTACTTAACTTCTAAAAATTAACTTAAACAACTCTTCATCTTTTCATATTATCCAATGAATCTTTAGCTATATATATGTATCATGAAAAAATAATTTTTCTTTACCACTTGCCTCGTGTTGATGTGAATCATTATGCAATTTTCAGGTACTTTTTTTTTGTTTTGAACTATTAATATTTGTTGATCCTCATTAGAATGATATTTTGTATCATAAATTTTTTTTACTATTTTAGATTGTTTTTTTTGTTACGGGAGAAAAAAACTCTACTCCTTGTGTATTTTTTTTACTATATATATTCTGATAATGAAAATCTTAAGAAGGATATGAATGTTGTATTTATTCTTATCTGTTTAATTTTTTTGTATTCTTTACCGATTTATACTTCTTTAATATAATCTTCTCTGAAATTATGAATGTTATAAGTCTATTTTTATTAGTGCTGAAATTACTAATTTATGACATTTAGATTCGTTTTTAAATGTACTTTTATAATATTTATTTACTTTTATCTTTCCTTACTAATATATTTTCTTCAAGTAGCTACATATTTGTGTATTTACTAATATGGAGCGTAATGAGAGATTATTAAGGATAAGTCATATAGATATATTCATATTATTAGATGTTGTAGTAATATAATTATATTCATATTTCTTGCTTGATGGTCAATGTACTATTCGATTATTATGAATTTTATTTAATAAATAAAATATAAATTGATAAAATTAATATTTCTAATTTCAACATTCTATATAATAATTTAACTTTATAATAATTGTAGGGGACAAACGTGCAACGCACGTTTCGGAAACTAGTATATATATATATATATATATATATATATATATATATATATATATATATATATATATATTTACCCTAGTCCCGCCTATGTGGCCCACCACAAACAAGAATTTCTTTTTAATTTATTTAATTCAATACTAGCCTTCTCCTTTTAATGAAAAAATGTGATTTTAATGAAAATTGTGACTTAATGGACAGTTGCAACTTTTATGAAAAATTGGTAACTTCTATTAAAGGATGTGACCTTTCAGAGGGGTTGCATCTCTTTCCAAATAGTTGTGACATTTTCGATAAGGCATAATAAACATTTGTTCATACTACCATTTGTTGTCTATAAATAGAGGGATTTCAGGGTCGGCTCTATGCATACTTTAATAAGGCATTGGCCTTAAGTCCCCAATTTTAGGGGGCCTCAATTTTTACCAAGAATAAATTATGTGTTAATTTTTTATCGAAAAAATATTGATTATTTATGATAAAAAGTATATATTTAAAATTAGTATGTTATTCGCTTCAACCCCATTCAAATAGAAGAAATCAAGAAAATATCATTTTATTTTCTTACACTCTCTCCACTAATACTCACATTATTTTATTCTTTTGAACTCCTTTTCCACTATCTTATTAAAATTGTTGATCAGTTAGAGTAAAATTGTCACGATTCGAGTCTACAC
Organism: Solanum peruvianum; assembly: GCA_027705065.1. Lineage (NCBI taxonomy): Eukaryota > Viridiplantae > Streptophyta > Magnoliopsida > Solanales > Solanaceae > Solanum > Solanum peruvianum. The sequence goes on from JAKWJD010001755.1 coordinate 74,343,623, forward strand.
CCTGGACGTGGCCGACATCGAATACCATTGTTGGTCCCCAAGCGAACCCTCATCCTGGCTGACTACAAGCGGAAGACTAACTTAAGCATACCAAAGCTTAAAACTTAAATAAAGTTCAATAAACTCAATGAACTTTGAATAAAATAATATATTCAACTAAATAGGCAATTTTAGTCTTTAAAACATTTAATAAAATAAATTATTAATACAGACTCCTCAACTATATTGACTATCTATGAAACCTCTACCTGATAAAGATGAAATCGGTACAAGACCCACGGCATCCTGACTAAATTGAAAAGTAAATGAAATCCTCCAGAAGCAAGGATGCTCACCATAGCTAACTCAAACTCTGTAATGTATCAACGAAGCTCATGTTGATGATCCTGAATACTTGTGTCTGAATCATCAAAAGATGCATACCAAATGGCCAGTACTTGAAATGTACGAGCATGTAAGGGAAATTCTAAAGTATAGCATAAGCTTGAAGCTTGAATAAAAAGGAGACATACTTACCTCTTTTCAGACTCACTCAAGTTAACTCAACTTAAGAATAAGATACTCAACTCAAGGATTAGATACTAAACTTCAAAGATATTATGCTCGACTCAATGAAGCATAGACTAAATCAAGATACTCAACTTAAGGTACTCAACTCGAAATACTCAACTTCTAATAATTAACTTAACTCATTTCAATATAAAGAAATTTAAAACAAGTGCAATATAAAGAAAAGTTATTTAAAATCATGTTGTCAACTTTTTGTGTATAACAAGGATACAACATAACTCTGAAATGTATATAAAAATACAATAACTGATGTATATAAAAAAATACTATAATTAACTTCTGTGGAGCTTCTCTAACCGACAACCATCATTTAAGAGGTATAGTGATGATACAGCGTTACTCGGACCATGTTGCCCGGCCATTCTAACCTTGCCATAGTATAGGACCTCAAATTGCCTAACGGATCCACTAGTAAACTATGAAAAGGATTCATCTAAAAAGGTATGACCCTTTTCTATCCATGATGGCTACATTTTTTCATGGAGACTTGAGTTAATCTGAAATTTCGCATCCCCACATTGATGCTCAATACTACTCCCAAAAATATACTGCCTCTTATATTTTTAAACATAATGATTCTATGGTTTGAGATTAGTGCTCAAAACTTAGCTTTAAAGGTTCTCTCCGGAATCATAGTTTCCCTATTTGCTTCATTTTATAAAGCTAATACTTCTGTCTGAAAACTAGCCCTAAGGATTTTTACTTGTTTAAATGTGAAAACATATGTAACTCTTAGGGATAACATAGTCCCCTTATAACTTTTGAGATTGAACTCAATTATTTACTCTTGCTTAACTTGCAAGTTGAGTCTTAAAACAAAGTTAAAATGGTTTGTTAAAGACTCTTGAAAACTTTAAGAACTCACTTTGACTTGCTTCTTAACTTTTAGACATAACTTTTAACTTCTTTGACTTTGATCTTAACTTTCCTTGAATTAGATTATGGATTCAAGGATCATGACCTCATATTTATGGATGATTTCATGATTTTCAACTTAGAGGATTTATGCGGAACTATGAGCATGAACTACTCAACTCGAGAACTCAAAGGTACCGCTCATCTCAAGATTGTTCGACACATAATGTTCATGCGAAATTATGGGCATGAACAATTCAACTTAAGGACTACATAACTACATGGAATTTATGTATAAGACTCCTCTCTTTATCTTGTTTACTTCCTCAAAACTTAGTTCGATGAATGATGGATCTCAAAGAATTCACAATTGAACTTGAAGACTTTCTTTCTTGAACTCTATTCTTAACTATCTCTTGAAGAGTTATGGTTCGTGATATGAATGATCTATGTGACATTGTAGACTCATGAATACATTCTCCTCACTCTCATTCTCACTTACTTGAGTCTTGAAACAAGTTAATAGAAGTTGTAGAAGACTCCTCAAAGGATCAAAGGGACTCTCTAAAAAGGTCCGAAAGAACTCTCAAAACTTAATCTTAACTTTACATTGAATTTGAATTATTATTTCAAGGTTATGATTCATGTTATGAATGATTTCCAAGTGTTTAGAAGTAGTTTAAAGTGTTTAGAATCAAAAGGGGTGTAGATACACTTTAAATGAGCTCAAACGAAACAACCGGGGGCAAAACTAGAGGAAGTAGGTTACCCTGGGGCTATGGGTGGCACAGTGCGCCAGCCCCTGTAGGACAAGAAGGGTTTAGGGCGCTCTGGCAAGCGCGCCGCGCCAGGGCCCAACCCAGAAAATTCTGCCAAACACTTTTGTTTGTTTTCTCTCCCTAAATCGCCTAAATTCGAACAGTTTCTTCCCCAATCACTTGGATTCGATTACTTAACTTAATAACAATCTAATTTACTGAAAACAACACTCAACTTACTCAATTTCATCTCAAGAATTCATCAAAAACCCAACACAACAAGATTTAGAATGAACCTCATGAACACCTATCAAGAACTCATCAAGAACTCTAATCTTTAAACATTAAGCATGAAATTTTGCTGAAAAATTACATGATTGGCGTGTGGATGAACCAACCCAATACTATGGAATCTTACATATTTCTTAGGGATTAGACCCATGTGAAAATCCGCAACTAAACTCAAGAACGTCGATGAACGTCTTCATCTTTTCTCCTCTTTTCTCTTCTTTTCTCTTGCTTCCTCTTCTTGAACTATCAACTAAAACGCTAGGTGTATATTTTGATTTTAAAACTGCACCTAAAACGATTTAGAACCCTAAAATAATACTAAAATGAATTAAATTTGATTGGGTAAGGAAAGGACCAAAATATCTCTCATATTTTTGCTAACTTTCCTTAACTGGAAAGCCTAACTTCAAAAGGTCATATCTCACATATCCGAACTCGAAACTTAGCAAACTTGGTGTCTTTGGAAACATAATTAAAATATCTTTCCTATGGTATCTTATAAAACACCTAAATCATTCCTTTGCTAGGAGTTATGGTCGTTTAAAGTTGACCAAAACTTATACTTAATTTTACTCTCCAAATTTCAGACTTTTGTTAATTCCAATTTAATTCTTTTTGGAACTCTTGGTGCTAAGTCTAGTGTAATGACCTTAATACTTAAGAAATTTTAATTACTTGGTAAAATCTCACTCACTACGATAAACGGTTTGAGTTGTTCGAAAAATTTCTTAGTGTTACATATATTTTATAAAAAATTAATAATTGAAAAAGTGTTGAGCAAAGTGAATTGTAAATTTTTCTTCCATTTCTTCGTAGACTTTCAAAAATTACAACAACATAGTAAAATGAGAGGTTACCAAATTATCAACTTCATCAAACATATAGTTCTATCAGTGTTTTAAAAGACTCTGTTGGGACTCGCCTCGGGGCTCTAGCAAAACACCTCGAGACTCAAGTTTGGGGCTTAATCCTGCAAGACATGCGCCCTAAGCGTCCAACTGTACGCCCTGAGAACGCCCAACGCTCGGGGCTTGCCTTACAGATCTTACACAAATTATGTGTTACAAACTTTAGCTAACATTGTTGATCCTCATAATTATTGAATAAATGAAGGATACTTAATAACTTTTTAATTTATAAAGATAAGAAGATCGAGAGTAACTCAAGTAACAAGTTGTGGTATCACATATTTACTATTTGGTAACATTGTGAAGGTGATGATATAGTACATAACATTTCTTTTAAAAATACATAGCAAAATTTTACTTTTCCACTTATCATTTGGTATTCATGGTTTTATTTAGCTATTTGAAAGTAATTTTATTTTTATTCATGATGGAGTGATGTTTTATTATAATAGTAGTAAGTTTTATCGATTATTTTCTTTTAGAGAGGGGGGTAAACTATATAGTAGGATAAAAATACTTTTAGAAATAAAGATTTTTTCATTATAAAAAGTCAAGTTATTAGATTATTTATACTTGTATAATCATGTCAGAAGTTTAATTTTCTATGAGCTTTCTTAATTATGTTGGTAATTATCTCAAACTATTGATTTTTTTTTAAAATAAATTTGTTTTCCATAGGGCTTACGCCCCAGGTCTCGAGGCTTACACCTCGCCCTAGACTAAGTAAAACGCCCTGCCTCATGCCCTACCTTTTATAACACTGGTTCTAACTCTTATGTTTATATCAAATTTGTCAACTTATTACTTGTAGAACTATGTTAACAATTCATATAATGATTGCCCGAGTAAAATAATATCTTCAACGTTGAATATTATTTTATGTGAAGTTTATTTAGATTTTAGGCTTCTAATTGAGATTTTGCTTTAGGCCTTCGATTACCTTGAGTCGCCTCTGAGGATTTCCTTTCATTTAAAAACAAAGAAAATTTTGAACCTCTTCTTCTTCTGCACAATTAAATATTCATGTACTTTGTTCATGTTGAGTGGCTCACTCACATCATTGAATTATGTTACAAATTCTGTGTCTTTTTACAATAATTAATATATGCTTATGTTATTAAGATAAATGACAAGATGTAATAATTTTAATTATAATTTACATTATTAATGTTTGTTAATATGTAATCATGTATGTAAGATAATATAATGATTTAATTTGAATGACTGATAGGTTTTAAGTATTATTTTATATATTCCGTTATATTAAATTTCGGCGCGTCGCGCGGGTAATTTAAATAGTATATATATATAAAAGAAAACCCTAGCTCTGCCTATGTAACGCTACCATAAACCAGGATTCCCTTTTAATTTATTTATTTCCAAAACTAGTCTTCTCTTTCATGAAAAGTTGTGACTTTTATGAAAAGTTGGACTTCAATGAAGAGTTGCGACATTTATGAAAAGTTGTCACTTTTAAGTAAGGTTGTGACCTGCTCTTAGGCACAATGACGTAGCTAGGAATCTTATGAAGAATGTCCAAATATTACATAAGCAATTATTATTTTCTTGATGAATGGATGCATAAAGCTAAAATTAAACTACATAATATTAATATTAGTTTTCTTTACGAATAAATGTTCCAATATTTTAAAATCAAGCTGCATAATATTAAGCTTTAATATTTGTGTTTAATTTATTATAAAGTGACCGCACAAAGCAAAAAAAAAAGTTGGAGATTAAGCTTATAATGAAACCATTTTTAAGTTTCAAGCTTTCACTAATCAAATGAGGTGTTCTTTTGTTCTCTTTTAACAATTTTATAGAAAGAGTATAGAATTTGTTTGTTAACTTTTAAATTGAATAATTACAGTTTTATTTCAAATTTTAATGAAAAGAAATAAAAAGTAAAATTCGTTGAAAATTCAACTATCTACTAAACCTAGATTTCTAATAAGAATGTAATTCATCAATTAGCTTAGACAACTGAAGAAATAAGTTAATGATTAATAAAATAAGAGTCTGTTTGGATGATATTAAAAGCTGGTCAAACTGACTTAAAAGTCAGTTTTTGACTTATTAAAGTGTTTGGCAAATATCAAAGTAACTTATTTTAATACAAAATAATTTATTTTAAGCATAATTAATAGTAGTAAAACAATCGTTACAATTTCTGAAAAACGGTTACTCTTATTTTATTTGTAGAATTGAGTATCAAATATAAGTTTATCATAAGTCACTTGGAAACGATAACTCGTTTCTTTAAGAATCTATATTACTTAAGTCAGCACGTACACTTGCGTGTATATTGAGGAGCAACATGATCTTTCTGAAGGGTTACAAATTTTTCAAAAAGTTGTGACCTTTCAGATAAGGCATAACAAATATTTGTTCACACTACCCTTTGTGTCTATAAGTAGAGAAATATTCCTCTCATTCTAAAACAACGAAAATTTGAACTTCTTAGTTTTCTTTTTTCCTTCTTCTTATTCATAATTAAATATTCGTGTACTTTTCTTCAATTGAGCGACTCACACAAAACCTTGTTGAATCAGGTAATTAGAATAACTTTAACAGTTATCTCTCTATATTCTCCTTTGGCACATTACAAAATAAAATACTTATGATTAATATATGATGTTATTAAGTAGTTACTAGCCATTCAAATTATGAGAAGTAATTTTAATATCATTGAAATCATAATATATGATGTGAAGTGTAATAAATAAATAGACATGAAAGCAATGTTTTTGCAGTTACAAGAACATCTTAAAGGGTGATGAAAACTCCTAATCTTATCTGCATTCTTCATGTGAATCTGCATCAAAGTACCTGAAACCAGAAAGAAAGGAATAAGTACAAGATAAAAAAGATCTTTCTTGTCTAAAAACGCGGTATTTGTGATGTTTTTATTCGGTATAAACAGCACATTTGGAACACAGTAGTGTTAGTGAAACTTATATCAGTAATTATTTGGTTAAGTGCTGAAGAAAGGGCATTCCGGAACACTAACCAACTGAACCACAAGGGTCTATTGTACGCAATCTAGCATTGGATATTGTCAAGGCAAAGGGAGCACTGGAGGAGATCGAGGGTGGTCGGAAGAATCAAAGGCGCGGCAAAAAGTTTGAAGGTAAGTGCTACAATTGGAAGATGAAGGGACATATGGCCAAAGATTGTCATTTCCCACTTAGAAGGTGCAAAATATTAGACAATAGGCATTTTTTTCAGCTTATTATTATTTTTACTGTTTTTTACTTATTTCAATTTAGTGTTTCCTATTTTCTAGCTAGACTTAGTCAACTTTAGTTACTCAACTTCTAAAGTTAGTGGCCTCATTATTGGCTGTTAGTGGTCCCCTTTTATGGTAGTTAATGGCACATGTTCTTATTTTAGTTTTAATGTTTATATTTTTCTTTGTATAAATTCAGACTTTCTGCAGATTAATATACACAAGGAATTTCATAAGTTCACTTTATTTTATTTTTTCAAATCAGTTTCTTGAGTATTTTTGTTCTAACAGTGGCATCAGAGCCTCTAGTTGATCTTACAGGACAAAAAAAAGTTTTAACCTACAACACAAATGGCATCCAATAACCTACCTTTAAATCCACCATTCACTTTCACTGGTGAAAATTACCAAATCTAGTCTGTGAAGATGCAAGCTTTTTTGGAAGCCTATGAACTTTGGGAACTCTGACCGAAGATAAACCACTTGCTGCTCTACCAGCAAATCCTACCTTGGCTCAGATCAAATCCAACAACGAAGAGAAGGCAAGGAAATCTAAAGCCAAGTCGCTTATGCAGAATGCTGTGGCAGATACTGTGTTTTACAGAATCATGGCTTGCAAAAATGCAAAAGAGGCTTGGGATAGGTTGAAAGAAGAATATCAAGGCAACGATATAGAACACGTCAAATGCAAGTGTTGAACCTAAAAAGAGAGTTTGAGTCCTTAAATATGTAGGAGGATGAAACTATCAGTAAGCATGTTGATCGAATATCCTTATTGTTAATGACAGTAGACTTCTTGGTGAAGAATTTACAGATAAATAAATTGTGGAGAAAGTTCTTGTGACTCTTCCTGAGAGATTTGAATCTAAGATTTTCTCTCTCAAAAAATCCAAGGACCTGAGCAAACTTTCATTAGGTGAACTAATGAGTGCTCTTAAAGCACAAGAGCAAAGGAGGACTATGAGACGGGAAAAGTTCATTAAAGGAGCTTTCTCTGTACAAAAGCGAAAAGAAAAACAACAATTCCACCAAAAGAATAAGGGCAAGCATGATGGAGGAAACAATAGTGGAGATGTGAAGCAGAAGTTCCCTCCTTGCAAACATTGTAAAAAAAATACACATCTGGAGAAGTATTGTTGGTGGAGATTCGATGCTATATGTGGCAACTGTAAGCAGACGGCACACGTATTAAGGTCTTCAATCAAGAGCAAAGGCCTCTGGTGCTTTGCAAGCACAAGTAGCAGAAGCTGACGATGCACATGAAGAGCAACTATTTACAGTTTCATACTTTTCAATCAGTGAATCCTCTAATTCATGGCTTCTTGACAGTGGTTGCATACATCACTTGTGCAATAATGTTGAACTGTTCAAATTCCTAGATGATACTTACAAATCTAAAGTAAAAGTGGGAAACGGTGAGGCAGTAGAAGTAGTAGAAGTCAAAGGCAGAGGTACAGTGTCTATCTCAACAATATCAGGTATCAAAACTATTTCTGATGTTTTGTACACACCTGATATGAGTCAAAATTTGTTGAGTGTTGAACAAATGCTTGAAAATAATTATTTTCTGCATTTTAAGAATCGTGAATGTGTTGTTTTCTGACCCTTCTGGAGTAGAGTTATTTTATGTCAAGATGAGCAACAGAATGTTTTCAGTTGATTGGGAGAAAATAATTGAGCAGGCTTACACTATTACTTCACAAACATGTACAAACCTATGGCACAAAAGGTTTGTCACTTCAATCTGAGAAGCATCGCCGAGATGGAAAAAAAAGAGCTAGTGAAAATATGCCTGAATTTCTTTCTAATGCTCAAGTTTGTGAAACTTGCCAACAGGGAAAGAAAAAAAAATTGCCATTTCAAGCAAATCAAGTACGAAGAGCTAACCAGAAACTTCAGCTCATTCATACGGATGTTTGCGGCCCAATGAAAACAGATTTGCTGAGTGGTAACAGATACTTTCTCCTCTTTATTGATGACTACAGCAGAATGTGTTGTTTATTTCATAAGACTGAAGAGTGAAGTCTTTGATGTTTTAAACAATTTAAAACTTTAGTAGAAAATCAATGTAATCTTAGTATTAAGGCTTTCAGGTCTTATAATGGAGGAGAATACATTTCTTCTCAATTTGTGGAGTTTTGTAATAGCACAGGTATTGAATGCCAATTGACATTACCATTCACTCCACAACAAAATGGTGTGTGTCTGAAAGGAAGAACAGGACAATAATGGAGATGGCCAGATGTCTTTTGCTCGAAAGAAAGATCCCAAATCAGTTTTGGGCTGAGGCAGTCAATACCTTTGTATATTTACTGAACAGATTGCCTACTAAGGCCTTGCAAGACATGACTCCATATGAAGCTTGGTGTGGGAACAAACCATCAATACACCATCTCAGATCTTTGGGTGTATATGTTATTATCGAGTTCCAGAAACAAAAAGGAGTAAGCTAGATAATAAGGCTCATAAAGGCATATTTATGGGCTATAATTCATCCAAAGGTTACAGGATTTTTTGTTTGAAATCGGACAAACTAATTCTCAGCGAGAAGTGAAGTTTGATGAAGCAGCTGGTTGGGATTGGAAAATCAGAAGACCTTTTATTCTGATTCGTTTTCAATAGAGCAGCCTCAACTTTCAGAAGATGAACTAGTGGATGATGTACCAATGAGGGGAACTCAATCCTTAAAAGATGTCTATCAGCGGTGTAACTTGGTTAGCTCTGAACCAACAAGCTATACTGAAGCACAAGACTCTCAGGCATAGAGGAGTGCTATGCAAGAAGAACTAGACATGATCAAAAAGAATGGAACCGACAGCTTGTTGACAGACCGGAATAAGCAAGGTAATTTGGTGTAAAATGGATTTTCAAGACTAAAACTCAATCCTGATGGAACAATTTGCAAACATAAGGCTAGATTGGTGGGTGAAGGGATACGCACAACAATATGGTGTGGATTACCAGGAAACATTTGCTCTTGTAGCAAGGTATGACACAATCAAGCTTATTCTTGCATTTGCATCTCATAGTTCCTGGCAGATTCATCTACTTGATGTCAAATCGGCTTTCTTGAATGGTTTGCTTGCTGAAGAGATCTATGTAGAGCAACCTGATGGTTTCTCAACTCCTGGAAAAGAGGATCAAGTTTATCTCTTAACAAAGGTCTTGTATGGCCTAAAACAAGCCCTAAGGGCATGGTATGAGAGGATGGACAATCATCTCATCCAACTTGGCTTTAGTAGAAGTCAAAGCGAAGCAACTTTGTATGTGAAAGTCAATGTTGCAGGTGAGTCCTTAATTGTCTCAATTTATGTGGATGACATGTTGTGACAGGAAGCAAAATTGAACTAATCCAAAGGTTCAAGGATGAAATGGAGAAAAACTTCGAAATGACTGATCTTGGAGTCATGAAGTACTTCTCGGCATGAAAGTGTTGCAGTCCAGTGATGGAATTTTCATATGCCAACAGAAATACATTTCGGATATTTTAAACAGGTTCAAAATGCAAGACTGCAAACCTGTGAGTACTCCAATATCTACTGGTGTAAAGCTTGGCAAGGATGAGAATTCCGAAAAAGTGGATGATAGTATGTATAGAAGCTTGATTGGCAATTTTCTATATCTAACCGCAAGCAGGCCTGACATTCTATTTGTTGTTAGTTTGCTCTCTAGGTTCATGCATTTGCCTAGAGACACACACCTCACAGCTGCTAAAAGAGTGTTAAGGTATATTAAAGGAACTAGCAAGTTTGGAATTTTTTTCCCAACATCTGCCGAAGTAACTATGAACCTGATCGGGTACTCTAATAGTGATTGGGGTGGTTGAGTTGATGATTCCAGAAGCACATCTGGATATCTTTCTGTTTGGGGACAAGTTGTTTTAGTTGGAGCTATAGAAAACAAGAAACTAAAGCTCAATCAACAGCAGAAGCTGAGTACATAGCTGTTGCATCTGCTATGAATCAAGTTATCTGGCTAAGGAAGATGATGAAGGACTTAAGCCATGAACAAACAGAAGCTAGAAAGATCACGTGTGACAACAGTTCAGCAATTTCATTCTCAAAAAATCCAGTGTTTCATGGTCGAACTAAACATATCAAGATCAAGTTTAATTTTATTAGAGAAGTTCAACAATCTAATGAAGTGTTGCTTGTTCATTGTTCATCTGAGAAACCAGCTAGCTGACATTTTCACCAAGTCATTGCCAAAGGAAAGGTTGAAGATCTGAGGCAAAGAATTGGTGTTTGCCACAAAAATGCCAAGGAGGAGTGTTAGACAATTGGCATTTTTTTCAGCTTATTATTATTTTTACTGTTTTTTACTTATTTCAATTTAGTGCTTCTATTTTCTAGCTAGACTTAGTCAACTTTAGTTGCTCAACTTTCTGAAGTTAGAGGCCCCATTATGGGCTGTTAGTGGCCCCCTTTTATGGTAGTTAGTGACACATATTCTTATTATCTATTAGTTTTTATTTTATGTGTTTTTTTTTGTATAAATTCAGACTTTCTGCAGATTAAGGGCCCGTTTGGATGGGCTTAATAAAAGCAGCTTTAAAAAAGTACTTTTGAAAGCGCTGAAACTTATTTTTAAAATAAGCAGTTATGCGTTTGGATAAAAGTGCTGAAGTTGCTATACCAAACGTGAAAAGGGAAAAATGGAAGAAAGAGATGTTAGGGTTATGTGGGTTATTTGGAGATTGTATAAAAATATTAAGGGCAAAAAGATAAAAAATGTGGTCAACTTAAAACAACTTATAAGCTAAAAAAAAAAAGCACTCCTACCCCAGCTTTTAACTTTTGGCTATTAAAATAAGTTTTTTTTAACTTAAAATAAGTTATTTTGAGTATTGTCAAACAGTTAAATAAGTCAAAAATCAGCTTTTAAGTTAGTTTGACCAGCTTTTAAGCTGAGCCAAACAGGCTCTAATATACACAAGGAATTTCATAAGTTCACTTTATTTTTATTTTTTCAAATCAGTTTCTTGAGTATTTTTGTTTTAACACAAAATTCCAAGAATGGCAATGCTGTCATAGCAGAAGAACGAAATGAAAAGAACCACAGACTGAAGCATATCAGAATCTGAAGTCGTTTAAAGCTATGGAGGAGGAAATCAAACGTGGAAGTTCGTGACAAATCCAAAGGATGTCAAACCTATTTCTACCAAATTGGTCTACAAGATACAGCATTACACAGATGGATCAATTGAAGGATACAAGTCTTGTAGCTCGGGGTCTTTCTCAGCAATATGCATATGGACTAGACTACGATGAAACATTTAGTCCAGTGGAAAGAGTCCTACTAGCACTTGCAGCTAGCACTTGCAGCTAGTATGGATTGGAACCTGTGAAAAATGGATGTGAAAAAATGCATTTCTACATGGAGAGTTGGATATAATGAGATTTACATGTGTCAACCGACAGGTTTTCAGGGTCAGCTTGGCATCATTAAAAGGAAAGAAGCAGGTGTTGAGGGAGACTGTTACAAGACCAACCCCAGCTTCTTGTTTTTAATTTAATGCTTGAGTATAGAGTCCTTAGTGTTAGTTTAATTTTTCGCTGTTGCTTAGTCAATTCTTAGTAACCAAGTATGATGACTGTATAAAAAGGCCATCATTTACCTTGAATGTATGCAATCCCAAGTTAATTCATTAGCATCTGAAAAACTTCACAGATTGTTGTGTCTTGGGTAATGAAGTATCCAATTCAATTGTATTGTGACAACTAGTTGGGATAAACTTGGCGGGAGAATCCAGGTTTCACGCTAGGACTAAGAATGTAGAGATACTTACCTTATTCTTCGTGAAAAAGTTTTTGAAGAAGAAATGCAAATAGAAATGGTGCAGGTAAAACAGAAAATCAAGTTGCCGATATATTAACAAAACGCTAGACCAGCAGTTAGCTTGGAAACTTCTGTTGTCAGCTTGGCGTCATTAAAAGGAAAGAAGCAAGAGTTGAGGGAGAGTGTCAAAAAACCAACTCCAGCTCCTTGTGTTTAATTTACTGTTTGACATTAGAGTCTTTGGTTGTTTGTTTAATTTTTCCCTGTTGCTTAGTCAATTACTTAGTCACTTACTTGTTCTTCAGAATATTATTCTTAGTGCCCAGTGGAAGTTAATCCTATTCTTATGCTTAGGTTTATTGTGTTAGTAGTAAACGAAAAGCCCATCATTTACCTTGAATGTATGTAACTCCCCAAGTTAATACATTAGCATATGATAAGCTTCACAGATTGTTGGTATTCAACAAATACAATATTTAGAATCTTTCAGAAAAATGCTTACTGATGGTATGGTAGTGTACCTGTAATGATGGATGGCTTCAAAAATTCCTCTAACAAGTGTCCTTCGCAACCCAAAAAATGCTCCAACTGATCTGATAAGAAAGAGATAAAGTATTTGAACCGTTTTTCAAAGACAGGCAGTAAACAAAATACACTAAACAAGTCTGACTGCTTCATGTACCAGCAAACCAGAGGAAAACACATATATACTAACCTAACTGCTTGGTTTTGGAGGACAAGAATTAAGGCATGTTGTAGGCGGCACTACACGTGGTGCATGAGAGAGCTTCTCAAAAATATGACGGAGGCCTTCATGCTCAACCATGGATTCTAGTATGTTATCTTCTGACACAGAATCCATCTTGGCTTCATTATTCTTAGACAGAAGAACATCGGAATGGTACTTTTTTCTCGTCTGCTGTTCAATCTTGTCAACCTCCCATTTTGATGTTACTGGACAGTAAACATGCACAAATTTGGTCTGCCCGTTCCTGTAAGCTCGACTGATGGCTTGCTGTTCTACTGAGGGATTCCAGAGAACGTCAAGCAAAACCACTCTTGAGGCCCCTATCAGACTTATTCCTTCTGAACAGGCTTTTATGGATGCAAGCAGCACTTTTACATCACTCTTAGGGTCATTAACAGAATTTATAGATATCTGCCGCTGCTTCACGTCAAGCTTCCCATCCATATAGAGAATCTCCCGACCTAAAGTCCAGTCAAAGAGAGAATTGAGTTGCTCCTTGATCAGGTTTAGAGGATCAAGTAGTTGGCTAAATATTATAACCCTCTCCTTCCGCCCACCACAAAGTCTGATGAGCTCCACAACAAATTTCATTTTTACTCCGGTATCTGGATCCAACCGACAGCCTCTCTCTTTTAGCTGACTTTCTAAGTCAGAGAACTCCTTCCTATTGGCCACTAATGAAGGATGAACAGAGATAAGAGACACCAGATTTTGTTCATAAAAGGAGCTTGGATTCTCAGGAATCCTTCTAAGCAACTCCTTCTGCAAATCTGTCGGTTTCAAGTGAATTACAGTGTCCCTTATACCGGGTAGGCTTACCTTCTTTACATTTTCACTACACTTATGGACAAGTGGTGAAATAATGTCCCTAAGCTCTTCCAATGCTCGGGCATTCTTGTCGATGGAACTGCTAAGAGAAGCCCATTTCTGCTCCAAATCTGCAGCAAACTTTGGACTGACTACACAGAGAGTGTTGTATAACTCCTTGATGTTATTCTGGAAAGGAGTCCCAGACAAAACTATGCGCTTCTCAGTTTCAACCTTTTTCAAAGCTTTCCAGACAAGGCTTTGCTCATTCCGAGCAGTGTGCCCTTCTTCAAGAACCAGAAGACCAGGATATTTAAGAAGGATTTCTCTAATCGGTTTGGCGTAACCGTCTCCATCATCTGCAGTAAGAATCCTGAACAAATCATAACTGATCCCCAAAACACTATTACCTTTAACCCAGGATCCCAGCTTCACCATTCGTATAAGGTGTGGATTTCTTTTTCCCGCATGGGATAAACAGCGAAAGACTTCACAGTACTTCATCTTCCTGTAAAGAGAAATCTTTGCTGTTCAAGTTGTGGAAGGGAATGTTAACCTCCCATTTCTGGAACTCAGCTTCCCAGTTGAGCAGCAAACTGGAAGGAGCTATGATTACAGGTCGAGACTTTGGAAACAGCTTCAAATATGACTGAAGAAATACTATGGTGAGACGAGTTTTCCCGGTGCCAGGTGGATGTGAGATTATGCATCCTCCTTTGCTATCAGATAGGGGCTGTCTCAGCCTCTCGAGATTGTATCTCCAGCGACGTTTTTCCACATAAACTCAAATCCACCACGTTGATGAGGATACATAGTTGATTGGCTTTTTGGGGAACTAAATCCCACACAGTTCCTTCTTCATTAATCAGCGAATCTTCGACTGCAGAAGAATCAGAGAATCTGAAGCCAGCAACATCCAAGAGTAATGGCGACTGTCCTAAATGTTTTCTTTCATATCTCCCCTCGAGTTCTCTGAGCCTGAGAGAAGACAGAAATGCAAGATTTAAGGGTCAAGCAAAAATAAATTGGAGAGCCAGTTGATAAAATCAAATATAAGGATAGCATGTTGAAGGAAGTAACATAGACTAGAGGAGTAAAGTAGTAAAATGAGTTGCTATGTTCAGCAGACAGGTGAAAGTGCAGCAAACAATGTGGAATTTCAGCATACAATGTGATTTCCCAAAAATAGTTCAGGAAAGGAGGCTTCTCATGCTGAATGTTCACAGAGGGCATAACCAGCGTTTGGCTATGGTTTCAATACAAATGTGAATGATCAGCGTAAAAATGCAGGCAGCATGGAGCAAGTTCAAACCAAACTAAGTCATGATTAGGTAATTCCTTTCACACTAGAGCAGCATAATCACATAGTGCAGCTGCTGACACAACACACTCCTCAGATCAACTGATCCTACGTCTTAACACATCTGCAAATGTGACAGGTATGATAGAACCTATGGCTATGATAGTCTCTCACAATCCTGATTACATTGCGGACAAAAGGGCAACTAACCATATGGCTTCATACTTGAATTTGCTAAATAAATCCTCAATTAATAAACGGCACAATCCTAAGAAAGTGCAACTGCCTAATTGAGCTGACGCACAGGTTACACACACTGGATCAAGTACTATATCCAATGTGTTGTATATACCATAGTTTAAGTTCAATTTAAATCAGTTTCAAAACTAATAAGAGAGTTGCAATGTTTTGTTTCCTTCTTTCCTGATTTATTTGTTTTTCATGATCTCTTCACTGGGAAGGTGAAGGAGATCGGTAAAGAGACAATCGGCTATTCTGGCTACTGAGTCAAACTGCAGGAAAACCTATTGGCTTAGCTGCTCAAACATCAGTGCTTAGTAAAGTGTTTGCTACTGATATCACTACTATTAGAAGTAAAATAACTGACTGTGTAATATGCCCTTTTGCTAAACAGTGTAGATTATCTTTTCAATCTAGTAGCACAAAAAGTAGCTGTTGTTTTGAATTGATTTACGTAGAACTTGAAATTATGTCCCTATTTAAATGAAAAAGTGTTTCACGGGACAAAACTCGTATACTTACAAAAGAAGGGAAGATGTACTTGATCTCTAAATGCACATAGGAACAAACTTTACAGATGAGTCCGATCTGTTCATCTAGAACAAGTTGGTGGTTCCCCATCTGACAGCCATTTAATTTCCACTCTGCGTCGCCGATACGGATGGATTTGTAAAGCCAATATCTGACTCTAAGATACACATCTGCATTTCAGCAAAAGATTTTCAACTTCCTTTTCCCATTCTTCTTTCTCAGGGGGAGGAGGTTCCTCTTCCTCGTCTTCAAACCGAAATACTAAAGGAAGTGTTTCCTTGACAGGAACCCGTTCCTTCTTTTCAAAAGGAGTAATTTTATCATGATCATAACATTTATGATGGAATCAATAACAAACTTCATAAATTCTGAATCTTCAAGAATCTTCTTTCCAACCTCCTGTCCTTTCGAACAACATCCTTTTGAACGATATTCTTCACCGAGTCATCAACCTCGCAATCCTCTTCAGATTTAGACTCCTCGCCATCAGACCCCGAGTCATCAAGCTCCTCC
Source organism: Solanum peruvianum (assembly GCA_027705065.1). Classification (NCBI taxonomy): domain Eukaryota; kingdom Viridiplantae; phylum Streptophyta; class Magnoliopsida; order Solanales; family Solanaceae; genus Solanum; species Solanum peruvianum. Next base: position 74,360,151 of record JAKWJD010001755.1, read on the forward strand.
TCATCAGTAAGAAGAATTGGGCTGCTACTTTCATTTCCATTGTTCAACTTCTTCTTTTTGGACTTAGAGAGGGAACGTGCACGAAGAAGATATGATCCGCCTTTCTTCTGCTTTTCAATATCAACAACAAGCTCAGATACTAACCCCCCATTCGACTTTTTTTCCTTCGTCATCTTTTCATCTTCTGATTCCGTATCATCAAAATCACTTATTACATCATCACATTGGCTAGAACTTGATGATTCAATCAACCCGTAATTCTTATCTTCAGGGTCATCATTATCCTCATCACTTGAAGCTTCGGAATCCGACTCAGACTCAGAAGATGAGGTGCTATCAGTATACACTTCCACGATTTCACCGGTGTCATGCTTGAGGTAGATGAAACAACTTCCTCATCTTTTGCGTTCAACATATTACTCTGTTTCTCCTCTTCAATGATAACAACATCATCATCATCCGTATCATCATACGTATCATCATCATCAGAATCATCCTCTGAATCATCTTCATCAAGTATTTCCTCTACGTAAGGCCGTTTCATGATAGACTCACAAGTTCCTGGACTGAACTTGCTCCTCCTCCCATTATCCACTTTTTTTTTTCCCTTTCTTAACTTTGTTGCATCTTCAGAAACCACCATTTTTCTTTTCCTCCCACAACTCACACCCTCTTTTCCAATATTCACAGAACAAGTCGAAGAAGAAGACGGAGTAAGATTCCCATTTTGACATGACCTGTTCCTTTTCTCAATAAAATCAACACATATTTCAAAAACTGTTGTCTAGTTCTCCTCTGTTTTGGACCAGAATCATCCCCTGAATCCATCTTTCACCTCCTCAGTTCAAAAAAAAAACACAACTTTCTTGATCAAAATGCACAAAAAAGAACAGTCAGATGCATATGAAACACATCTTCACAAGAAACACTAATCTGAATAAAGAGATATAGAAACAGAGATT
>JAKWJD010001755.1:74361212-74461212 GCA_027705065.1 Solanum peruvianum
CGCATACTAAATTACAAATTTTGAAAATTTTTCTTTTAATTTTTTTTTATCAAGTCAAACCACATGTTTTTTTTAAAAGGAATATACAAAAATTTAGTATGAACACATCAAAGTAAACGTAGAGCATGTATCTAAAATATTATAGAAGTATTAATGGATGAAGCACTAAATTTTTTATCCAATTAGTCAAAGCATAATATATATGGATTGGAATTTTGTTACACAGCTCATCATGACATCTAATCATGGAGAAAATAACAAGATTGTTTTCCCACAACTGTACAATGTTTGAGTTTAACCTAATTAAGTAAATATTATAACCTTAAATCAATGTGATTAATAGCTAATGTGAAGCTGGTGAAATTCCTTCAATATAAGAAAATTGGTAAAAAAAAATATGCTCATGACTATTGTAAAGTATAATAAATTCTTGAAGTGCTAGAAATTTGATAAAAAAAATTACCTAACTATTTTATCGATTGACACGAAATACAAGAATAAAATACTTATGTTAAATTAGTGTGTGTATATATAATAATAGAGTGAGACAATTTATTTTAGAAAATCTGGATTGAAATCTCGACAGAGGAAAAAAAAGAGGATGATCTTCTTTTATTTATTTATCTAATTTAGAAATAATAGAGTTGTGACGTGATATTTGTATTGATGAAAGATAGCATTTACTCGTGAAATAGTTGAGTTGTATTAGAGAATTTGTTTTCGTACAACTATTACTATAGTAAAATGTTTTGACACCAAATTAAGTAGGGCAACTTTCACATATAACAAACAAAAAATTCATATTTGTATGCTATAGCAAACTTTGCATAATTGCGCTCCATAGCAAACATAAAATTGTATAATTTGCTATAAATATACAATTTTATAATTCTCTGGCCTAAATTGTATAATTCGCTGGCCTAAATTGTATATTTGCTGGCCTATTTCGCTGCAATTGTATAATTTGTTTTGCATACAGTTGAATCGAATTAAAATGTATGTATATTGCATAATTATAAGTGTATAGCAAGAAGATATATGTTTTTCTCGCTTTATACAAAAACAGAAACACAATATATACACTTCTGTTGTATAAAGTTAGAGATGTATTTCACTGCAATTGTATAATTCGCAATTGTATAATTCTGGCCTTATTCTCTGCAATATTTGAAGTAAAATGTTTGTAAATTATATAATTAAGTGTATAACACGAAGATATACATTTTTGCATGTGTATATACAATTTTCTCTCGCTTTATACAAAACAGAAACAAAATTATACACTTCTGTGTATAAAGCGAGAGAGGCAAGCGAGAATAGAGAGTGGCGAGCGAGATTTTTGGGAGAGAGATGCTGGCAAATTTTAGCTAATGTTTGCTATGGAGCACAATTAAATCAAACCCTAGCTATTCCATTTAATTTAGGTTATTAGTTTGCTATTATATACAATTTTCCCAATTAAGTAATACCCCAAATCAATGCTATTAATTAATAACTATTTTTTAATTTAATTTTATGCTTAATTAAATATCGTCATATAAATAAAATAAAAGGAGCAAATAAATAAAGAGAGGTATTGGATCTCATTAATATCCATATAATTTGAATATAAATATAATTAAAAGAATTACTCTTACTTTAAAATAGATTTTGGAATTTGAAAATAGGAGAAAACTATCAACTAATTGGAGTAAAATAATTTTTGTACTTTACAAAATAAATTAAGTCTACGTATAGGTTAGAGAAAAGGGATAATGCACAAGTACTCCCTCAAGTTATGTTCGAAATCCCAGAGACACACTTATACTATACTAAGGTCCTATTACCCTCCTGAACTTATTTTATTAATAATTTTCTACTCCTTTTCGGCCTACATGACACTATCTTGTGGGTCCAACGCTGGTTGATTTTTTTCTTCAAGCTAGTACCACGTAGGCCGAAAAGGGGTAGAAAATTACTTATAAAATAAGTTCAGAGAGGGTAATAGGACCTTAGTATAGTATAAATGTATCTCTAAAATTTCGGACATAGATTAACGGAATACTCATTTTCCCTAAGAAAAGTGACAGTAAAATGAAATGTTCGATTATTTCTATATTAATATAGTTAGCTGTTCCTTGTTAAATCAGTTTTAAAAAGTTAAAAAAGTTAATTCTACTTATTCCTAAATTATATTATTTCCCTATTAAAAGAAAAAATTAAAAAGAGACAAATTGTTTTTTTAGTTATTATCAACCGAAAGGGAATAAAAATATAGCATCAGCACAACCAACAAGGTAAACTAATAATACAATCTCCTTATGTTATATCGTCCATAGTTGTGAATACATGTGATTTGCGGATTAAATTATTTTATATTTATTTTAAGATTATATTAAATTTTATATTTTATTTGATAAAAATATATAAAAAATAACTATAAGATATTCAGACTTATCTGAAGAACCAAACGTCTCCTTATCTTCGAAGTAATTCCAAATAAATAATATTTATGTTAAACAGATTTCGTAATTGAATTAGATATGTAGACAACTTAACTTTATTTTACTTTGCTACGAACTCTAGCTTATACCTATATATAAGAAGTTATTTTTCTTGAACGCACATTTTGAAATTCCACAAAATTTTAAAATATTTATAAAGAAATTTAAATTATTAAATATTGTCTTTATTAAAATCGTCATCTAACGTTCTATTTGAAGAATCATAAATGAATAAAACTATATTCATAGATATTTAGAGTTAATACCTCAGATGGTCACTCAACTTTGCACTTTTCTCTCAGAAAGTCACTTAACTTTCAACTTTCCCTAAAAGTCACTCAACTATGCACTCTTCTCTCAGAAAGTCACTCAACTTTCAATTTTCCTCAAAAGTCACTCAACTATCCACTCTTTCCTCAGAAAGTCACTCAACTATCCACTATTTCCTCAGAAAGTCACTCAATCTATTAAATTATTTTTAATTAAAATTTATTGATATTAATTATTTATATAAAAAACCAAAAATTTTAAAAAATAAATTAAATCATTTAGTGATCCACCCACCTAAACCGACCCATTAAAAAATATAATATGACCCATTTTATTTTATCTTTAATCCTAAATTAATCTAATCCTAATTCAAGGTTAAAGAGAGGGATTAATTTATTGATATTAATTATTTATATAACAAACCAAAAATTTTAAAAAATAAATTAAATCATTTAGTGATCCACCCACCTAACCCGACCCATTAAAAAAATATGATATGACCCATTTTATTTTATCTTTAATCCTAAATTAATCTAATCCTAATTCAAGGTTAAATAGAGGGATTAATTTAGGATTAAAGATAAAATAAATGGGTCATATCATATTTTTTAATGGGTCGGGTTAGGTGGGTGGATCACTAAATGATTTAATTTATTTTTTAAAATTTTTGGTTTGTTATATAAATAATTAATATCAATAAATTTTAATTAAAAATAATTTAATAGATTGAGTGACTTTCTGAGGAAATAGTAGATAGTTGAGTGACTTTCTGAGGAAAGAGTGGATAGTTGAGTGACTTTTGAGGGAAAATTGAAAGTTGAGTGACTTTCTGAGAGAAGAGTGCATAGTTGAGTGACTTTTAAGGGAAAATTGAAAGTTAAGTGACTTTCTGAGAGAAAAGTGCAAAGTTGAGTGACCATCTGAGGTATTAACTCAGATATTTATCAATAAAATTTATCATCTTTTATATATGATTATTGTTTATTTTTGATTACTTGAAAATTTATTATAAGCAAGCTATTCTTGTAGTAGTTACCTATATGATAAGATAATTCTCAAGAAGTTCTTAATTAACTTGTTTTTCTTAAGCACCGGGATATTAAATTCAATTAAATCTACCTATCTAATTCTTATTATTCATTGAACTTCTAAAATTAGGTGGAATATGAGTAAAAGATTATTCATTCATAAAAGGAAAAATTAGGTCATATTCAAATAAAAAATTAATGTATTAGGCCTATCTTGATTAATTGACACCTCCACAGCTCTATCCATCTTGGTAAATTAGAAATAAATTAATTTTCAACCTCTCATATATATATATATATATATATATATATATATATATATATATATATATATATATATATATATATATATATATATATATTTTATTTTTTTTCATATTAACTCGATATTTATGGTACCTTTAATGCCCGTTAAAAGATTTATAACAGAGTGATAAGTAATTTTTTGTTATTAACTAAAAATTTTGAGTTTGAATTCTAAATATAAAATAGATTTTTATTAAAAAGTATTTTATAATAATATCGGACGCAAATACCTAAAATTGGGTGGAAACAAACCTTTATAAAACCAAACGTTGATTTTTTGTGTGTTTCCACTTATGTTTGTGGAATAAAACTTAAAAACTCTAATGTTAGCTTCATGTACACCACTTTTATTTTTGCATTTTAAAGAATATTAAAGTTTAATATATTGTTCCACTATATTTATTTGATATGTTTTTATGCACTCAAAATATATATTAATTAGTTTCATATATTTCACTTCTCTTCTTTTTTTTTCCATTATTTATAATTAATTTGATGTAATATCTTCATATTTTAGGTATTTCCATAATTGAGTTTAATTTTTATTACACCACTTTAGTTATTTTAACTTGTCTGACTTTTTTTAAAAAAAAATAAGAGATAAAAATAATTAACATGACTCTTTATCTTTTTTATTTGGGAAAAGGGTCTGATATACCCCTTCAACTTTGTTATTTAGAGCTGATATACCGCTCGTTATAAAAGTGGCTCATATATGCCCTTACCGTTATACAAACGGCTCACATATACCCCTTCCGTTACAAAATGGCTCATATATACCCTTCATTTAACGGAAGTTAAAAAATTAGTTTTAAATTTATATTTATTACTTGTAATTTTTTTTTTAAAATTATTTAGGGGTATATATGATTCTTCTATCAAAGTTCAAGGTATATTTTAATATTTTTCATACATAAATTATTTTTGATTTTTTTATTATAATTATTTGAGTTTCTTATTCTTATTTTGTTTTTTTCTTTCATTCCTTAGTTTAAAGGAAAAAACTATTTTTTTTGTGTGTATTGTAATTTAATTTCGTATTCGAAGAAAAAATTTGGTCATCTACAATAAGTTTTACAAGAATATTAGTGAAACATAAATAAATTTGATTATCAAAATAATAATTATAATTAGTCATTGAAACAAAAAAAGGTCAAAAAAAATATGTTTGACGAGGATTAAATTTACTCATATGGGATTATATTTTTTAGAAAAAAATAATAAAAATTTAAATTAAATTATTATTTTTTCATTTCCGTTAGAGGAAAAGGATATATGTGAGCCATTTATTTACAAGTAGGGGTATATATGAGCCACTTTCATAACAAGAGGTATATCAGCTCTAAATGACAAAGTTGAGGAGTATATCAGACTCTTTTCCCTTTTTATTTTACAATTTTGTTTCCTTAAAAATTCCTATTGAATTTATCATTAACGCAATTTAATTGTTTTCATTTTCATTAGTCATAAATATTGGGAAAAGGGTCTGATATACCCCTCAACTTTATAATTTAGAGCTGATATACCCCTCGTTATGAAAGTGGCTCACATATGCCCCTGCCGTTACAAAATGGCTCATATATACCCTTTATTTAACGGAAATTAAAAAATTAGTCTTAAATTTATACTTGTTACTTCTAATTTTTTTAAAAAAATTATTTAGGGGTATATATGATTCTTTTATCAAAGTTCAAGGTATATTTTATTTTTTTTTCATACATAAATTATTTTTTGACTTCTTTTATTATAATTATTTGAGTTTCTTATTCTTATTTTGTTTTTTTCTTTCATTCCTTAGTTTAAAGGAAAAAAATTTAAACTATTTTTTTTGTGTATTATAATTTAATTTCGTATTCGAAGAAAAAATTTGGTCATCTATAATAAGTTTTACAAGAATATTAGTGAAACATAAATAAATTTGATTATCAAAATAATAACTATAAATTAGTCATTAAAACAAAAAAAAGTCAAAAAAAATATGTTTGACAAGGATTAAATTTACTCATATGAGATTATATTTTTTTTTGTAAAAAATAATAAAAATTTAGATCAAAATTATTTTTTTTTCATTTCCGTTAGAGGAAAAGGGTATATGTGAGCCATTTTTGTAACGGCAGGGGCATATATGAGCCACTTTCATAACGAGGGGTATATCAGCTCTAAATGACAAAGTTGAGAGGTATATCAGACCCTTTTCCCAAAAATATTTTTCTCTATCATAGGTTCATTTCCTATAAGATCAATATCAAAGAAATTATTTACTTAATTAAATAATCAAACATGAGAAAATCCAAATGGATTTGCTTTAAATAAAGGAGATAAAATTTAATGTTTTTGATGCAGATAATAAAGAATATTAACTATTGATACAGATAAAATATATAATTATTCTTATCTGATTTTATTAAATGTCTACTACTACTTTTTTTAAAAAAAAAAAAATTAAAAAAAAGAACTAAGTCAATTATCATAATAATAATAAATACTCCCTCGTTCACTTTTTTATTTGGTCAGCATTTTAAGAGTATCTTTTTATTTTTACATGTCAGTATTAATTAACATATTAAGATTTTCTTTTTCTAGATTATCTTTAATATTACTTATTTATTCTCTAATTCATTTTTAAGACTTAAAAACTATTACATTATTTTTTAGGAACATACATAATTTGAAATGAATAAATAAAAATAAACGGAGAGAATATTTATAGTAAAATATCAAATTTTAAGGGTCAAAGGTGATTTAGTTCATTTTCAGTAAATTATCAAAGGAGTATTCAATTTCAACGTCATGCTTTCACACGTATATATAGTGTAGGCTTGATCTATGAAGCTAAATTCTTATTAACTGGAAAAAATAATATTATATATAGTATAAATTGACTATAAATTTTTTAAAAAAATAATTTTGATTAATATAATTTAACTTGGTATAACATATTATTATTCTACTTTTCATATTATTATATATAGTATAAATTGACTATAAATTTTTTTTAAAAATAATTTTGATTAATATAATTTAACTTGGTATAACATATTATTATTCTACTTTTCAGACAACTTTATATAGTTTTTTCATTTCATAATTAAGTGTCATTTTACTTTATTTCATGTCTATTAATAAGAAACTATATTAATAACAGTGTGTTTGATACGAAACAAATGGGTTTTAATTAATTAAAAAAAATGAAAATACAAACTCTTTAAATGACTTAATAAAGTAGGAAAAATATGTAACATCTGTTTGAATTGATTTTTGACTTATAAATCAAAAGTCATAAGTTAGAATTTCTGACTTTTGACTTATTTTTATTGTTTTGGCTTTAAAATAAGTGATTATAAGTATTTTTTTACTTTATTCAAACATTTCAAAACTGTTTAAAAATTATTTTGACTTAAAAGCACCTAAAATAAGTCAATTCAAACCGAACTTATCCCACCTCCACTTCCAGCTTATTCTTATAATTTTGTGTTAGATATATATACATATTTTTAAGATTATATATTTGTTGCTTATATATCATAGACAAAAACAATAAGTAAACGACCATATTTTTGTAATTTATTTATTTTTTTCCATATTGAACACACTAAAGATATGATTTATTGAGTTAATTTTATTAATTAATTGTTTTTGAACACTATTAAAAAGAAATAATCTTTTAATATAAGGATATGACTAAAAACAACTAGTACTATCTTTATCTTAAATTTCGAAGACTGATACTTATTTTGAGAAAAAAATATATCATTCTTGATACGAAAAATAATCTTTTTGCTATATGTCAATTAATAAACTGTTTGACCAAACTTTTAATTTTTTTTTTTCAAATCTCTAAAATAAGCATTTTTTTTCCAATTGACTTTCTTAAATAAATATATGGATTAAACACACTATTTATCTTACCATGTAAAAAATCTAAAACTATATTAAAACAGTCAACTCAAAAGTCAAAAACTCATTAAAAAAGGAAAAAAAATATTTTTTAATTTTAGAAAAAAAAAACATGACACCTATAAATATCCATCCATTTCATTTTTTTTTTCATTTAATAAGCCCCCCCTCATCAATAATCTCTCCCATGGCTTCTTCTTTCTCCAATTATTTCAAATTTTTATTATCAATTTTATTTTTCATAATTTTCTTAACTTGTCATTCTTTTTCTTCTTCAAATTATTCTTTATCAAATATAGTTATAAATTCAACTTCTGAATTTATTAACCATACTGCTATATCCGAATTTCGAATATTAAATCGAAGAATTTTAACCCAATGCCCCGACCCAAACCCGTATTTGAGTATAACTACAGCCTCAAATTCAACCCTTTCTGATGAATCTTTTGTTACTGTTCATATTTCTGGAGTTTTGGTTCCTTCAAAAGGAGATTGGGTTGGCATGATCTCGCCTTCGTATTCTGAGTAAGTTTAATTTATGTACGCTGACAGTTTATATATTATATAATGACTAGACGTTGATTCAAAAAAATTAAGTTTTTGACTATTTATTTTAAATTTTTTTTTACTATTGATTATGAATTTTTACTATTTGTTTCAATTTTTGTTAATTTTTAGATGTAAATGTTATTGATTATGAGTTTTATTTTCGTAAATTTTATCGATTATGTGTTTTACTATTTATTTCAAGTTTCATAAATTTCTTGTATGTGAATGTTACTATTGGTTATGAGTTTTTACTATTTGTTTCAATTTTTATTAATTTTTACAAGTAAATTTTATTGATTATGAGTTTTACTATTTATTTTAATTTTCATAAATTATTTACATGGAAGTGTTAGTGATTTGAGTTTTACTATTTGTTTCAATTTTCGTTAATTTTTAATGTATAAATTATATTTATTTTGAGTTTTACTATTTGTTTCAATTTTCGTGAATTTCTTCTATGTAAATTTTATTGATTATGAGTTTTATTATTTGTTTCAATTTTGAGTTTTTTTTTTATATGTAAGTTTTATTGATTTTCTGTATCCGTCTCTGGTTGTGATAGTTATTGTTTTTATTAGTAGATAATAACTAAGTAAAATAATTGTGTAAATATTTTTTGTATGACCAATAAATAGAATTAAACTGAAAAATAAAAATGATGGGATGTTTTAATTATTCGAATATAGAGGAAAAATATTCGAATGCATGTCTTTTTAGTCTTCTTCTTATTTTTTTATTATTGAAATATTTTCTCTTATTTATCTTCTATTTATGATTATTTGTTTTTTTTTCCCAAAAATATCTTTAAAGTGCAATGGGATTTGATTATTTGAGATTCATAACCTTTTTTTCTTTTCCTTTTTTGGTGGGTCATTATTAAACCATTATCTACAAATTAAAAATATATCAAAAAATGATACAGTACATGGTGGAAAAAAGACATAACTTTTTCTTAAAGTATACTTAACCAAGTGGAATAGAAAGTATACTACTCCCTCTGTTTCAAAAAAAAATGTCTCTATTTTTTTTTAGTCTGTTTAAAAATGGAATGATTTTTTTCTTTTTTGGTAATATTTTAATTGTAACTTTCTATGTGTTATATTTAAGACCACATAATTAAAGGACATTTTGATACATTTGACGTAACTTTCATTAAGAATCACAATATTAAAAAATCGTTTTTCTTTTTCTAAACTCCGTTCTAAATTAAATTAGACTATCCTTTTTGAAACAGAGAAAGTAATTATTTTGGTCTTTTTAATTATTAATAAAATGAAAAAAAAAGCACATAGGAAGCATGTGAATAATGGAAGAAATGATACAATATTATTATATTTATTTTTTATTCATTTAAAATATTTATTAACTTTATTTTTTTTATTATAATATCTCATATTTCAGCTCCTCAAGTTGCCCCTTAAATGCCTTACAATATCAACAGACTGGTGATCTCTCTGAACTTCCACTCCTTTGCCATTATCCAGTCAAGGTTAGTCCTCTTTAATCTCGACGATAAATCGTAATCGTAGTTATTTATAAATTTTTATCAAATTTTTAAGAAATGAATCGTTCAAAAATAAAGTAAATACACAATTAACATTATAAGAAAAATTGTTCCCAAATATAATATTATGTTTATTGTACTTTGATGGTTATTTTAATAAAATAATTAACTCTTTAAGCTAATTAAAAATTTGTTTAGGATAATAGAAAACTAAAAGTGATGGCTATATATTCTTATAAAAAATAAATGCACGCAAGTGTGGGTACTTGTGTGCACAAGTAATTAACTTGGTACGTCACATATATCCAACAAAAAAAATATAATAAAATTATAATTCAACTTTCGAGTGGTACCTTATTTGAATAATAATTATTGAAAGTATATTAAGAGACTAGAGAAAAGATTATCAGAGTCGGAGAAAAAAAGATAAAAAAAAAAGTATTGAATATTATTCTTATTGTAGAGTTTCTAATTAATAATTGATCAATATTTAAACGGATTATAATTTTATTATATCTCTCATCACATTCATTATATATCTCTTAAAAAAGCGTCAATCTTTAATAAACCTATCATTTGGTAACACAATTAGTGTAAATAACCTAATCGACCATGATATAAACTAATATATTGAAAATTTGAAATAAGTCATGCAATGCCACTTCCTTAACTAACTTTATTTAATTTGAATTTTTTTCAATTTTTTTTTGTAATTTTTCACCTTTTTACTCCACTTAAAATTGAAAATCGAAAATATACTTATTATCTGAGTAAATTCCTCTGGTCCACTTCATACACATCACTAGTGATGCCCCATTATTTAATTCTAACTGTTTCTTCCCCATTTAACATGTACATTCGTATCTACTTATTTTCTTGACCACAAACTTGTTATATCATATAATATTTTTATAATAAGAAATTGATAGTTTGGGCACAATCAATGTTTCGTCGTAGATATACTTCTTTCGTTTCAATTTAAAAGCTTAACATATATCTTACTCCAACTTTATAATAAAATATTTTTTTTACTATAAAAATTAACGCACAAAATATATCGAGACTTTCTTTTGAAATGTTTTATGCATATACATACGACTTATTTTACTGAATCTTATCGCAATATGTTAGCTGGCTTTTATTAATTCGTCTCACTTCACTGTTATCCCTATTCACATCATCGACCAAAAAAAGTGGGGAAATACTGATAAAGATGTGGGAATATACCTATTAATTGTAGTAGTATTAAATAACAGTTGTGGGAAATGGTCACATATATATATATATATATATATATATATATATATATATATATATATAATGTACCACATTGAAATAAGTCATGCAATACTGCCTTCTTAACTAACTTTATGGTAACTTCATTCACATTATGTTACTAAGAATTAAAATCTATTTGTTTTTTTTTTAATGAAATTTATAAAATTAATTAATTAAATAAAAGAAAATATTGATTGGTTGAAATTTCAATATTTAGTTAGACTCCACATTTTATTTTATTTTCACATATTGATTGGTTGTAACTTCAAAGCTTTCTAATTGTTTGCTTTCAGCATTTAATACTTTGTGCCGATTTTTTATTTGGCACCGTCTAGCTATATTATCATGTTCAAATTGACTACTTTTTTTTTTCTTTCCATGATTGATTTGGTAGACTTTTTTTTTTTTTTGAATTATTGTTTTTACATTTGTGAGTCATGAAACATTACGTTAGCAATGACAACATCCATTTGAGAAAATATAATACTCCCTCTGTCTCGAAAAAAACATCCCTATTTCCTTTTTCGTCTGTTTAAAAAAAAATGACCATTTTTTTAAATAACACTTTAATTTAACTTTTTGCGTGGCATGTTTAAAACCACAAGATTAAAGGTCATTTTGGTTTATTTGACATAACATTAATTTAGAACTACAATATTAAAAAGTCTTCTCTCTTTTCTTAAACTTCGTTCCAAGTCAAACTAGGTCATCCTTTTTTTGAAACGGAGGGAGTACTAGATATTGAGGGAGGGGCGGGCCAGGAGGGGATCCAAAATTTTCATTAGCGGGGTTCGAAAAGAAAGCGTGTAATGATTTGAACCCCTAAATCACTAAGTCAACCTCTGATCTTATATTCAGGATGTTCAAAATCAATATATAAACACAAAAATTCTTTAAAATATCTTAAATATACAATGTAACTTTTTGCCTAGGGGGTTCATCGAGGAGCCATCTCGTAGCCGAGGTTCAGTCGAATCTTCTTCAACGAAAAATTATACAATAATATATATTATTTTTATTTATTTTAACCATATATAAAAAGTAATTTAGTACACGTATAATTTTATATTATTTATGTATTTTAACCATTACGTTGGAAATTATGTTGATCCATTGGTCTATCAAAAACAACTCCTTTCTATATATCCTTATAAATAGTGGTAGAGTCAGGATTTTCAATAAGAGGGATCAAAATCTAAAATTATAGACACACGAAGTATACAAGGGAGTTCGGCATTTACTATATGTACCTAAAAACTTATTCTAACCATGCATAAATCATATAGTTCTCCGCAAGGGGTTCGGGTAAACCCCCTCATTGTAAGGTGGCTACGCCACTGCTCATAAAGGTGTGATAAGATCTGCTTACACTTTACCCTGTTGATCGAGACGATATTAATTATTATTATATTATGAATGCATGCATGCAGGCACAATATTTAAGCAAAGATCCAGGCTATCTAAATTGCAAGAAGAAAGAATGCAAGAAACATGTAAAGGGAATTTGTGAAGTGAGAACATGTAGTGCTTCACTCTCATTTCATGTTGTTAATTTTAGGACAGATATTGAGTTTGTGTTATTTGCTGGTGGATTTGCAACTCCTTGTATCCTCAAAAGATCAAGCAACAATTTAACCTTCACTAATCCTAAACAACCTTTATATGGACATCTCTCTAGCATTGACTCCACTGCAACATCTGTAAGTACATCTCTTTACGTGACACTCTTTCCTTTATTAGTCGTATAAATGTTACAAAATGTTATTATTCACTTGCATTACATTATAATGACATGTTTAAAGTCAGAAGTTTGAAAAATGTTTTCATTTCTTGTTAAAGTTGTATGTCTAGTTAAATAGGTTCACGTTACATTATCATGACATGTTTTAAGTCAGAAGTTCGAAAAATCTTTTCATTTCTTGTTTAAGTTGTACGACTAGTTAAAATAGCTTCACGTTATGTAATGACATGTTTAAAGTCAGAAGTTTGAAAAATATTTTCATTTCTTGTTTAAATTATATGTCTAGTTAAATAGGTTCACGTTATGTAATGACATGTTTAAAGTTAAAAGTTTGAAAAATATATTCATTTCTTATTTAAATTATATGTCTAGTTAAATAGGTTCACGTAAATTGAAATGAAAGGAGCATGTATGTATGAAAGAATAAATAATGTGACTATAGGGAACTCTTATATTGAGAACGATTAGTCGAATTAATTAATAAACTATTATTAGTTTTTCTGTTTCTATCTACTTGTCAAATATTTCTTAATTTGATTTTCCTTTTTTTATTTGTGATTTTTGACATTTAAGAAAGAACAATTTTTCCTCAATTATACCCTCAAATATTTATTAACATTGAGTTAATTTAAAATTTATAGTGAGTTAATATATCTGAGACCCTATCAATTTGTTCAGTAAAACGGTAAACTCACTATATCAAATGTTGTTTTTCTTAATAAGCGTGTCAAGTCAATATTTAACAAGTAAAAAAGAACCGATGAAGTACCATTTAGAATATAGTCTAACTAGAATAATTTATTTTTCTTATTTTAATTCCTTGGTTCGTGTTAATACCATACAACAACATATAATTTCATAAATGGAGTCTGAGTTTCGTGTTAATTATACCATATTGATCATTAATTATTTTTTTGTGGCCCTATATTTAGATGAGAGTAACATGGGTTAGTGGAGATAAAACACCTCAGCAACTACAATATGGATATGGAAAATCTCAAACATCACAAGTTTCTACCTTTACCCAAAAGGACATGTGCAGTAAGTTTTAATAAAACCATACTTAATTTATAATATAACCATTTTAATAATTAAAAAAAATTAATTAAGATCATAACCATTTTGTTAATCTTTTTAATTAGGTTCTATATTAAAAAGTCCAGCTAAAGACTTTGGATGGCATGATCCTGGATTCATTCATTCAGCAGTAATGACTGGCCTTAATCCATCAACCACAAACTACTATACATATGGAAGGTATATATCATTAGACAATATGTTACATATATTATTAAGTTGCGTTATTATCTTATCTGAAAGTTTAAATGATTCTACGTTTTTATAACGACGATATGTTTTTTTTTTCTTTCTAATTATTCAATTAATATAGTGATTCAAGTGGTTGGAGTGAAAGAATTACCTTCAAAACACCACCAGCTGGTGGAACAAATGAGGTTAGATTTTTGGCATATGGTGATATGGGAAAAGCTCCTAGAGATCCTTCTGCAGAACATTATATTCAGGTAATTATACTAATTAATATTTTTATTAAGTCCTTTAATTAATAATGGAGATGTTCGGTAGGAAGAAAAATATTTTTCATGAAAAATAGTAGATATTTATTAAGAAAGTAAGAGATTTTCTTACTACGTCTCATGCAAGATGTTGGGTGGCATGAAACTACTGATAATTAATCTGTCTGATGATGGTATAAGTTGCACATATCCGACCTTCAGTCAGTAGCGGAGTCGGTTCATCCGAACCTCCTTCGACGGAAAATTATATTATTTTTATATGGTTAAAATATTTTTCATAAAAATAATATATATTTTTTAAGAAAATAAGAGATTTCCTTACTACGTCTCACGCAAGATGTTGGGTGGCATGAAACTACCGGTAATTAATCTATCTGATGATGGTATAAGTTGCACATATCCGACCTTCAATCAGTAGCGGAGTCGGTTCATCCGAACCTCCTTAAACGGAAAATTATATCATTTTTACATGTTTAAAATATTCTTTTAGGTGTATATATATATAGTACATATCGAACCCCCTTCGACTATACTTCGCCTGTCTATTTCTTTAGATTTTGCACCCCCTTATTGAAAATTCTGATTCCACCTTCGCCTTCCGTGGAAGTGACATAAAAAAAAGATAGCTTAATAAAAAAGAAAGACGTCGATAAATATTTATTTTATCCCTTATTGTTGAGTTTTCGGGGTTGGATCAAAGGTCAGGTGGTGGTTAGATAGAAAGAGAGTTTAACAAACGTTTCTCTACTTTTTGGAAATAAGTCATTTTCCTTATATTGAAGGAATATAATAAAAGTTGATCATGACATTAAAATATTTTTCGAAAAATGTTTTCTTCCGTATCAAACATACATATATCATTTAACACATCAAATTTTGATACAAATTAATTAATTATTGTGCATATTATATGTGAATTTTTAGCCAGGATCATTATCAGTGGTGAAAGCTATGGTTGATGAAGTATCATCTGGAAATGTTGATTCTATATTCCACATTGGTGATATAAGTTATGCTACTGGATTTCTAGTAGAATGGGATTATTTTCTACATCTTATCACTCCAATTGCCTCACGTATTTCATACATGACCGCTATCGGAAATCATGAAAGGTATATTTTGTTACGTACTGAGGGGGTCATCTGATTCACGTGAACCCATGATCCCTTGTTGATATCATATATAGTAGTGTTATATTTTTTTTAAAAAAAAAAATATTAAAATCTAGATATGTGTACCCACACTTGAAGTATCATCACATAATGTGATTATGACTGAGTACACCTCTTTACGTGAGTTAGTTGTTTTTCTTTTCTTTCTAAAATTAGATAACACTTCTCTGAGCGGTAATATATAAAAATTAATTTTAGACCTATAATCTTAAAATTTTAACGGTTTTCAGTAGTAAACCGTTCAAATTTTATTTCATAGATCAATAATTTTATAACGTTGCACCCATCGTCTCAAAATTCTGGATACGCCTCTACGTATAATTTTGAATGTGAAAAATTATATTCAGGGACTATATAGGTACAGGATCAGTATATGGAACACCAGATTCAGGTGGAGAATGTGGTGTACCTTATGAAACTTATTTTCAAATGCCAACACAAGCTAAAGACAAACCATGGTACTCTATTGAACAAGGAAGTGTTCACTTCTCTGTTATTTCAACTGAACATGATTGGTCTCAAAATTCAGAGCAGGTAGGTATATATATATATATATACATATATTTTATAAGTCGATTTTATACTACGTATACATAGTCTGCATAAAAGTTACTGAGTTCACGTCATATGTATTTATTTGATCGAACAGTATAAATGGATGAAGAATGACATGGCTTCAGTTGATCGAACAAGAACACCTTGGTTAATTTTTACGGGGTAAGTGAATTATAATATGTGGTAACATGTTAGTCATTGCGTCAATTTCAGACAAATTGAAATCGACTATATTAAGTGAAATAGTGGAATGTCTAGATGAGAAAATGTTACAAACAATTTTGAAATAATATTAAAATAATTAATTACATAGTACTATTTATTTTCCCCTTTTTTTTAATAATAATAATAATAATAATATGTTTGATTTCTTCATAGGCATCGACCTATGTATTCTTCTGTCACTGGTGGAATTCTTCAAAATGTTGATGATGATTTTGTCAAAGCTGTTGAGCCATTACTATTGGTAAACAAGGTAAGCTCTAATTACTTTATATGGATTCGAGTTATATATACTATAATGATTAGGTCGATCAAGCCAGATTACGAGTACAATAACGATAATATACCTAGTGAAATCTCACTCAATGGGGTCTAAGGAGGATACATATACATAGAGTGTGTTATGAATGACCTAGACCAGCATCGGCAAAGCAGCCAACATACACCGGATTAATTAGCTATGTGTGGGATTTCGATTGATAAATAGAGATTGTGAGAGCAAAATAGGTTTATACATATTATTATCATGCTTAGGCAAAGTCGATCCTAGTTCTTACTTTCAATATTTCTGTAATTATGTGTGGGCTTTTGCATTTGAGTTGTTGCATGTAGTTGATGAAATTTTTAATTGATCTTTAGCCTAATTAATATAGTTGAGAAATGACTTGAGAGTTATCGTTGGATTCGAGTTTACTACAGAGTGTACATAGACTTTACCACTATCTCGTTGAGATAGAAAGACTGTTTTCAAAAGACATTTGCCTCAAGTGCATCAAACCTAAGTGAACGAAGAAAATAACGAGGAAAACATAACAATTAATAAGAAAAATTACAGTATAAAGTCTACAAGAAAGAAAGATATGATAACAACAACAAAAATACCGAAGACAATATATAAACACCATATAACAAGAACTACAAGGGTTCGACTAGTGCTACAACATGCACTTATAAGCCTAAACTTATTGAACGCAAGACAACACATTGTGTACCTCTACTAACCCTCTACCCTGATATCGACCTTCCTTTTTATCTAGAGTTATATCCTCGATAATATGAAGCTACACTAGATATCGAGAATCTCAAAAACAATTATCATTTTTATCAGATCGTCAATTAATACGTTACGTGGAAAAATGTGCCAGGTTGATCTAGCATTGTTTGGACATGTACACAATTATGAGAGGACTTGTGCAGTATATCAAAAGGAATGTAAAGCAATGCCTACTAAAGATGCAAGTGGAATTGATACTTATGATAATTCCAATTATAGTGCACCTGTTCATGCTGTTATTGGAATGGCTGGGTTTAACTTGGACCAATTCCCTTCTCAGGTAATTAATTAATTCTACCTCGATTCGTTTAAAATAAAAATCGCACTTTATTCACTATAACAGTAAAGCTATATACTTGTGATATACACAGGCTGATGAATGGAGTTTAGTAAGAAAAGTTGAATTTGGATATGTGCGAGTTCATGCAACAAGAAATTCATTAACTACTGAGGTGAGTGTTATAAACATATTTTTTTATTACACATATATTTTTTTTTGTTATACATATCTTAAAATTATCTTAATTTTTTTTTTTCGATTTTTGTAGTATGTGAATGCAAATACAAGAGAGTTGGAAGACAATTTTAAAATCATCAAAAACTGAGCAAAAGATGAAAAGAGAAACTATACACTAGTATAGCAAATTGTGTAATACAAATTATAGGTAAAGTTGTTTAAATTTATAGTATAGTACAAAAAGAGATTATATTTTTATCTCTTATAGCAGCAACAATGTCTCAAATAATTTGTTTCTATAGCAAAGGTTTTCTTTGTTGATTTTCAATGTCTAATATATCTATATTTATTTTTTACTATAAGGCAAAAGACATAAATTATTTCCTAGCTAAATTTATCACCAATAGTCAGTTACAGGTTTATACTATTGTGATAATCTAGTACACACCTGAATTATTTAAAAGTGAATTTATTTCAATCCTGACGCACGTACGACCAGTCACATGATGAGAAAGTGTTTCACACTCGCGCCACGTCATCATCGTGTCTTGTCACATCAATAATTACGTCAGATTTCTTTTTTAAAAAATCCATGTCACCCAATTTTTTCTTCTTCCCTATACACCATCAAACCCACCATTAAATTACCACCATTGTTGCTATTATCATCAAATTCACTTCTCCACCACCATAGATTTCATCACCCATA
This sequence comes from Solanum peruvianum, assembly GCA_027705065.1. Taxonomy (NCBI): domain Eukaryota; kingdom Viridiplantae; phylum Streptophyta; class Magnoliopsida; order Solanales; family Solanaceae; genus Solanum; species Solanum peruvianum. The sequence continues at coordinate 74,379,973 of JAKWJD010001755.1, forward strand.
ATCAAATTCACCGCCGAAATCTTCTCATAATCATTGTGATCATAAAAAATCGATAACAAACATCATAAATTTAATTAATTAACTATTAAAATCATATCACTTATCATATAATTTATGTACTATAAATTATATGAGATCGATCATGCGTGAAAGCTCAATTCAATAGGAGCGGTAACAATAAGAAAAAGTACGTAATGTGAAACATATAATATAACATGGCGATTAGGCACTCACAAACTTATATACTCACTCCGTTCGGTATTGTTTATAAAAGTTAATTTAATTAATTTTTAAAGATAATTTAATTATATTAATTTGATATTTTAAACAAAAAATTAAATATTTTAAAACTATATGAAAGTAATATAATTTATAAATTTTTTTATATGATTAAAAAATATTAATTGAGCTTAAATATGATAAATTTTGACATAACTGAATCATCAAAATATTTGAGTGGCAACAATGAACAAACAACAGAGAACCGGCGAATCGGCAAAAGATGACGACGGCGCCGGAATATTTTGCCGGTTAGCTCATCTTGTCTTGCCATACTTAGAGCCGGCCGGTCTAGCCTCCGTTTCAGCAACCTGCAAAGTGTTACATGTAGTTTCCAAGGCTATTACTTCAACACGAATCTCCGATGCTTCTAGAAACTTGGAGAATTACCCTATTCCTTTCTTCAACTCTGTCGATTCCGAACTTTACGCCAATTTCATCTATTCTCCTGTTCAGACCTTACCCACCTTTCCAACCATCCCATGGGGAGGTGGATCGGGTCGGGTTAAGCTGGACCCGTTTCTAGTTCGGGTGGAGGGTGCTTATGGGTGCGATTGTGAGAGTTGCGACTTGGACTCCGGTTCCAATTGCGCATGTGTGGATTTTTCTGAGTTGCCGACCCGAGAATGCGGGCCAAGTTGCGGTTGCGGGTTGGAGTGTGGTAACAGGTTAACTCAGAAAGGAATTTCAGTGAAGCTGAAGGTTGTGAAGGATAGGAGAAAAGGCTGGAGCTTGTGTGCTGCTGAATTCATTCCAAAAGGAAAATTCATATGCGAGTATACAGGTAAATTTTGATGTTGTTGTTCAATGGGAGTAATGTTCAACAATGAGCTCATTTGAACTCCTATTTATATCATTTATTACAATGTTTTAGATTGTAGATACTGCAATATGCTTCTTCAATTGCTTATTATGTGGATAGAAGATTGACGACTCGATAAAAGTTGCCATTTAATGCTCAAATGGGAGGAGACTGTGTTAAACCTATTTCAATCTTGTTGTCTCGTCGGAAGAAAGTTTAACCAACATGAGGTTTGAGATTGATTCTGATCTCAGGGTAAATTACTGACCAATAAAAAGCATCACTGAAAGAGTTGGTGAAATACTAGATATACCGATGAAACCATTGGTATTTGTTAATATGATAATGACAAATGATCTATGCAGAGACTAGTTGCTATTAAGATTCTTGTTTTTGTTTTTTTTTTTGGATTAGTTATTGAGATTTAGTTGTTAGTACATTAGTTTTGGTGTTTGGTTACAGTCTTCTGCTAGAGTTGTATTTGAGTAGAGTGATATGTGTGAGACATTGAGAACCTTTGGTTTTAGACACCTGATTCACACGGAGGAAGAGAAAAGAAATTATCCGTATTGGGATGAAATGGAGCCAAAACAAGCGGTGTGAACACAAAGGATTCGTGTAGACAACTCTGACTATTTGGACTTGATGCATAATTGATTTTAACTTATATTGACCAGCATTTGGCCAAGAAACAAGCAAGACTTTTTGTGATATAAAGAAATAGGGGAATAAAGTAAAAAATGTGACACCAATAAAAACCAAATATTCTCATGCTTCTGGCCATATGTTGCTCTTAAGGTGCACAACTGAGGAAACTAAATGTGGTTTTACTTTTATTGGGCATGGAGTTTAATTTCTCATTTGTTTGCACTTTAGCGGAGGTTGAAGTGTATATAAACATGGAACTTTCTTCTGAAAGGCCTTCTGACTCTTAAATGTTGCAGTTTAAAGTCAGCAGATAAGGCCTCATTCTTTAGTTGTGAAAAGATTAGATGGTTAATCATCGTGAATTAAGAATGCAGTTCAAAGTTTCAGTGAAGTACTGTACGAACAGTAGGGGTCAATACTTTGAAACAAAAATATGCCATCGAACTTTGAGAAAAGGCTCATCTATGTCATCCGTTAAAAGTTTGGCTCATTTATGCCATTTCAGTTAACAAATAATGCCATGGATGAGCTTTTTCTCTAACGAAAATGGCATAGATGAGCCAAACTTTTAACGGATGACATAGATGAGCCTTTTCTCAAAGTTCGGCAGCATATTTGAGCCTTTTCCCATTTTTTAATCATCTAAATAAAGCTAAATTGACTATTCTCTTGAGAGTGGCGTCCACAATAATTGTTGAAATTGGTGAAGTTATCTTGGCATTTCACTAATCAGTAAACACAGTATATATGAATTTTCTCAAACTTCTCAAGACTTGAAAATTGTCGACGTGGACAAAGTTATCTACTTTCTTGCTCTTTTTGTGCTGATGTGTACTTATAATGATTCCTTTTGACAAACTGGTTCCTTTTTTGGGTTGTGATTTCTTTTTTCTTTTCGAAGGAGAACTTTTGACCACTGAGGAAGCAAGAAATCGACAGAGGCTATATGACAAACGTACGAAGAGTGGCCACTTTTCACCTGCACTCCTGGTTGTGAAGGAGCACCTTCCATCTGGAAATGCGTGTATGAGGATCAACATTGATGCTACCAGAATCGGCAATATTGCCCGCTTCATTAACCATTCGTGTGATGGTGGTAACCTTTCTACATTGATAGTGCGAAATTCTGGAGCTCTGCTACCCAGAGTCTGTTTTTTCTCTTCCAGGGTCATTTTGGAAAATGAAGAGCTCGCTTTCAGTTACGGGGACACTACAGTAAACTCTACAGGTTCTCAATGCTTTTGCAGTAGTGCTTGTTGTTCTGGGATCCTTCCAGCAGAGCACACATGATGTAGTAAGGTAAGATTTTGTTGCTTTAAACGTTGTGGTACCTTTATTCTTCGGCTTGTATTTAAAAGAATGAGGTCAATGCATGCCACTGTCAAGTTCAGCTACAGAGAACATGGCTTTGAGCGTAAAATGTTGTAATCTAGAAAAGATTGAAGCGACCATTGAAGGGAGGGGTTGTGGTGGAATGTGAAAGGTTCCTTCACTCTTTAAAATAAGTCTTGGGTCTGAGTCCTAATAATGGAGTCTTCTTTGGTATGAAACTAAATATAGTAGGCTTTCTATGGTGCTAGTCTGGATTAATGGGTTATCAAAAATCAGATGCTTGAAGCAAAAGAAAAGAAGAAGATCAAATTTTATAATGTGTTCTGACAATAGATATTACATAAATTGATTGAGGATATACAATAACGTGTAGCTGAGATCAAGGAATATTAAGTGAGTAAAATAGTTTACTGATTAAATTGACGAAAGATGCAGCTTGGATCACACTTGGTTCCATCTCCGGCTATCTAACGGGATTGTGTTTTGGGGGGGAGGAGGAGGAGGACTGGGATGGCGGGACAAACCCCTCGGTCTGTCCCATTTTACTAAAGCTAAGGGGACAGACAGGTGGGGTCGGGGGCCCCTTATTAGGATTTATTTTTTGTAACTAATTTAATATTTAAGCACTAAAAATTATAAAAGACGATAGTGTGATATAAGAATACAGAAATTTAGTAAATCGACACAGATTTAATGAACTCCAAACTTAAACGGCTAGCTTTTTAGAGCTGGCAATGGCTAATGAATTATTTTTAATAAACTTAAAATTCAAAATTATAAAGTAATTAAGTACGAAACTATAAAGATAAATAGAGAAGACTTGTAGTAAAATATTTTATTAAAATATAATTTTTAGTACTTATAAAAAGAAAGACATGTAGTTTGATAGTCTGTTAAATATAATTTTTTTTAGTGCTGGCTATAGTTAGCTATGACTTTTTTTTTCATAAAAAAATTAATCCCAAAGTATGTAACAACTGTGTAAGAAAATTCTTAAATTTCAAGGCCAAAGCTTTTAAGTTTATTAATAGAAATTTCAAATTTCACACACAAATACTAGCACCTAAAGAAGAAACACCTAATCTACGTAACCATCGTCTAAGAAGGGTTCCATAAGAGCTAGACCTCTAAGCAACTAATTATAAATTATCATACTAATGATTGTCGCCTATAAAGATTTTTCTGTAAATTTGTATATCTTCTTTGGGGATCTCTGTTTGAATTGGCAATAATTGTTGTTTTTCATGAGTTCCATACTGTCGTTGTTGTCGGTTATGAATATCTCAGTGTATTGAGTGGTTAATTCAAGAAGAAAAGTAGTATAAAAATACTATAGTGTTTAGATGAGGAATAAAAATGTCAAAAATTCCGCCCTAATCAACAGAAGTCCAGTTGGATTTTTCTCTCCAAGTAGAGGGATCAGGCAGGGAGACCCCCTCTCCTCTTTCCTATTTATTTTGGCAATGGAAGGGCTTAGCTTGATGCTGGTAAAGGCAAAATAACTACAATGGATTGATGGCTTTACTGTGAATGTTGGTACAATTGTCTCTGTTTATCTCCTTTTGCTGATGACAATCTTATTTCATGTGCAGCAGAGAAATCACCAGGCCTATACCTAAACCTCACACTCATGCTATTTGAGGCTATGCCTGGTCTTCGCATCAATATGTCAAAAAGTATCATCTACCATATGAATGAAGTATCACAACTGAATATGCTAGCTGAGATCTGTAATAGTGTGATACAAAAGTTTGAAAAGAGGCTAGCCTCTTGGCAAGTCCTATCTCCCTTAAGAGGTAGATTGGTCCTTATGAATGGTGTCCTGATACACACCAACCTATTTCATGTCACTCTTTTTATATCAGCCGAAATCCAAAATCAGTTAGACTCAGGAGTACCTTCCTATGGAGGGTAACAGTCTTGCCGTTCCATCTAGTGAAATGGCCTAAAGTCACACTTCCTAAACCATTGGGTGGACTGGGAGTGAAGGATCTGGCAGTCCACAATAAAGGCATGTTAATGAAATGGTACTGGAGATGTAATTTGGAAGATCCCAGCAGCAAAAAATGGAAGTCACTCTAACTGGATATCCAATCTAGTCACAATACCTCATGGCAGGATTTCTCATCCGATATGGGCAGGTAACTCACCTCTAAAGCAAACCTTCCCATATATTTTCCTTATTACAGCCAATCAAAACTCAGTGTTGCATAGAATAGGACACCCAGAGCCCTCTTTTGAGGAGACATCTTCAAGATAAGGAAGTTGATGACTTAATGACACTCCTGTACTCTTTGCAGAATTTAACAGTGAACAATCACAATGCAGCAGACAGGCTGAAGTGGGGTTGCTCAGAGAAGGGTCATAATCAGTCAAGTCAGCCTATGCCCTTATGTGCTCCAGTAAGACAATGATTGATTGATGGCCTTGGAAGCTGATTTGGAGAACTAGACTCCCTACAAAGATGATGCGCTTCGGCTGGACAGTCTTAAAATGAGCATGCTTGACACAAGACAACCTCAGCAGTATATAAATCCAGTTAGTTAATAGATACCACATGTGTCATTCCAGTATCCCCCACCTCTTTATTCACTGTCCAGTTGCAGCAAATATTTGGTACATGTCTTTTAACATTATCTGGACAGCAATGTGCTATACCTTGCAAAGTCGAAGACTTTTATGAAGCCTAGTGTCTCAAGAAAGTTGAGGAAGCCGTCAAGAAAATCTGGAATATGGTACCTGCATGTATTTTTAGGTGTTTTGACTTGAAAGAAAGTTGTTTTGATGGTGTTTCGTCTCCTTTTGTTGTAATTTATGCATCTTCGTCATGCCTTTATTGATATCTCACTTTATGGATATTTTGCTAATTCAACTTTACAACTATATGCTCTTCCCAGTTTTACATTTAGAATAGTATAAATGTGATGTGATATAGATTGAATGAATATATCATGTAACAAATAAAGTATTGAGTTGATTCAACAGACAATCACTACTGCATCTGGACCGCTTTGCTTGTCGTTTTTACTAAGAATAGATGGTTAAGGATGCGTGCAAAAAAATAAAAAAAAAGACAAGTAAAATAGATCGGAGGGAACCCCTACATATCCAGGGGACACATTGTAATTTGAACCCAAAATAGAACAAGTAGAGACAAAAATAGTGGACAAATGTAGGATAAGCCTATGACTGCCAAACAACATTCAAAATCAAATATTCCTTTTTCATACTTTAACTAAACATCTATTTATCCAAATGCCAAGCTACTTTAGAGTCCAAAAATAGTTAAAATGATGTTTAGTTGCTAGTAATTGGCAAGGTCTCTATTGAATGACAAGTTGGCCTGAACGTTGTATAGGTGAAATTGGAGAGGCATCACTACTATGATAATCGTCCTGAACTTGAGCTGCAAACTGCAGATTCCATAGCAAATCCTCCATCGATGGCCTGTCCATCGGATCCTCATACAAACACCTGCAGCACATCTCTATCATCGTCCTCAATGATTCACTCGAACATGAACTTCTTCTTATTGCTAGATCAACCACATTCACTCCATTGCCAGTCATGCTTACTTGTAACTAGTACATCAAATAACAAGAAGAAATTAAAGAGCCAGAACTCTAAAGATAAGTAATATAAGTAATACCTCAGAATCATGAATAGGCACCAATAACTACCTAACATTACTTTTTATTTGAGTTTTGATAGATAACACTACAGTTTTTGCATCTAGAAGAAACGAATGATGAGTACGTTTTAACCTCTGTAGTTTTCTGGATGTGTATCTTATTGCAGTATTCAAATGTTCACAGCTCCATCTGAAGCTTTTTCGTTTGCCATGTACACGCTCTGAGCTTATTCACTTCATATTTCTCAGAGCTATACAAAGGTAATGAAAACGAGGCAGATGATAAGTGTGTGTATATAGTACCTGATTTCGTAGAAGTAGGATGTCATTTTTGGTTTTTATCGGTCTCCCTGTAATGATTTCCAATAGTATAACTCCAAAGTATACACATCCAACTTCTCTTCATACTTTTCCCTATAAATCAGTTGTAGGTAAGAATTAAAGTATGTCCATGCTTCAGAATCACTCAATAGTACAATATTTTCTGAGTTTGAGTGAAAATGCATGTAAAGAATGTCATAGAATGATTTATAATATACTATGCTGGTCTAATTAGACAGTAATTTGTACACACCTCTGGTTATAACCAACTGGAATAGTTTGACAGTATTCCTGCAATATGCATAAGTTAGTACTGTGGCATATATATGAACTACTTTTGCTGGTGTGAGTAGAAGAATGACATGAACTTTGATAAGTTGGTAGTCACACCTTTCCGATATTCTCTGTCAGAACAGGCAGATTGTAGCTGCTAATTTTGGCGACAAGGTTCTGGTCCAGCAAAATATCGTTTATCTTCAAATTATTCGAAAAGAGGCCAGGGATAATTCCATTATGCAAGAATTGCAGGCCCTTTGCTACCCCTGTAGCAGCTGCTATACGTTGTGTCCAGGTTAGTTTCCGTCTAGCATGTTTATCTGCAAATTAGCAACAGAGAACATCAAATTACTGAAGCATATTTACATCCAACAATAGGAAGGGGTATATATCTGCTTGTCAAGTAATTACCAGAAGTCCATCTCCTTAGTGTCCCATTAGGTACGTATTCAAAGACGAGAAAAATTCTACTGACACTTGAATCATCCGAGTAAAACTGAAAGCAGTGTCCAAGAGCACTGACCAAATGCTGATGTCTGAGCTTGGATATCAACTCTATGTGATGCATAAAATTTTGCCTAGTGTTGCTTCTTTTCATTATCTGGCATCTAATCGTAACATAGGAACCATCTCTCATCTGTCCTCTGTACATCTGAATCAAAAACAGAAAACGTTTGTGAGCCTTAGTCCTCGAGAACAGCTGGTAATATTAATAGGTTTACTCTTCAAGAGGCCAAAATGATAGAGAACAAACAGATGGCATTACTATTACAAGTTCACACCACCTCTCTACTATAACGCCCATACTGATACAAACTCAGTATGATCCCAAGTGGGATCTGGGGAGGGTGGGGTGGAGTGTACGCAGCCTTACCCCTTCCTTTTTGAAGGTAAAGAGGTTGTTCCCGATACATGGCTCAATAAAACATATAGAAAACATGTGTGTAAAGCAAACATAGTCGAAGAAGTCATGCTGATAAAAATGAAGAAAGGATTAGTAGTAACAAAAATTAATATGATAACTGAAGCAAAGGAGAAAACCAGTAAAACTGATATCGAAAAATAAGATCGTAGAAGGTAATAATAGATAGCAATACTAAAAAGGGAAACTAGAAACATTCTGACCTACTAACCCTCGACCTCCATATCTTCCTATCTAGGGTCATATCCTCGGTGAGCTGCATGTAAGTCTTGTCATATCTAAGCACCTCTTTCCAAAACTTCTTCGACCTACCTCTATCTCTCCTAATACCCACTATAGCCAACCTCTCGCACCTCCTCAATGGGACATATGTGCAGCTCCTCTTCACTTGCCCGAACCATCTCAGTATTGCCAACTTCATCTTATCCATCATGGAGGCCACTCCCACGTTGTACCGAATAGCTTCATTCCTGATCATATTTCTCCTAATAAGTTCTCACATTCATCTCAACATTTTCATTTCCTCTACTCTCATCTTCTAGACATGCGAGTTCTTGACCGGCCAACACTTCGCTCCATACAACAAAGTTGGTCTGACTACCACTTTAAAAAACTTGCCTTTAGACTTGGTGGCAGATTATTATCCCACAAGACTCTAGATGCAAGCTTCCGTTTCATCCACCTCATTCCGGTATTCCAATATAATGTGTAACATCATCATCAATCTCTCCATTTCCATGGATTATTGACCCCAAATACTTGAAACTCACTTCCAAATCTGCCACGTGAGCTACATTACTAATTTGGCAAAAGTACAACACCCAAAGACCTCAATGATATAGCAGTAAAGAACAATAGAGTTCATATACCATACCTGGCCATTAGTAATTTCACCCATAAAAGTTGTTGTATCAAAGTTGTTCGTTGCGGCCTCAAGTTCTTCTAGAGAGAATATTCTATAAGATGGAATGTTAAGTGCTCCTAGCTTCATTGCTTGAGTAATGAATCCTTATACAACAAATACATAGGTATTAAGTTAGTTATACTTGGGAATTAAATGAAAGCCCTCACCTTCAGTTTCCTTGATGCATCTAGGAAGCAGAGATCAAGTATAAGAATGCAAAGAATATAGGCAGACAGAGCGAAAGAAGACAGGAACCTTACTTGGATTTGTGAATAACTTGGAGGTATATGAAGATGATGCATCTTCTGAAATAAATCTGGTTGGCGTATTTTGGGCAGAAGCCTTCTTTGCAAGAAAAGATTTGGCAATCAAGATGGTCAGGCATACGAGTATGAATCCACCGGTGATGCTACCACATATGATCAAGGCAAGAATCACTTTAGAAGCATGTTTTTGTCTTTGATGCTGAGGTAAGACACCAACAGCCAAAGCCTCATTCCGGCAAAATGAAAATGGATGTTGAGTATCATCTCCGGTTGCTAAGCAGTTATTTGAAAAATGCACGATCCTGTTCCTAGAACTAGACAGAAGGCAACTAGGTAATGATCCTGTCAACAGATTACCAGACAGATCAACAAAATCTAATGCTGTGTTACATGGATTATCTTCAAAGAGCATTCCTGTTAACTTGTTTCCTGCAACATTCAGGTAAGTGATGGATGACAAAGATAGCAACGACGGAGGAAATGGCCCCATAAAGTTGTTGGAAGAAATATCAAAATGTTCAAGCTGATAATAGGACTGAACTTTCTCTGGTATGTTTGCAGTAAATTTGTTATTCCTTAGAGCAATGCTTTCAATTTTACTTCCAGTTTGAGGAAACTTTGGACCAAAAGAGTTGTCCTCTAATTCTAAAACTTGAAGATTTTGTAAACTGCTTAGATCAGGTACATCACCACTAAAATTATTCTTTGAAAGTGAAAGTACACGAAGATTATTCAAATCACGCAGTGTATCTGGCAAATGTCCATCTAGTAAATTGCTCTTCAAACTCAAAACTGCCAAAACTGAAAGTGAACCAAGGCCATCTGGAATTCTGCCAGTCAACCTATTTCCATCTAACACTAAAGTTTGGAGGTCCGTCAAGGATGAAACTGCTTCAGGTATGCCACTGTGAAAGTAATTTGAACTCAAGTCAAGTATCTCGAGAGCTGAAAGTCTCGAAAGTTTTTCAGGCAATGGCCCCCATAAACCAAGAGAAACTAATCTAAGGACTTTCAAGCTAGGAAGCTTGGCAAGGGCGTTGAGAAATGAACGAACGGAGAACTTTCTAGGTAATGGGGAAGTCCCCTTTCTCCCTATTATATGCAACTGAGTTATGTTTTCGTCGTAGCACACAACAGTAACAGTTGAACTTGGCTCAATCTTACAGAAATCTGTCTCATTATTCCAACTACTCAAAGCTGTTGGATAGTTCAAAAGATGTTGAATTCTCAAAAGAGTTTGCACTTGAGATGATTGTAATTGCTCTGAATATCTTATTGAGATTAGTACCAAAAACAAAACCAGAAGCTTTTCAACTCCCATTTCTTTTCCCATCACCACAATACTGGCTCAACAACTCTTATGATAAATGATTTCTTTTCCTGAGAACACCTGCAATTGCAGCACAGTTCAAACTTAGTTATTCAATAACATTACACTATGCAATATCATCATAAAAACAATTCATTTCACTCGTTAACGGAGTATATATTCTTGAAAGCTCATGATAGCTATGGAGGCTTTACCTGGTTCATAAAAGAACTTTGAGCAACTTCAAGACAACATCAACTTCTCTTCATCACAGAAAATTTACACCAACTAATCTATATTTCAAATAATGAACAATTAAGTTAAATCTATGTACCTTAGTTTTATTTTTGTGAGGAATAAAGTATTGATAGCTTTAAGAAGGGGAAACATCCTGAATCTTGTCTAAAGATATGAAAGCAACAAAATAATTGTCAGTTGTATAATTCAGACAAAGTTGGTTAGCAGCCATCCTCTCTTGGACACTTTAATGTAACTTTCTTTTCATTATTTTTATAAGTATTGAGGCAAAATGTAGAACTACATTTCAATTTTCACTCTTTTTCTTTACTATATCTATATGTAAAATGGAATTCCAAACATGGAAACTAAAACAATCAACTGCTGTTCAACACTCCACTTAAATTAGTTAAATGATCTTTCCAACTAGGACGGAGCTAGGTAGGACCGAGGGTTTCATCCTTATCCCTTTGGCGGAGAATTTCACTATTTATACATGATTAAAATTATTTTTAAGTATGTATCGTAGGTATTGAATTTCCTTCTATTTCTTTGTGTGTTTATTTCTTTATACTTTTGAACCCCTCAGTGAAAATTATGGCTTCGACATTGCTTTCCAAAGCTTAATATGACACCATGGTGTGTGTTTTCTAATGATAGTCGTATATTAGATTAAAGAACTCCAAGTTTTGTCCAAAAGATAAAGGGCAAAAAAAGAGTTAAAGTTTAGCAATAAACAAAAAGAAGATGCTGAAGATAACTCCTTTATTCTTCTTTAGTGCTTTTCATTACGTGCCCATAGGAACCATAACCTGCTTTTTATACTCCAATTCACTTATTTATCCATTAGTGAAATTTATGCATGTTTCGCGCGGTTATAAAAAAATTAATAATTTTGTATATTTTTACTCTATATATAAAAAATAATAATAATAATTTTATAGATTGAAATTTATCCATGTTTATTTTAGTCTGGGATCACTCTGTTCAGAACTTTAATGAAAGTTTTGCATTGGATGCTTATATTCCTTCACATGGTTTTGTAGCTAACATTTGTATATGAAAAAAAAAGAACATTTGGTAAAGAAAGGTCTTTAGTTAATAGTAGTTAATCAAAAGAGGAAAAAGAGAGTATATTAAAGTTCACCAAAGTTGTGTACGTTGTAAGTATCATGAATACTTTGAAATATATAAAAAAAAAAAAAAAAAATACATTGTAAGTACTATGATCACACAGCCAAACTTTGTGGGGGGAAATAATCAAACTTTTCATTCTTGAATTCACTCTAATTCTTCAACCAAAATTTGAACAAAGACAGAACCAGATGCAGTAAGAACAAGAAAAACCTTGATACTAAGGGCTTCTTTGATTTATCTGCACTAAAAAATAAAGTAGTGATCCTCCAGCAGATCACACAAATAGCTAGTTTGAATGACAAATGTAACCAAGGGTAATAGCTAGAAGATGAGGCTTTTTTGGATATATACACAAAGCATTAGAAATCCTGTACAGCATTATCAGTTATCTTGACTGACAGAAATCAGCTGCTCCAGACCAGTCGAAAAATGTTTTTACTAGCAGCTGAACTCACTAAGTTGTTGCTCTGCTCCTTGAGCATTTCCTCTTGTGCACGAACATCACCGTCCTGGAAAAAAACCACAATAGAATCGCCAAAAAAATAAGAAACAGTTCTTGGATGATCTTAATGAGAACTACTGGGCGGAGAATTTGCAAAGAGAACGAATACAGATCCAGAGATCCAGGCGTTTTTCATATACTACATAGTGAGAGGAATGCTATGGCGCATAGCCTCCAAAGAATTTGTTAACAATTGAAGGATAAATTTCACAGATATCCAGTAACTGTAAGGGCTTCTCAAACATTGCAATCCTTTTGTTCTCTCTCCCACAGATAGCTTTTATTAGCACTATAATACAAGGAAGAGAATACACCTAAAGTGGCAGTTGTAAGCCATGTTCCCATGAAAAGTCACATCACCTATAATGGTTTTTCATTAAATTCCATCCATTTATGATGTATTTGGCACCAAAACTGAAATACACGTATATAGCTTTCCTAAGTCCTAATGACCTTATGACGTACTTGTCAACAAGTCATGCATTTACGTTAATAGTGCAATGCTACAATCTCTTTAGAATGAATTATCTTGAGGTATGTCCAAGCATCTCTAGGCAACAAGCCTTTTGCATGAATTAGTGCAATCATGTGAGGTTGGAAAACTCTAAATAGATGAAGTCATGAAGTAGTCTAGTGTTCTGTTCTCTCACTTTTAATCAGTTTTCCCTCTTGCCTTAAATGTGGGAGTATGCCCAAAATTCTGGAACGAAGGATATTCTTATCTTTCTTTGTTCAAATACGGGGGGTATAAACAAGAAGCTTTTAACAGCAAACTCACAAGCAGAGAGTAAGCACGAGCAAGAGATGAAAGTGTTGGATACACATCAAGAACAGCAATAGCAGCTTCCTCTGTCACCTGTGGGACCTGCACGCATTAAAATCACTCCATTAAAATACAGCTAATGAGTGAATTCGTGGCTAATACAGCATACCATTTCCGAAACTTGGTGGAGGTGTTTTTACATAGAAACAGTGACCTGCTAGTACATATAATTCATGATTATTATCAAGCAGAAAATCCCGACAACCCAAGATTAAGATTTTTAAGTCCACAAGTATTTTATTAATAAGGAAGCTTAAATTTATGCAAACTTTGTTGTGAAAATATGTACCTGCATTAGTTGGATGGCAAACACATCGCTAACTGTCATTTTATCGAGATCTTCACACTTCCTAACAAATTCTTTAAACTTGGGGCAAAGCCTGGAATCAGACCGCTCATTATCCTTGCAGCTGTAGTACTGATTGATTCCTTGAGTAAGATAGCCATACTTTCTCAGAGTCTCTCCCAAACCACTTGTTCTTTGCACATCAAAGCCCTCCAAGATCTCGGTTGTGAAACAACTAATGCAATCATGGGTAAATCAGAAGTAGAAATTTAAATACATCAAGTAAAAACGAAAAGCTAAGATGTCTTTGCTGGATCCAACTACATATAAAGAAACCAGAAGAAGAGAAACTTAAAACTTACGCTGTTTTGATGCTTTCGGCAGCAGCACAAGCATTAGGATCTCCTTCAATGACATATATCAGCTTCTTGAGTCCACATCTCTGGCATAAATCAACAGAAAACCCACTTAAGAATTACGGGGAAATAATCAAAGGAACCACAATGGAGCTTGTGAGTTGTGACAATAAACTTCTTCCAAAGGATCATGACATTTCTAAGTAGAGATGTTAAGCCCATATGGTCATTCTTCTTTCGTCTTTATTATTTATTGCCCATCGAAGTCCAATCCCCGAAAATGGAAATCCAATCAAACATTCACCCTTAGTTATAATAGGCATCAGTAACTAAGAGAAGAGACTACGAACCACTCCCGCTATAAGCGAAAGGTGTGGAACAACCTTTGTCACAAGAAACAAATTGTAAACACAAGCAAAACCCAGCTCATTAAGTTCACAAACACTAGGTCCTCTTTTGATTTCAATTGTGAAGAGTGATACTACCAACATTTCAGCATAAGCAATGCCATGTTTGGTTACATTTTTTTATATGCATAAAATTCAGCACTATTTATACACTATTATTGCTAACATAAATACTAGAGAAAATGGTCAAATGCCTCCCTAACCCATAGTCGAATTCTCAGCTATACACTTATATTTTACGGATGTCCTATTACCCCCTCAGACTTTTTAAAAGCAGAATAAATGTACCCTTAAATGCTGATATGGCACAGCTCACACTCTCAAAGGCATGTAAGAGACAAAGAACTGATAAAAAACATTTCAAAAATATTTTAACTTTATATTAAATATCATTTTTCAACTTTTGCCTTTAATTCTATTTTCTTTACTTTTTCATTTCTTTTACCTTTATCATTTTTCCCCATCTCTCATCAAAACCCACCCATACTATAAAATCCCTCCATTACCATTGTTGAACCACTATCACCATAGCAGCCCTATCTCCACACCCATCTCCTAATACTATTCATATTTATCTCACTAAATAACTCACATCCATTAACCATCAGAATCATCAATCATCATATAAAAATTAATATTTATGTAGAAAACAGATAAATTTAAGTCATTAATTTTTTTGCTCAGGCAAAATTTATCAACCTTCGGATCTTATCTTTAGTCTTTCTTAACGTGCGATGAAGGAATCTAACCTACACATAATAAGAATTTCACGAAGTTGAGCAGCAACAATCAATTGATTCTACTCAATCCCAATAATTCAATGATTTCTTTAAATGTAGAAGGCCTTAATCCTTCACAATTTAAAAAATAAATAAAAGGGTGTATTCATCCTCAATTCTAAGACGATTAACGAGAACTTCAAGCTTGAAACTGGAATTACCATTGTGGAATTTGAGTGGGAGAGGTGAAAATGGAGGTTTAAATAGCTAATAAAGTAGTTGTTGTGGTGTTGCTGATGAATATTGATACTTAATTTGTGGGTTATAGAAGGTGGAGCGGGGGTGGGGAGTGATTAGAGAGGAACGGGGTGGAGAGAGAGAAAGGTTTTGGAGAGTTACAGTGAAAAATTTGAAGCATGACTTAGGACAAGTGAAGAGGAAGAAGATGATGAAGAAAAAGAAATATAATTACGTTTTTTTTTTGTTCTTTCTTATGTGATTTTGACAACTGGTAACGCGTGGTGCACACTACATGGAAAGAATATGGTTGTCTAGTTTTAGGGTTGTTTATATTCCGCTTTAAAATATTTTAGGGGGTAATAGGACCCCAGAAAAGTATAAATGTGTAGTTGAGAATTCGACTATAGATTAGGAGGTCATTTGACCATTTTCTCTAAATACTACTCCCTCTGTCACTATTTACTTGTCCATATTTTCTTTTATATCTGTCCTTATTTACTTGTCCATCTCAATAAATCAAGAAAGGACAATATTTTTTTCCTAATATGCCCTTATTTAATTTTAGAAAATTTCTAGTACTACTAAGTTGTAATACATGCTTTTTGGAACCAGAAAATACATTTATTATACTTAGGGAGGCTTTTAAGTTAAGGGTAAAATTGTAACTATCCTATGATAATAATTGGTTCCTTAATATGTGTGTCACTTTTAAAGTGGACAACTAAATAGGGACAAAGGAAGTATTTGCATAATTATGTGGGATCCTATGCATTATTTTATGAGGGATGGGAGGTGGAAAAATAACAAGGGGATGTAGTACATGGATTAAACCAACTAAAATGACCAAGTATTCTCTTGTTTTAAACAATTTTTTCAAAAACACATGTTAAATTATACATTGTACAAGAAATAATATTACTCTCTCCATCCCAAAAGGAACATCACATTTCTATAATAAAAAACAACTTGACTTTAAAATTCCTCCTTTACCCTTAATATTTAACCACACAAATGGCTAAGGTTTGTTTGAGACCACAAAAATTCACAAGTCTTCCTTTCTTTCTTAAACTTTGTGTCAAGTCAAATGGTGCCACATAAATTGGGACAGGGGAATTAAGTATATAACACACTCTGCAAATTTGTCTCTGAACCAGATAATCCCTACACACTTAAGCCAAATCCAGTAGTTGAAAATTATAATTAGTAATCAAAAAGATGTCTTCTCCTCTTTTGACATTGTGTACCAGCAACTGATATTCACAGTTGATGTACGTTAAAACATAATTCAAACTAAGCTGCAGGTCTATCTAATACCATATTGAGTACAAGATTGGCTGTGTTCAACCCATCACTGCATCTTTTTATTTACTAGAATTTAACGATATTAACAAAAATGATCAGATCTCAAAAGGATCATTTTGAATACTATCGATATCAAGATTCTAGCTCACTGAGCAAAAGTAAGTCCAATAACGAAATGAAAGTACAGATAAGACAGTCAAGAAATTTAAAAAGTATGCATATAAGTGCATGTACTCACTCACTGTGATAAACTAGTAAAGTTAGTCCCATAACGAAATGAAAGTACAGATAAAACATTCAAGAAATTAAAAAAGTATTCATGTAAGTGTCTGTACTCACTCACTATAATAAAACTAGTTGCTCAATTTCCCATTTACCATCATTACAAGAGATTAAACAGCAGTTTAATCCCTTTATAGTTTTCCTTTGTTGTTGATAAGTCGTACAATATCATTAACAGTAAATTACACCAGTCTTAAAGGATGTGTGCAATATGTGAATGCCAATAAATTAAACTACACTTTTGCTTTTGAATAACGACGTACAAATTCATACAGATCATCAGGGCTTAGAGTCATGGGCTTAAAAAGGTACATTTCTAACAGAGCAAACTGCATTATCACTAATCTTATGTCAATGTATCATGGCTGTGGAAGGCTCAGTACAATGAAAAAAAGCTGGAAATTACAAAAAGACGATATAAAAGGTCGGATACACAAGTAAATATAACCACAGCATATCAAATGTACTTAACCAGCCCCAAAGGAAAAGAAGATGAGAAAATACCAAAAGACGCAGCTTCTGATCTCTATATCGGTTATCCCTTATTGAACTTTGCAAATCTTCAACATTCTTCCTCTCCACAATAAAGTCAAGAACGTATTCAGCGCCAATAACTTTGTTACGAGCTATCCAGATTGCGTCACCAACAGGCAAGCGCCTAACCTATGGAAGTGCCAAAATTAATCTTACGTCTATCAGCTGCTGTGGAATATATAGGGAGCCAATAGTTTTAAAACTATGTTGTATGCTTATTAGGGTTTCAACATTAAGCACGGCCACCAGCAGATACTATGCGGCCCTAAGCCTTGTTGAGACAGTAAGTATCGCAACTACAGTGTTAATACCCTCTAAAGGTACCTTTTTTCTTTTCAATATCAGATGAGTGTGATGACTCATCGTTTACAAATTGTGCAAGTATCCTTTAAAAGTACTAACAAAGTATCTGATTCCAACATAGATGAAATTGCTAGAAACCCTTTGCCTTATTTATATTTTGATAAATTGAAAATTTGAAACTGCTAGAAATATAATAAAGGTAAAGAAAGAAAAAAATGAAGAAATTCCCAGCAGTCCTGTCTCCAATTATAGAGTACTAGCATCTATCACTACCACGAGGTGATCCTATTTCTTCTTTTCTCTTTATTCATGTCATGGAGGGTCTTAACAAGATGTTAGTGCAGTACAAGCAGATTAGATCTTAGGTTTTGAGCGGACTGTAGAGGCCATTGAAATCTCCAGACTCCAATCACTAACATTTTATATGCAGACAATACTTTGACCATCTGTGATACAGAGAAACATCCGATTTGATTTTGGGGATGATCCTACCTTTTTTGAAGCTGTCTTGGAGTTTCACATTAACTTCACGAAAGTTCTCTCTTTCCAATAATAAAGCCAAATAACAGTCAACTAACCAATGCCGCAATGTTAGAACTCTTCCAACGAAGTAGTAGGGCTTAAGATTTACCTCTGGAATCTATAAATCAGGGACAATATGGAATGAAGTGATTGGTAAGATGGATAAGAAGTGGGCAAGCCAAAAGCAGCAGTATATTTGATAAGAGGGGGAATCTCTTTGATCAACAGTGTGCTCAGCGCACTTCCTACATACACAATGTCTCCCTTCCTGGCTCCTTCCTCTGTTTTGAAACGATTGGACAAATTGAAATGAGACTTCCTTTGCAAGGAAATAACCAAACTTATTCTTTTTGTCTTGTGAATTTAAATGAGTCACCCGACACAAAAGTAAAGAAGGGCTGGTAATAAGAAACTAAAGAATCATAACAGAAGCATGTTGATGGAATAGCATTGGAGATTCAATAAGGAAGTAAATGCACGTTGGAGTGTTTTGGTGGAAAAAAATCATACTTGGAGCCCCTGGAGCACCAAAATCTCTACAGCACCTCATGGTACCGGACTATGGAAACATATCTGAGGATATTGGAACAAATTAGAGACACGTTGGGTCAGGCTCCTCTAAAGACCTCTTCAAGGATATCTTCAGCAAATTGCAGTGTTTAGTTCAACACCAGGGTGGAATCTCTTTCTCAGAAGGCATAATAGTGATTGGAAAGTGGAAGGACTACGCTTTTTGCTCCAGATGTTGAGTAATATAGCCTTAGATCAAAACGAACAAACTCCATCGGTTGGAAAAGACATCCTAAGGGTCTCTTTTCAGCAAGAAGTTATTACAGAATGTTAATTTCCAGCATAGACAGGGTTTTATGACCTTGGGAAAAGATATGGAGAAACAACGCACCATTGAAGGTCTCTTGTTTTTCCTGGATCGTTGCTTGGGAGGCTTGTCTCACCCAGGCAAACCTGCAAAAGAGGGGATTTCAGTTTGCAGCAGATGGCCATTGTGTGAAGAGAATTCAGAAGAAGTTTTGCCACCTCTTCGGGTCACTAGCCAGTTGTGGAACATACTTTTGGTAATAGTTGACATGGTTGACGCATGCCAAAATCCATTATTGAGTTCTTGCAAGGATGGAAAGAAATCT
Organism: Solanum peruvianum; assembly: GCA_027705065.1. NCBI lineage: Eukaryota > Viridiplantae > Streptophyta > Magnoliopsida > Solanales > Solanaceae > Solanum > Solanum peruvianum. The sequence continues at coordinate 74,399,455 of JAKWJD010001755.1, forward strand.
CTAAAGACTTGGAATACTAACCTCTGGCCATTTGGTGAACTATCTGGCTTGAAAGACATAGCAGAAAAGAGAAATATTACAGCCTTAAGCAGAGATGTTTTCTTGGTAGCTTTTGGTTCAATCTGGTGTTGCAATTGAACTAGATGCAATGCTAAGACACCACAGAGGATGCAAAAAACTGTAGTTATGCCTTATTCAGTGGCTAAGTGCAAAGATTATTTTGAGAAAGGACTTACTGCAAGGATTTATAAGATCTTTAATTACTTATAAGAAAGAAGCATCTACAACTTAAAAAAATATAAGTATGGAACACATGGTGAGAATTTTCAAATAATTGAAAGCTGACCAAAATAAAGTGTTTTACAATTACTTATCTGATATCTCATATAATTGCTCCTGTCTCAGTTAATAGAAGAAAGCACAAGAAAAGAGATACTTAAAGAGGAAAGACTGCAAAAGCTTACATCTATTTTAATTTTAAATTGTGTGCTGACGTTGTCAACTATCTTCCTGGATCGTGACCTGAATAACGACACAAATTTCAATGAGTCCACAAGAAGAAAAAAAGCCAATTAAACATCCCATCAAAAATAGACAAGTACAAGACAAAAGTTAAAAGATCTTCACATCAAGGATGTCTTTTTACTGCATTGCTAATTTTCTGGTCATCCTGGATTTGTTCTTCTTTTTATTTTGCGGCACATGCTTGGGGGAGGGGTTGCATTTTGGAAATAAAAAGGAGAGCTGAATGACTGCAACTTTAATGATATCGTTCTCATGTCTCTATTTTTACTTAACAATAGTAGATGAAAACAGCACGCTCTAGGCATTATTGTATCTGAATGCTTACTCCCTTAATCAGCAAAGTTTCAAGGATATATGTGATATAACCAATAATCTGAGGACAAATCAATCTTTGCTTTCTCTGAGCAAATAAATTGTTATATATTTATACAGATATCCTTTTAATATTCAGAATAAACAGAACTTGATCAGGAAAAAATCAGGTCTTTTTTCTACTTCCATATTAGCACAGCAAGGTAGCGATGCTGCTAGGTCACCTTTCAAATTAGTGGCAAGTTAAAAAAAAACAGCTTTACTAAGGTACAATCTGTTTACAGAATTGAGTGATAGGGAGAGTCGAATATCTGGCATGTCAAAGTGCACCATTGCAGAAAAGCTGGAAGAAACTTGGAGCTGGATCAGAATAACTTTTTATTTTCTTTTAAAATCGGTAACATTGGAGCGGATCCGAAGTTAATCCATAAAGATCGCCATCCCCAGAGCACCACGCATACGGTTGAATGCCGATATATAAGATTTTTAAACTAATAGGATAAGTTACACAAGACTTCAGCAGATAACCTGAATATGGTTTAGTGAATATCACCACATTTCTGGTCTAAGCACACATGAAAAAAAGAAATTAATTGTAATAGTGCTTAAAGAAGTGGTAAACCATCATAGTAATACTGGGTTTTTATACATGGTGGTCACTTCTGGGCCTTCTGCACACACTTTGACTATTTTACCGAGCATCTGCTGGGAATTGGGATTTAAACCTTGGTCTCCGAGGTTCGCGCACACTTAATTGACCACTAGGTCACACACTCAGGTCTCAAGTGTCACAATAATACTGACGGTAAACTAAAATTGCAGTAAAAAATGAACAAACTGAAAAATTGTTGTCAAAAATGAACAAACTGAAGCTTACTTACCCTCGAGAAGTAAACTGCTCCCGATCATCTAATATCAAAACTACTTCATAAACATCTTTAAATTTCTCTCCATTGGCCAATGGCGGCGCAGCCAAGAGATTGGATCTAAAATCCAGACATGGTATTTGCTCATCAACATCCTGAACACATTATTGAACGAACAAATTAAAAACAGAAAACAACCTAATTTTTCTATGCATGTTTTTAGTCTTCAGTAATACATTTTAATGTGTCATTAAACTCAGATAAAAGATAGTATCACTCTGCACTTACAGTGGATGAACACGCTCTCAAAGCATTCGAACAATGTGCAAAATCAGCACGACAAGAAGGCTTTGCACTATTTAATGTTCCATTGCAAGTAGACTCGAATAGTCTATCTTCAACTCTAGTACTGCCAACTTGACCTGGGCATTGAGAGGCACCAAAGTCATGAAAAAGGACATAAATTATAACGGTTTTATTCAGCACCTCTACCAATCCAAACTATGAATGCTTAAATCTTAGTATCAACAATATAATCAACATGAACTTATCTAAAGGGAGTCATAAAAAACAAACCATAAACTTGATCTTCTCGAAGACGACACAGAACAGATGGCCAGAGTAACAATATATCTTTGTTCGGTGATGTTTCTAACACTTCAGAGTAAGCCTGAATTACTTGTTCCTTGGAGAATCCCATTTGAATAAACTACAAGAACCTAATCAACATCAGATGCACAGAACAAAAGACAAAGCACAAATTGATAATTGAATAAGTTCAACAAACGCCAGGATTACTTCAAAAGAATCTTAAAAGAAGAAAGAAACAACTTTGAAGCATCGCAAAGTAGAACTCAAGAAACATCTTTCAGTGGAAATAAAAGAAAAAGTTGCTGAAAGGAAATATTGTGTATAATAGAATAGGCTAGAGATGTCATATCACTGACTGGATGCATATAGATACACAGCCTTTTCTTTCTACCCCCCCAAAGAGATAATCAAGGATAAGGACTGTTATAAAATATTGGACCTTTAGATCTGCTTGGAGGTATGCTTAATATAAGGATGCTACAGTAATTTGGGTGAATCTTTCTAAGATCACAAAAACAAATATTTATTCAGTCCTTTTCCAGTTTCTATGAGAAAACACAGTAGTAAAAACATCAACAAGTCCAAGACTTGAACAAGTGGAAGGACTTACTAAGTAATGAAAATATAATAAGGATTGAATTCTTTAACGCATTCAAACATAATTTTTGAGTGGAAAAAAAGGAGATATCTGGATGGTCAACGCTTAGAAAACAACTTTTACAGCTTCTGCAGCAAACAGTAGCCAAACACAGGATACAGGAATTGGTGTACTTGGTCTAATCTAATATGGTAGTGGCAATGATGCTGCAGCATCACCTTAGACCATAAAAACTGCATAGAACATGACCAAATTTGGCAACTAGCAAGCATTAAATAGAGCGCTTTTATATTTACATATTATGTTTATCTTGAAGACTGATGAAAGCAATAAATCCAAAGTTGCACATTTAAAACAGAAAAAGTACCCTGTCAAGAGATTCAGATGGAATGATATTCATTTTCTTTTTGCCAGTCGATTGAGATAATGGAACTGCCCTTTCTCTCACATTGTCAGATGATTGAGATAATGGCACTGCCCTTTCTTTCACTGAGGTAGTATGCCGAACTTCCAAATCTGATGATTTGCTAGATGTCGCCTTATCTGGTTTGTCCGTTTTATTCAAATTCGAAAATCCAGTCAAAGATGCTGATATTTCTTTGGAATCGGCAATTCCTGACCTCAAAAGACACTCCTGTGCAATCTCTTTGCCTTCTTCTGTCAGCATATATCTGCACTTGATGGCAAAGGATGCCTGGTTTATTACTAAGTAAAAAGATCAGGAAAATAAATTGATTGAGCATGCAAGGATACACACTTGCATAGCAACTAAAGCACAATATGACTGTTTATAAGATGATGACTGCAAAGTAGTGCCTTTATATGTATACACAGTTAGCAGGGTAGATCTCGATACATCTCATTTTATGAATGGGTGCAATTGATTCACCATTAGGAAAGCTATTTACCCCTCACCCCTATAACCAAGAAAAGCTCTTACGTACACCTCTCATGTGTTTCATTTTTTTTATAAGATAAATAATTTTGTTAACAATCGTGGGAACCTTGTACACAAGCCATATACCAAAAGAAGAGAATCTGCCCCAAAATACGATTCTCAACAAAAAAGGCTCAATCCTCTATACATATAGGGACCTCGTAAGTACAGCTAAAAGAAGCTAGAGACAGAAACTACTTTGCTCTTTTACAAAAACTTGCTTCACCCCTTCAAAGATGCTTTCTCTCTTTTCAAATAACCCACATGATAAGGGGGGCACACTCCATGCCCTTGGGCTTCTCTTCCCCCTCATATGAGTCCAACTTTGTAAAGCCTACTTCACTGTGTCCAGCATCACACGTTGTAACCCAAACAAGTTAACAGCCACCCCCCATAATCGATAAGTCACTTTGCATAAAATGATCTACATATTTGCCCGGACTTTTGCACATAAAGCACCATCTAATATAGGTTATATTCCTCTTTCTCAGATTTCCTGCTGTTAAGATCACACTCCTTGCCACCAAGTTGCCAATCATACAAACACATCTTTTTCAGAGCTCTAGGGATCCAAATGGAGTCATGAAGGAAAGAACACTCCTTTCACAAGCAAACTCTTATAAAAAGAACTACCAGTAAATAAATCGTGCCCGCCCTCCCCCCAGATCCATGCATCTGATATGTTGTTTGATGTATCCAGCTCATAAAAAAAATACGAAGTCTACAGAATTTAATGCCAAAGGGAGGTGAAGTTCAACGTCTGGAGGCTACAAGATGTAGCTTTTGAGATTTGAGGTTTAGTAGGAATTTTCAAGATTGAGAGGTGACTAATGTGACGTCCCGCCATCCATCCAGGCAGAACGCCACCCAACCAGGCTGCCAGCAGCAGGCGCAAGGGGGCAGACCACCCAAGCCAGCCAGCAGGCCAAGGGGCAGGCAGCAGCTGAAGAGGCAGCAGTTACAACAGTTTCAGCTGTTACGGCAGTTACAGCCGTTACAGCTGTTACACTTGGTAGTGGGGCGGCAGTTTCAGGAGTTTCAAGCCTTTGAGAGGCTTGTGCAGATCATGGGGCAGACTAGGAGCATCTAGGAGTCCTTTTTGGAAGACTTAGAAGCTTGTCTTGTAGGCATAGACTTAGGAACTTGTATAGTTAGCATTTACTTACTCTTAGGCAGCATTAGAGTAGTATAAATAGTAGTTCATTTTACTTGTAAAGCATCCAATCATTTTTTGAAGTAATAGAAGTTCCTTCTTCCAAAGTTCTGTCTTACTTCTTATTTTCTTAGCGATCCGAGTGTGAGGCTTAACTTGAGTTTGCAAGAACGTGCAAGAATCGTGAGTAAACCGTCAAGTGCCGCACGGAACATTGTCCGAATCAAAAAGTCCGTGACACTAAGCTCTAAAGTGTGATCGATTTGCTTAATAAAGAAAGAACTTCACAAGGTAGACACAATGTATGGAGGTGGGATGTCATGAATAAAGGAGTTTTTTCAGTTAAATCATTATGAGTATCTTTTGAATACGGAGGTAGTTAAATTCCATATAAAGCGATTGGACTACTAAGATTTCAAGAACGGGTTTTTTTTTGCTAGCAACTACAAGAGTGATTTTGACGGTTGAGAATCTGTGGAAGAGGAAGGCCACTTATGTGTACTTTAGTTTCACGGGACCAAGTGAAGATATCAACCATCTCTTTCTACGTTGTCACGGTTGCTTAGAGGTTATGATGAGAAGTTCTTAACTGGTTTGCAACTATTTGGGTGATACCAGGCACTGTGAAAGAGGTAATGTTCAGCTGGAATTGTGGTGGAATGAGGAAAAGCCTAGGACTTGGCATGTTACTCCACTAGCACTTGTGTGGATTGATTGTAAAGAATGAAATAGGAGCACTTTTGAACATGTAGAGACGGATTGTGCACATTTGAGTAGTAGCCTTCCATCTCTTGTTTCGTTCTAATGCACCCATGAGGTCACTTGTTGTATAGAAGATTGAGTGTTGCTCATAGAAGATCATATCTTTGTGTATGTTATCTACATTTTGGTATGTTTCTTGCGTACAGGCCTCTTTGTCCACATATTAATGAAATTAATTTAAAGGATACTCTAAAATTCACAGGGATTATGTGCAACACATCCAAACTGATGGAGGTAACCCATAGGCCCCTTTTAAAATTAGCCATAACTTTCAGATCTTAAAGCAAGCTGCAATTTCCTAACATGCACATAAACTACCTTGCAGGAAATGAAATGGCAATTATATATGAAATCTAAGAAAAGCAGTCAACCAGAGTTCCAGGAAAGAGCATAATCAAGACATGGTAAGCATACTTTGCAGGACAGCTTGACTTAGCAACAAGTGCTTTGCTTACTAATTTCGCCATGCAGCTCCATCCGCTGTACCAGTCCCTTGGTGAGCTAAATTGTCCGGGTTTTCCTTTCCCTTTCTCGGGTCTAACGCATTGCATATAGCATGGAGAAAGAGCATAAAATTCACTTAGTACATACTAAATTATATGCTGAACTAAATAGGAAGAAATTAAGTTCCGCAGCAACAGGCTTACCCAACAGGTGCACGAGAAAGGCCACTTGCTTCAGTAGCATCAATAAGCTCCTGCTTATGCATAAATTTTTCACCGTTTGTTGTACTCCTAGAATCATGAATTTTCATTGCTGAAAAGGCAATTTATTAAAACAAAGCTATTGCCGAATGCATTACATTAAGTTATTCACCTGTACAGCGTGATCAATAAGGCATATGCCACAGAATTCTTCTGCGGCATGTAACGCTTTGTTCCCTTATTTTTCTTCCCTAGAGATACGGAAAGGAAATGAATAACTTCCAATTGATCCAAAATCATATCCTCCATCAAAATACAAAAAAGATCAGATAAATAAAGTAATTAACTAAGAAAACTCAATTCCACATACACAAATTCTTGCATTGTTAAGTGTTTTTTATGGTGTATTTGTCACAAATTTATAGAACTGGATGAAACATTTGATGATATCAATATAACAGTTTGTTCGACCAAAAAAAAAATAAGTCTTGCATTATTCTGACCTACACAATTGTTGATGTTTTATTTCTGAAAACCACAAGAACAGTTCATCAGTAGGTCCAATATACAATGGGTCAAATTACCACGCATACAAATGTAAGCTAATTTGGCCTTTAACTAAAATTATCGAGTTCATACGGCAAAATCCATTGTCAATCAGTTTACTGAGAAAACTCACATGAATCAATAAATCGGTTAAACTTAAACACCCAAATGCATTTGAAAAGGACAAAAAGAGCATAAGCTAATTTTCTCAAGAATACACTCCAATAGCATTATAAAGGATCATCCTTTATACACTCCACCATCACTACAAAGACTCCGCCTTTTTTCCTCTAAGTAGTGCAATGATCATACATGATAATAAGCAGAGTACAAAAAATAACTTCAAGATTTACCTTTCCCAGTGGAGTCATCACTCTCCTCAGAGGACGAAGCATCGCCATCATCCGCTTCAAAAAACCCTTTCATTAACCTCAACAACCATTTTCCAACCCCCCTATAATTAATAGCAAGTCAAACAATAAATCACAATTCCAATATTAACTGTTTTAGTGGCTCAAATGGGGTTTTAAGATTTTACTCACTTGATCTTAGAAAACTCTTTTAGAGTCTTAATCGGGGTCTTGGACTTGCAAAGATTGGTATATGCTTTTTGGAGAGTCATCGAGATGTTCTCCGAAATCCCATTCGGGCTTTGAGCCATTTCTTGCTTTTTATTCCACATATACGCTGCTAACTCTTCATTCTCCGAACATACCACCACTTTCTTATTCTCCATGATTGTTTCTTCAAGAGAAAAAGACTCGTTCAGCCTAGGGTTTTGGGTTCTTTTCCTATGTTTATTCAGAAGCTTTTGAAGAAACTTTTCGTTCCAGTTTCGCAATTTTGGTTCAAATGGTTAGGGTTTTGGGATACTGATTTTGTTCGATTTGTGATGGGAAGGAGGAGTTGAAATGGCGCCAGGACTCGATTTCAAAAGCTGAAATTGAGGGTAGGTTCTACCACTTAAACAAAAAATAAAGTTTGATTTTTTAAAAAAAATGTGATCGATATTCATATTAAAGTTTCGAGTAAATTTTGAATTATTTATTGTAAAAATTTTCATAGTGAAAACTCGAATCTGAAATATCTGATTTAGAATAAAAGAATTTTACTAGTATACCATAATTTACATTTGTAAAAAAAAATATTATTTGGTGAAAGGATAAAATTGGTTACTTTAATTGGACATTTGGGGATGAAAATAAAAAGTTATTTCCCCCCGTTATATTTGAAATTGATATATTATTTTTAAAATAATTGATATGATTATTTTAGCACACTAATTCTATTAATTGAAATATTTAAAAGTAACAAGTAAAAACTAAAATTATAATCGAAAGAGTATTGGAAAGAAAGAATTCGACATGATAAGACGCAGTTTCATATTATCGAGAATATGATTTTGGATGAGAAAGATCAAAGGTCACGTAATAAGACAGAAGGTTAGTAGGGGAATGAGTATTGTTTTGCTATGCTAAAGTTTAGGCCTCCTAGTGCATGTTGTAGTACTAGTCATCCCCTTGTAATTCTTTGTCATTATGTTTCAATTATCACACTAGTTAATTGTTATTTTTGTTTATTTCGTGTAGGTTTTACAATATTTTTATTTACTTATTGATATGGTTTTTTTATTGTTTTCATCTTCGTTTACTTTGATTTGTATACACTTGAGTTGAGGGTCTTTTAAAAAGAATATTTCTGCTTCATGCATAGACTTTGTCTCCGTAAATCCCGTTTCACTAGTATGTTGTTGTTGAAAAGGTGAATAAGTAGAAGCAAGGGCCTGTCTGGCCATGCCATATGAAATCATGATATGAAAATGAAGTTTTGTTTGGTCATATGATATAAACTTTTATGTTGTATATTTACCAATAAACATAACAATCTCATAAGTTGCAAAAATATTAAAATAGTCCCAATTGTTTATTCAATTTATCAAGTTATTTGTTTTCCACTTAAGTAATTAACTTTAATTGATCAAACTTCAATTTTTTTAAAAATGAACATAAATTGTAGTGTATTAGTCTTTAATATAATTCTCCTACATAGTATGGATAATTTCCTCATGTTGAACTTGCATTTATCGATCATATGACAGAGAAAACGAACCAACATTGTTACTCTGAGTAATTTGTTGATCAATCATCTCCAACTATATTTTTATGCTCATAGACTATAAATATTTCATCACTCCTTTGGTGTTCTCACAAATAATTATGTAATACTACTCTACAAGCTATGACAATATTCACTTGTATGTTAATATCACAATGATTCATGTCCTGTTTGACTTGTGTACAATTACATATTTTCATGCATTAATTTGTGCTAAAATCAAATATGTAGTAATTATCTAACATACAACACAAATTTTATTTTTTTACATATTAAATTGCTTTAAACATTTTCATATGTACTTAAAAGAGAAGTTTTTGTTTTTAATTAGGGATATACATGATTACCCATCAAACTTGTACTCCCTCCATTTTTTTTTACATTCACCAATCAAATTTCACTTTATCATTTATATCCATCAAATTTAAAGTGATAATAAATTTCATATTAGTGAGAATAATAAATTTTAAAAAGTAATGATGTGATTATAATTTTTATTTATAATAAATAAATGGTTGATAAATATAATATGGCGTTGTTTGAACAAAATATAAACTTGTGATACAGTTTTTGTATCATGATTTTAGTAGAATATGAGATTCCTTCTCATGATATGAAAACATGAGATGAAATCGCATGTCTAAACGCTGATTTCATCTCACAATTTTATATCGTGATATGATATCGCATGACCAAATGCCTAATAAATAAAAAAAGTTAAAGTATTTATATTTAATTGAAGTTAGGATTGTGTTTGACTTTACTTTTTGTTAGAAAATAATTAAAATTTAGATGTACTTTCTAAAAAATATGATTTATACACTCAATTTTTTAAAGCGACAAAAAATATTCAACTTAACTAATTTACTAAACTATAATACTCCATCCGTTTAAAAAAAATGTCCGTATTTTCTTTTTAGTTTGTTTCAAAAAGAATGTTCCCTTTACCTTTTTGGTAACACTTTAACTTTAACTTTCCACATGACATGTTTAAGACCACAAGATTAAATGACGTTTTGGTACATTTGACATAACTTTAATTTTGAACCACAAGATTAAAAAGTTTTCTTTCTTTTCTTAAACTCCGTTTAAAGTTAAACTTGGCCAACCTTTTTAAAACGAAAAGAATATCAAATTTTGTTTTAAAAAAATAATAATGTCACATAATTTCAAAAACTAGCTTCAACTGATTTTTTGGATGTCCAGGAAACATTTTCTTATACTCTTATAAGATTAAATTTCAAAAACAAACTATTATTTGCTAACATAAATATTTTTTCACTTTGTTTGAAATTTCTAAATTTAAGCTATATCTCCTTATAATTTTACAAATAATATTTGATATATTGAATGGATTTTTCCTAAAAATATGAAATATAATTTAAATTATAGTTATGTTTATATAAACGTGTATTTTAGGGTAGAATAGAATTTGAAAAAACAATAATTAGCAAAAGTGAAAATAAAATTTTGAGTATTAAAATTTCAAATTATAACTTTAAAATTGTGTTTACATTTTTTATGACCGTATTCTCTTATTCAAATAAAGTAAATTAATTTTTCGAAAAAAACAGTGATAAATTCTGGTCGAAGTGCTAAGTAGAACAGAAAATTGTTAAACCTTAAGCGTCGGCCGCCGGCAGAGAAGAGATGGGAAGGGGAGGACGCGGCGGAGGCAGCGGTGGACGCCGGTCACTTTCGTCGTCGTTCGATCGAGAGCTTCGCACCCATATTGAGTCCTGTAAGAACAATTACCTCTCCGTTGAAGATCTCGTCGACCACCTCCGTTCATCTTATCACAAGTATTCCCGCGAAAAGTTACAGCCGTTTACCAAACGGGTCCAAGATGTTCTGCAGCTCCAGAGCTCAAACCCTAACTCAACTGAAGAAGTAACGCCTCCGAAGAAGAAGCCAAAAAGAGACGGCAGCGAGCAGCGTTTGCAGCTCCTTGAGAAGAAGCATATAATGAGTAGTCAAAGAAAGAAGCAGGAAGGGGATGGTTCTTCGTCGACGACTCTCGCAAGTACTTCCGACAGTGATGATTCTTATTCTTCTTCGTCTTCCGATGCTATTTATGGAGAGAAATTGGAAGAAAAGCCTGATTTAATGAAGTCTATGCTTCGACATACGTACAATCAACAGGTTAATAGTACTCCCAAGTCGAAAAAGATTGAATACGAGGTGATTCATGACAATAATGATGAAAAAAGGAAGAAACTTGTTATGTCTAAAGGAGGACAACGAAGAAACATAGCCACTAAGGATTTAGGAGGAGGAGGAGAGGGGGAAAGGTTTGGGGATAGTGAAGGGAATGTTGATGGCCCAAAGTTTAAGGATTTAGGAGGAATGGATGGAGTGTTGGAGGAACTGAAAATGGAGGTGATTGTTCCATTGTACCATCCTCAGCTGACTAAGCATCTTGGAGTTAGGCCTATGTCAGGGATACTCTTACACGGGCCACCAGGCTGTGGTAAAACAAAACTAGCTCATGCTATTGCCAATGAGACTCGAGTTCCATTCTACAAACTATCTGCTACTGAGTTGGTCTCTGGAGTTTCAGGTGAAACTAGTTCTTTGATCTTTTTGATTTTTTGTCATGATTCTATCTTTGCAATCTTAATTTATCACATAATTGGTTTTTGGAATTACTGGTGAAGCTAACTGTTTGATGTTTGTTTTCGTTTCGCATTACTAATTTTCTATTAGCAGGCATTTTGTACCATAGAGTTACTTATAATAGTTGAGGTGTGTTCCCCCTTAGAAAATGAATATGGGAGAATATTCTTGGAAATCCGTAACCCTGCTATTTTAGCAGAAACTATGGTGCATCAGTCAGTATTATGACAGTCTTGAGTGTTTTAAGGAGTGGGTGTCGTTTTCTTATTGCTTTCAATTAAAGGCATTTTAATTGGGCAGTTCTCCATTTCAGGTGCATCAGAAGAGAACATAAGGGAACTGTTCTCAAAAGCATACCGGACAGCACCTTCTATTGTGTTTATTGATGAGATTGATGCAATTGCTGCCAAAAGAGAAAACTTACAGAGAGAAATGGAGCGGCGCATTGTAACACAGCTAATGACGTGCATGGATGAGTCTCATAGACTTGTAAAACCTGATGATGCAAAGGGAAGTGCTCTACCCACTGATAAAAGAAATAATGAAGCAAAATCAGATGGATCTAATGGTGGACCTGGTTATGTCCTAGTAATTGGGGCGACAAATAGACCTGATGCTATTGACCCAGCATTGAGGAGGCCTGGACGGTTTGACCGTGAAATCGCCTTGGGTATTCCAGATGAAAATGCAAGGGTGCAAATTTTGTCTGTTCTTACACGTAACCTAAGAGTTGAAGGTGCATTTGATCTCACGAAGATAGCTAGCTCAACCCCAGGATTTGTCGGAGCAGACTTGGCTGCTCTAACTAACAAAGCAGGTAACTTGGCAATGAAGAGGATAATAGACGAGAGGAAGGTTGAGCTTTCGAGAGAAATGACAGATGGTGAAGATGCCGAAGAATGGTGGAGAAAGCCATGGTCACCTGAAGAGATGGAAAAGCTCAGCATTTTTATGGCTGATTTTGAGGTATGATGCGGAGAATCTTGATTTATCTTTATGAGAATTATTTTTAGGTTGTGAATTGTGATCCTAAATTGTTGTACGTAATTGCCATTTGACATTTTATATCTTGTCTCTGAAAACCACCTTTTCTACTTTCTCATAATTGACTAGTGGTTGATTTTAACTTTCACAGTTTAATATATGATTTGAAATTGCTTTATCCGTGTTTCTAATTCACTTAATATTTATAAACTTCACATGGTAATGCTCTTAAAGGATGATGCATCCTCCTTTTAGATTGAGAAATCCAAGATCAAGTTTATCAGTTTAGAAAGGAGGGCACACCATCCTTTAATAGCATTATAACATGAAACTTATGCATGTTAAGAGAATAAACATACGTATATGGGTAAGGCTATCAAGGATAAAACCTAGCGCGCATGACCAGGGTTCAAGTTCCTACAAAGGCACAAAAAAGTTAGTTAATTTCTTCCCATTTTTCAAAGTCTTTGGTGTATGGAGTTACCCCAGAACTTTTCTTGTGGTAGCAGGTAACCAGTGAACTAATCAGGTGCATGAAGCTGGCTCGAACACTACCCTTATCAAAAAGGGGATTAAGTTTGACATGTTTAATATATATTTAGTTGTTTAGTAACCTAGTATCTGATACTCTCTTTCTGGTATGAGATTATCTTCTATGCAAAATCTGAAAACAAGCTATTTCATGTAATCTGCTGAAACTCATTTGATAATATGCAGGAAGCAGCTAAATTGATTCAACCTTCATCTAGAAGAGAAGGTTTCTCCGCTATCCCTAATGTTAAGTGGGAAGATGTTGGAGGCCTTGATTCGTTAAGACATGACTTTGACCGTTACATTGTCAGGCGTATAAAGAATCCTAAAGATTACATGGTCAGTAATTCTCTTAAATTATGTCAAACATTCAGATATAAATACTGCACTGGTTTGTCAGCTGATTGGCTTAATAATTTTCATTTAAGAGCTCAGCTGATTGGCTTGATAATTTTCATTTAAGAGCTCCTTACGTGATGCTTTTTCCCTTTCCCTTTATCTCATGTTGGGTGCATTTGCTTACTTGTTTATTTCGTCCATCTTCTTTCTTTGGGCATTTATCCTTTTCTTTGGCCAAGTTTATGCTGGTTTCCTATTCCATTGCAGAGGATCTTTAAATTATCAATGTTAACATGGAGTTTTGCCATCCTTGTAGAACTTCTCTGCAGCATGGAATACCAGAGTTGTACTGTTACATATCTTTTTTAAGTAGTGAAGAGCCTTCCATCATCTTCTCGACACCCCTGAGCATAATGTGCTGGACCATATGTTCTTTTTGGTGTGATCACTCGTACTCTCTCTTAACTATATGATTGTTTCCTTGGTCCTACCAATGGGTCCAACTGTGTCACAACTGTAGTTGCAAATGTCCGATGGGACTTATGTCACTGCTACTAGGTTGGAAGGATTCACTAATGTCTTTCCCTTTGGATGGGACTTCGTAAAATTCATGCATTTCCTTTAGCAAGCATCCTCTGTGCTACAAGTTTAGTAAGCTATCAGTTGATGATTGCAAAAATCCAAGCTAGGACCAGTTATGTGCTGTTTTTTTGTGCCTTAACATCAAATTGTTTGTTAATTTTTCCGATGAGTACACAGTATAAAACTTCTAAAAGTTGTTTCATATTTCAGGGTTTTGGAGTGGACTTAGAAACAGGATTCTTGCTTTATGGTCCCCCGGGATGCGGTAAAACATTAATTGCCAAGGCTGTTGCTAATGAAGCTGGAGCAAATTTTATACACATTAAGGTTCCTGCACATCTCTATTTTCTTAAATGACTGCTTTTTCTAATGTTTTGCACGACTGAGGCAAGTCATGTTTTCTCATTTACTTATCTCCTTCATCCAGGGACCTGAAATTTTGAACAAGTATGTTGGTGAAAGTGAGCTAACCATTCGGACATTATTTACCCGTGCAAGGACATGTGCTCCATGCATTCTATTCTTTGATGAGGTGCTTATCACTCTTTCCAACTTAAAATCACTTAGTTCTGTCATCTTCTCATTTTATAAGTCCGTCCACCTTCAAAAGTACTGTAGAAGCGTTTGCTCATTTTTATTTCTTACAAAAATTTACATGCATCTGTAAGATGCTTGCCACTTAGTCTTAACACGATGTACAGTGTGTTCAGATATTAGAGAATGATCTACAGTGTTGCTTCAGTACCCAAATTAATAATAGAATATACAAAAATAGAAATTTTCAAAATTCTAGTGCTCTTGTAAGATGCTTGCCACAAAGTCTAATATACATAGTACACTAGTACAGTGTTCAAATACGAGTGCGAAGTTTAATTGTGATGGTTTAATTACACAAAAAAATTACTACTTTTGTTTGTGTTTCACTTGTCACGGCCCTTAAAACACAATAAATAAAATGTTAAGTTTACTATATCACCCCTTATTATAAGTCATCTCAGTCATTAGGAAATGAATTGGAAATGATTAATAATTAATAGTAAGGGTAAATCGTCTGTTGGTTTTCCGAACCGGACAAGTAAAAGTGGACATCTATTTTTAGTATAGTAGACAAGTAAAAGTGGTCGGAGGTAGTAGTAATAGAAAAAGGGAAAGTAGAACTTTTGTGAAAAACACATGATTGTCAACCTTTTTCCTTCTCTTTTACATCTGTTTTTATCCTTTCATATTTTTACAGATGGATGCATTGACAACTAAGCGTGGTAAGGAAGGAGGTTGGGTCGTTGAAAGACTTCTGAATCAGGTTTGTATGATCAGGCATATGTTCTTGACAAAACTTGACATAATATTCTTCTTAACCTTTGCAAGTATGAAACTTCTCTAATTATTGCAGCTACTAATAGAACTAGACGGTGCCGATCAGAGAAAAGGTGTTTATGTGATTGGTGCCACAAATAGGTATTTTTCGTTCTTCTGTGTAATTGTGCCTTTGGTTTTTCACATTCTTATTCTTGTTATCATGTTTGCAGGCCTGAAGTCATGGACCAAGCTATTCTTCGACCTGGAAGGTTAGGGAGACTCTTATATGTCCCTCTACCTAGTCCAGATGAGCGTGTACTCATTTTAAAAGCTCTTGCCCGGAAGAAGCCTGTAGATTCTAGTGTTGACTTGATGACTATTGGAAGAGATGATGCCTGTAAAAATTTTAGTGGAGCTGACCTAGCAGCACTGGTTTGTTCATCTTTTAACATGCTTGTTATTACATGTCTTTACCACTCCCTCCTACCTCCCCCCCCCAAAAAAAAGAAGTTAAAAAAATAAAATAAAATGGAACATATGCAATTTGTCACATAACTTTTTTTCATGGTTGGTACCTTTATCGAAGGTGTGTTTCCTTTATTGACTTTTAGTAATTGCGTAAATGTGCCAGATGAATGAAGCTGCAATGGTTGCACTAGAAGATAAATTGACAGCCATGGCTACAAGTTGTGATGACACATCATCGGTTATTAAGGAGTCACATTTCAAATGCGCTTTGGAAAAAGTATCTCCATCCGTCTCCAATGAGGTACATCTGATTCTATGACCTGAAATCATCTATAGACTACAAGTTAAGACACTTACGATTGTATGCTAAATCCTATATTGGTCTCTTATTATACTGTTTCTATTTTTTTCTTTTCTTTTTGGGGCGGATGCAGCAAATAAAATACTATCAGGAGTTATCAAAACACTTCAGAGCAGCATGAAAACCTTGGTGAAGGGAGAAAGTTGCACGAAACATATTTTGGATATCGATGTTTCTTCTTGTTAATATCCATGAGTATAGTTCCGCGGGAGCAAACAGAGTGGAGAGTGGGAGCAGAAAATCGTTAATCTTTTCTCTCCTTTTTTTTGTTTTATAATTTTAGCAACACAATTTTTTGCACTAAGCAATATGCTAATCATAGTGTTGAACAGTTTTGTAATGAAGCAATAGAGACTTTGTATTTTCTCTTTTAAAGCTTTTATGTACTCACTAGATTATTACAATACAACATGTATGTCTTTGTAATTTTTTTGAATTGTATTAAAGATGTCACTTTTCAACTTTATGTAATGCATTCTTTTGGACACTTTTTATTTTTGATTTGCCCAATGCTTGCCATCATTTAGTGTTCTTGAAGCAATTGATATAATTATGGGCAGGCAGGTGAAACAGAATAATAAAATTAGATGTCACATTTGGAAAAACATTATCAAAGAGAAGACTAGTACATTTAAGGAAAACTTTTTGGAAAAATTATCTAAGTACACACATTATCTCTAAAATTTTCTATCATTTCAAAAAATTAGAAATTTTTTCTCTTGAATATATTCATATTCTCTTTCGGATGAATTCTTTTCCTCATGGATATATTTGTGAGCTATGTATATATATGTAGGTTTCCTAATGTATTCGAGATCTTATAATTTTAAGGAACTTTTTGTAATTTGAAAAATAATAGAAATGAGATGTAATTAGCTTTTAACATTATAGAATCTAGATAGTTTTTACAGTTTTTTCTTAGAAACTGAAATTCACTTATTTTCTTGTGTTTGAAGGGTAAATAAAAGTTATGAGAGGTGGGGTTTGGGAGGTAGAGGGTTCGATGACACACCTTATTATAGAGTGTTTTTGTAAAATTTTTTTTTTTATATGTTATCTTTTTAGAGTTTACTTATATTAAAAAAATTAAGTAAATTTAAAATTCTATCCTTTTTAAATATTTTCTTGAAGTCAACTTTTCAATAAATGATAAACATTTCAAAAAATTAAAATACATTTGGATGACTATTTAAATTTTTGAGTTTATTTTTTGACCAAATTTATTGAGTACGAATTAATCTAATATTTGAAAAAATTAATATTTTCCCACCTTAACATTCCTATATATTTTTCGTAAAATGATTTCTTTTTTATATAAATTCTTAAAGCAAACGTGACAATATCACCAATAGTTAAATTCCATTAATCTAAATATTCTTGCTGAATTTGATGTTATTAGACGACAAGTTCCCGATCTTAATATAGCCGAATACAAATAATTGGTTTGTTGTTTCTTTTAAATTTTGGTTCGTACTTTCATTGTTTTATCCGAAAAGGATCAAAATTGTCTTTAAATTATGCGAAATAGATCACTTATATCCTTCATTACATTTTGGAATTAAAAATATCCCCTGTTATCCTAGGAGACCATAAATATCCTCAAGAGTTAACACCCTAATTTTTTAGTGATGTAGCAAAACTAATCCCTTCACCTAAGCGTTGCCAACTAAGATTCACTACAAAAGAACTTGATTTTTAGTGGCGACAAAGTTGCCACAAAATCTCAAAATATTGCCACTTTACGAGTGACTTTTAGTGACGACTAATTGTGAAATCTATTTTTTCAACCAAAAAAATATGATGATTAATTTTTGATTGCAACCTAATTTTTAAAAAAAGTAACTTGCAATATTAATATTAAAAACACCCAATATTATTACCAAAATCATGAAAATTATTTCTCGATTTACATCTCCTACTATATAATGCATCACCGTACATTTTATACATTTACCTATAACATACAAATAAAATCTACAGTGTCTTCAAACTCTACTTAATCGATAACATTTTTGTTTTTTTTTTCTTCAAAATAATGAAGAAATAAACACAAAATTAAAATTTAATGTGAAAAACTTTTAGTGACGATCTTTTGAGCTTTTGTGGCGACTATTGTCACAGCTAAAGATTTAGTTCTTTTGTAATGAATCCCAGTTGACAATGCTTAGGTGAAAGGATTAGTCCCACGTGGTTTGCCAAATCAATAAAAATATGGGGTGTTAACTCTTGGGATATAAGTGGTTTATTAGGATAACAACAGGGACATTTTTGATTCCAAAATATAACGAAGATATAAATAATTTATTTCACATAGTTCATGGGAAATTTTCACCCTTTTCCGTTGTTTTATTTATATTTTATATTTATATATAATTCATTTATAAAATACAATTTAAAAGGCTGCAAGCTGCATTAGAAGATCTATGGTAAAAGTAATTAATCAATGTATGAAGTAATGACAATGAATATTAATTACTTATGAGTTTTTCTAAGTTGTTTAAAGATTTATTTTTAAAACTAATTAACTATCAAAGGTATAATAGGTAGAATATTGTAATTTATACATTGATTTTATGATAATAAATCTTAAAACAATTATTTACAATAAGAACGACATATAAAAAGAAAGGGAGAGTATATATTTTATATTTTATGTTAAAAATACTTTTGTATGTATACTAAAAAAAAGGAGAAGTTCGTGCTCTGCACGAGCTCAATCACCATTATTTGAAATTCGTTATTTGTGATATTTTTAATTTTTTAAATATGATAATATTTGTTTTTTTAAACTATTAACAACCCAACATTAACAATATAAATCAAAGGTAAAATATGGATAAAAGATTTGAGAAATAAAATAATCAAATGTATTAGAGTACTTCATTAGTATAAATAAAATATCATGGACTTTTTGGACGATTAGAACAAAAATTAAATTTAATCATTGGGATATTTGCTACACTTAGTAGTACTTATTTCTACTACTTATATATATATGTGGCAATAAGTATACAACTTTCAGTCGAAGGTCAACATGTCTGATTCAGCTGTGTGCTTATTTACAATATATTTTTTTTTTTAGCTTTTCTTTCCCGTAAATCAATTACTCTTTTCGTTTATTTTTATTTGTTATGTTATGCTTTTCGAAAGTCAATTTGACTAATTTTTAAAGTTAAATTAGATTACATTAATTTGATATTTTAACCAAAAAATTTAGATACTCAAAGCTATATTGCAATTTTTTGCATTTCAATATGATGGAAAAATATATTGTAAAATGTTAGTAAATTTTTTTATGATTTGACTTTAAAAATGAAAAGTATGACAATTAATAGTGGACGGAGGGAGTATTATTTCGATAATTAAAGACCTCTACATCTACTAATTGATTTATGAGATTTTCACCTTGAAAATTTGTGTTTTAGTTAGTAGAGGTCTTTGATTAATTTCAGCTTATTTATTGATTTGAGGCTTTTGATATTTCGTATACGTAAATATATATCTTATCCATATTTTAGTTGTTCCATCTTAACAACACAAGATACAACCAATATGTCTGCTTCACATTGTGGTTCCAAGCGATAATTAACAACATATTGACTCTTGAAATTCTATTTGTGTCATATATATTAGGACAAGAAAAATAACATATATTATTTAAATTACATAAGATTCTATAAATTATAATAATTAATAACTTAAAGTATTTAAAATCGTATATAATTTAATTAACTCTCTAAATTTTATCTGTGTCACATAAAATAGAACAAAAAATAACAGATACACGGGCGCATGTGTCTAGTAGTAAAATAAACATGCATAATATATATTCAACTTTTTCATAATAACTCTACTCCATACCCAACTTTTCTGATATGATGATCATTTAAATTATGAACGTATGACATTATATAACGATGAAAAACAATACAAACTACTGTATTTATTAAACCAATATAATCCGATACAATAGAATATACTATAAAGCAATACATAAAAATAATCCAAAAAATATGAAAAATTTGTTGTCAAAAAAAAAATTGCTTTAATAAAATGATGGTTAACAAGAAAATGAATAATACAATTAATTATTTTAGGAAATTCAAGGGTTCACACTTCACATCTTCTTCTTTTGTTTAAAGCTAAAAGTGCATTCTGATCTGTTATAAAATAAAAAATGAACAGAATATTTATCCAATTTAGCCTATGATTTTTTTTGTTTTAAAGCTATCTGAAAGTGATATCAATACACAAACTTTTTTCACTTTATATGAAAAAAACAATAAAGTTTAAAAGAAAAGGAAAATCTTATATAAGTAGCAAAATATTAACGTGCCTACAAAATTCACTGAGCCAAGATTTCCTAAATCAGACATAAAACAAAGAATATTACTCCACATATTATTTGTCGTGTTACGCTTTTTTTAATAGTCAATTTAATTAATTTTCAAAATTAAATTAGTTCGTATTAATTCGACATGTTAAACAAAAAAATTAAATATTCTAAAAGTATATGAAAAGTACTATAAATTATAATTTTTTTCATATTAATATGATGAAAAAATACATCGTTAGTCAAAATGTTAGACTATTTGTTATAGGTTTAATAATATTATTCTGCCCTCATTTGTTAAAGAATTCCAATTTTAATCATAATCATATTTAACTATACAGATTTAATATTTAATAAGTTGAAATATGTACATTTGATCTTTTTGTTTGTAAATATTCACAATTTTTTTTTTGATAAATATTAATCGCTCTTTTTATTTAATTATCCTATGTTATGTTAAATTCATGTGATTACTTTAGTATTTGATGATAATATATTTTAGTACATTCATATTTTCTATTAAATAATAAAATACGATCATTTTTTTTATACTAAATCACTATCACTAGTATCAAAATTTATCAGTAACTTAAATACATATGTTATTATTCCTTGTAATTAAGTTTAATTAGAATTATGATATTTTGATCACAATAACATTTAACAATATTATTTAGAAGTAGTAATGTTTTGTTGGTGCCAATTTATATACTTCTTCCCCCCCCCCCCCCAAAATTTCAGATTATACTTGCATTAATAAATTAAATAACTTTATCTTTCTACTCTCATTTAATAATTTCTTAAGTCAATTTTTTAATAAATGATAATATATTAGATTTCAAAAATTAAAATGCATTTGAATGGCTATTTTAATTTTTGAGTTTATTTTTGGAGCCAAATTTATCCAACAATTGATCTAAAAATTAAATTTTTTTTGTTAAAGCTTCAACTTTCAAGATTATTTTTGATTTTTTCTCCATCTTTTAATTAAGATTTTTCTTTCAAAATATGATTTTTTAGAATAGTGAACTGAAAGAGTAATTAATAAAAGTATTGCAATAAATATTAATTACTTATTAGTTTTTCTAGATTGGTCAAAGTATATATTTTCACACTAATTAACTATTCTATCAAGAGTATAATATGAAGAATATAATAATTTATACATTAATTTTGTGAAAAAACAAATATTATACCAACTATTTCAAATTTTGAGAGTTGAATCTTTTAGTTTTAATTGCGAATCAAACCTTTAACATCTCTTATGAAATATCATCTGTTATATCAATTCAACTGCCCTATCAAATTCTCAAAAGTTTTGAGTTTTTTTTTTATCCAAAATGTTTTATTATAACCAACCAAAAATGATTTAGCTACTCTATAACTAATCAAATATAATTATACTTTAATTACTAATTAGATTAATAAATTCATCTTACATAATTATTTCTGTAAAATTTACAGCTGTAAAAAAATACATGTTCCATTATAACTACAAAAAACAAAGCCAACCCCTTTCCTCTTTCTCCTATACTTACCTTAAATAAAAATGTGTTTTAGTATTTAACTCTCATTTATATATTTATTACTGTTCAAAATTTATACGATTCATTTTTTTTTAAATTTAGATTAAAACAAAACACAATTCTATAATTTATAATCGCACAAACATAATGTAATATAGATCATAGATTTCAGAAATATTTTATTTTTAAATTTTATATCTAATCGAACTAACTTATATAAATTGAAACGACAGAAATATCGACTTTTATAATAAGATAGATTTATAGTCAAATATCATAATTTAGATATAAATTTTCGTATCTAGTCAAACTAACTTATATAAATTGAAATGATAGAAATATCGATTCTTTTAATAAGATAGATTTATAGTCAAAATATCATAATTTAGACATAAATTTTCATATTTAATCAAACTATATCATATAAATCGAGACCGAGGAGTTGGTATATATATTTTCCCTCTCTTTCTCTTCTGGTTTCTCTTCCTCAGCAAAACAAAAAAAACACTCTGTTTAGTACTAATCTTCCATAAAAGGGTGTTCTCAGTCAGCTTTCTCTTTTTTTTTTCTCCATCTCATTCTATATTAGTGCTAAACATTAAAAAGTTTCAAAGTCATCTGTCCCCCCCCTGACCCTGTTACTCTGTTTTCTTACAGTTTCAAGAATTCAAATCTCTGTTTTTATATCTCTTTATTCAGATTAGTGTTTCTTGTGAAGAATGTGTCTGACTGTTCTTTTTTGTGCATTTTGATCAAGAAAGTTGGTGAAAGATGGATTCAGGGGATGATTCTGGTCCAAAACAGAGGAGAACTAGACAACAGTTTTTGAAATATTGTGTTGATTTTATTGAGAAAAGGAACAGGTCATGTCAAAATGGGAATCTTACTCCGTCTTCTTCGACTTGTTCTGTGAATATTGGAAAAGAGGGTGTGAGTTGTGGGAGGAAAAGAAAAATGGTGGTTTCTGAAGATGCAACAAAGTTAAGAAAAGGAAAAAAAAAAGTGGATAATGGGAGGAGGAGCAAGTTCAGTCCAGGAACTTGTGAGTCTATCATGAAACGGCCTTACGTCGAGGAAATACTTGATGAAGATGATTCTGATGATGATGATACGGATGATGATTCGGAGGATGATGATGATGTTGTTATCATTGAAGAGGAGGAACAGAGTAATATGTTGAATGCAAAAGATGAGGAGGTTGTTTCATCTACCTCAAGCATGACACCGGTGAAATCGGTGGAAGTGTATACTGATAGCACCTCATCTTCTGAGTCTGAGTCGGATTCCGAAGCTTCAAGTGATGAGGATAATGATGACCCTGAAGATAAGAATTACGGGTTGATTGAATCATCAAGTTCTAGCCAATGTGATGATGTAATAAGTGATTTTGATGATACGGAATCAGAAGATGAAAAGAATGACGAAGGAAAAAAAGAGTCGAACGGGGGGTTAGTATCTGAGCTTGTTGTTGATAGTGAAAAGCAGAAGAAAGGCGGATCATATCTTCTTCGTGCACGTTCCCTCTCTAAGTCCAAAAAGAAGAAGTTGAGCAATGGAAATGAGAGTAGCAGCCCAATTTTTCTTACTGATGAGGAGGAGCTTGATGACTCGGGGTCTGATGGCGAGGAGTCTAAATCTGAAGAGGATTGCGAGGTTGATGACTCGGTGAAGAATGTTGTTCAAAAGGATGTTGTTCAAAAGGATGTTGTTCGAAAGGACAGGAGGACTGGAAAGAAGATGCTTGAAGATTCAGAATTTATGAAGTTTGTTATTGATTCCATCATAAATGTTAATGATCATGATAAAATTACTCCTTTTGAAAAGAAGGAACAGGTTCCTGTCAAGGAAACACTTCCTTTAGTATTTCGGTTTGAAGACGAGGAAGAGGAACCTCCTCCCCCTGAGAAAGAAGAATGGGAAAAGGAAGTTGAAAATCTTTTTGCTGAAATGCAGATGTGTATCTTAGAGTCAGATATTGGCTTTACAAATCCATCCGTATCGGCGACGCAGAATGGAAATTTGAATGGCTGTCAGATGGGGAACCACCAACTTGTTCTAGATGAACAGATCGGACTCATCTGTAAAGTTTGTTCCTATGTGCATTTGGAGATTAAGTACATCTTCCCTTCTTTTGTAAGTATACGAGTTTTGTCCGTAAAAAACTTTTTCATTTAAATAAGGAACATAATTTCAAGTTCTACGTAAATCAATTCAAAACAACAGCTACTTTTTATGCTACTAGATTGAAAAGGTAATCTACACTGTTTTGCAAAAGGGCATATTACACAGTCTGTTATTTTACTTCTAATAGTAGTGATATCAGTAGCAAACACTTTACTAAGAACAGATGTTTGAGCAGCTAAGCCAATAGGTTTTCCTGCAGTTTGACTCAGTAGCCAGAATAGCCCATTGTCTCTTTACCGATCTCCTTCACCTTCCCAGTGAAGAGATCATGAAAAACAAATAAATCAGGAAAGAAGGAAACAAAACATTGCAACTCTCTTATTAGTTTTGAAACTGAATTTAAATTGAACTTAAACTATGGTATATACAACACATTGGATATAGTACTTGATCCAGTGTGTGTAACCTGTGCGTCAGCTCAATTAGGCAGTTGCACTTTCTTAGGATTGTGCCGTTTATTAATTGAGGATTTATTTAGCAAATTCAAGTATGAAGCCATATGGTTAGTTGCCCTTTTGTCCGCAATGTAATCAGGATTGTGAGAGACTATCATAGCCATAGGTTCTATCATACCTGTCACATTTGCAGATGTGTTAAGACGTAGGATCAGTTGATCTGAGGAGTGTGTTGTGTCAGCAGCTGCACTATGTGATTATGCTGCTCTAGTGTGAAAGGAATTACCTAATCATGACTTAGTTTGGTTTGAACTTGCTCCATGCTGCCTGCATTTTTACGCTGATCATTCACATTTGTATTGGAACCATAGCCGAACGCTGGTTGTGCCCTCTGTGAACATTCAGCATGAGAAGCCTCCTTTCCTGAACTATTTTTGGGAATCACATTGTATGCTGAAATTCCACATTGTTTGCTGCACTTTCACCTGTCTGCTGAACATAGCAACTTCATTTTACTACTTTACTCCTCTAGTCTATGTTACTTCCTTCAACATGCTATCCTTATATTTGATTTTATCAACTGGCTCTCCAATTTATTTTTGCTTGACCCTTAAATTCTTGCATTTCTGTCATCTTCAGGCTCAGAGAACTCGAGGGAGATATGAAAGAAAACATTTAGGACAGTCGCCATTACTCTTGGATGTTGCTGGCTTCAGATTCTCTGATTCTTCTGCAGTCGAAGATTCGCTGATTAATGAAGAAGGAACTGTGTGGGATTTAGTTCCCCAAAGAGCCAAATCAACTATGTATCCTCATCAACGTGGTGGATTTGAGTTTATGTGGAAAAACGTCGCTGGAGATACGAATCTCGAGAGGCTGAGACAGCCCCTATCTGATAGCAAAGGAGGATGCATAATCTCACATCCACCTGGCACCGGGAAAACTCGTCTCACCATAGTATTTCTTCAGTCATATTTGAAGCTGTTTCCAAAGTCTCGACCTGTAATCATAGCTCCTTCCAGTTTGCTGCTCAACTGGGAAGCTGAGTTCCAGAAATGGGAGGTTGACATTCCCTTCCACAACTTGAACAGCAAAGATTTCTCTTTACAGGAAGATGAAGCTACTGTGAGTGTCTTTCGCTGTTTATCCCATGCGGGAAAAAGAAATCCACACCTTATACGAATGGTGAAGCTGGGATCCTGGGTTAAAGGTAATAGTGTTTTGGGGATCAGTTATGATTTGTTCAGGATTCTTACTGCAGATGATGGAGACGGTTACGCCAAACCGATTAGAGAAATCCTTCTTAAATATCCTGGTCTTCTGGTTCTTGAAGAAGGGCACACTGCTCGGAATGAGCAAAGCCTTGTCTGGAAAGCTTTGAAAAAGGTTGAAACTGAGAAGCGCATAGTTTTGTCTGGGACTCCTTTCCAGAATAACATCAAAGAGTTATACAACACTCTCTGTGTAGTCAGTCCAAAGTTTGCTGCAGATTTGGAGCAGAAATGGGCTTCTCTTAGCAGTTCCATCGACAAGAATGCCCGAGCATTGGAAGAGCTTAGGGACATTATTTCACCACTTGTCCATAAGTGTAGTGAAAATGTAAAGAAGGTAAGCCTACGGGTATAAGGGACACTGTAATTCACTTGAAACCGACAGATTTGCAGAAGGAGTTGCTTAGAAGGATTCCTGAGAATCCAAGCTCCTTTTATGAACAAAATCTGGTGTCTCTTATCTCTGTTCATCCTTCATTAGTGGCCAATAGGAGGAGTTCTCTGACTTAGAAAGTCAGCTAAAAGAGAGAGGCTGTCGGTTGGATCCAGATACCGGAGTAAAAATGAAATTTGTTGTTGAGCTCATCAGACTTTGTGGTGGGCGGAAGGAGAGGGTTATAATATTTAGCCAACTACTTGATCCTCTAAACCTGATCAAGGAGCAACTCAATTCTCTCTTTGACTGGACTTTAGGTCGGGAGATTCTCTATATGGATGGGAAGCTTGACGTGAAGCAGCGGCAGATATCTGTAAATTCTGTAAATGACCCTAAGAGTGATGTAAAAGTGCTGCTTGCATCCATAAAAGCTTGTTCAGAAGGAATAAGTCTGATAGGGGCCTCAAGAGTGGTTTTGCTTGACGTTCTCTGGAATCCCTCCGTAGAACAGCAAGCCATCAGTCGAGCTTACAGGAATGGGCAGACCAAATTTGTGCATGTTTACTGTCCAGTAACATCAAAATGGGAGGTTGACAAGATTGAACAGCAGACGAGAAAGAAGTACCATTCAGATGTTCTTCTGTCTAAGAATAATGAAGCCAAGATGGATTCTGTGTCAGAAGATAACATACTAGAATCCATGGTTGAGCATGAAGGCCTCCGTCATATTTTTGAAAAGCTCTCTCATGCACCACGTGTAGTGCCGCCTACAACATGCCTTAATTCTTGTCCTCCAAAACCAAGCAGCTAGGTTAGTATATATGTGTTTTCTTCTGGTTTGCTGGTACATGAAGCAGTCAGACTTGTTTAGTGTATTTTGTTTACTGCCTGTCTTTGAAAAATGGTTCAAATACTTACTCTCTTCCTTATCAGATCAGTTGGAGCATTTTTTGGGTTGCGAAGGACACTTGTTAGAGGAATTTTTGAAGCCATCCATCATTACAGGTACACTAGCTATACCATACCATCAATAAGCATTTTTCTGAAAGATTCTAAATAATG
Organism: Solanum peruvianum; assembly: GCA_027705065.1. NCBI lineage: Eukaryota > Viridiplantae > Streptophyta > Magnoliopsida > Solanales > Solanaceae > Solanum > Solanum peruvianum. Next base: position 74,426,828 of record JAKWJD010001755.1, read on the forward strand.
TATTTGTTGAATACCAACAATCTGTGAAGCTTATCATATGCTAATGTATTAACTTGGAGAGTTACATACATTCAAGGTAAATGATGGGCTTTTAGGTTTCTACTAACACAATAAACCTAAGCATAAGAATAGGATTAACTTCCACTGGGCACTAAGAATAATATTCTGAAGACTAAGTAATTGACTAAGCAACAGGGAAAAATTAAACAAACAACTAAAGACTCTAATGTCAAACAGTAAATTAAACACGAGGAGCTGGAGTTGGTTTTTTGACACTCTCCCTCAACTCTTGCTTCTTTACTTTTAATGACGCCAAGCTGACGACAGAAGTTTCCAAGCTAACTGCTGGTCTAGCGTTTTGTTAATATATCGGCAACTTGATTTTCTGTTTTACCTGCACCATTTCCATTTGCATTTCTTCTTCAAAAACTTTTTCACGAAGAATAAGGTAATGTACCTCTACATTCTTAGTCCTAGCGTGAAACACTGGATTCTCCGCCAAGTTTATTGCCAACTAGTTGTCACAATACAATTGAATTGGATACTTCATTACCCAAGACACAACAATCTGTGAAGTTTTTCAGATGCTAATGAATTAACTTGGGATTGCATACATTCAAGGTAAATGATGGCCTTTTATACAGTCATCATACTTGGTTACTAAGAATTGACTAAGCAACAGCGAAAAATTAAACTAACAACTAAGGACTCTATACTCAAGCATTAAATTAAAAACAAGAAGCTGGGGTTGGTCTTGTAACAGTCTCCCTCAACACCTGCTTCTTTCCTTTTAATGATGCCAAGCTGACCCTGAAAACCTGTCGGTTGACACATGTAAATCTCATTATATCCAACTCTCCATGTAGAAATGCATTTTTTCACATCCATTTTTCACAGGTTCCAATCCATACTAGCTGCAAGTGCTAGTAGGACTCTTTCCACTGGACTAAATGTTTCATCGTAGTCTAGTCCATATGCATATTGCTGAGAAAGACCCCGAGCTACAAGACTTGTATCCTTCAATTGATCCATCTGTGTAATGCTGTATCTTGTAGACCAATTTGGTAGAAATAGGTTTGACATCCTTTGGATTTGTCACGAACTTCCACGTTTGATTTCCTCCTCCATAGCTTTAAACGACTTCAGATTCTGATATGCTTCAGTCTGTGGTTCTTTTTCATTTCGTTCTTCTGCTATGACAGCATTGCCATTCTTGGAATTTTGTGTTAAAACAAAAATACTCAAGAAACTGATTTGAAAAAATAAAAATAAAGTGAACTTATGAAATTCCTTGTGTATATTAGAGCCTGTTTGGCTCAGCTTAAAAGCTGGTCAAACTAACTTAAAAGCTGATTTTTGACTTATTTAACTGTTTGACAATACTCAAAATAACTTATTTTAAGTTAAAAAAAACTTATTTTAAGCCAAAAGTTAAAAGCTGGGGTAGGAGTGCTTTTTTTTTTTAGCTTATAAGTTGTTTTAAGTTGACCACATTTTTATCTTTTTGCCCTTAATATTTTTATACAATCTCCAAATAACCCACATAACCCTAACATCTCTTTCTTCCATTTTTCCCTTTTCACGTTTGGTATAGCAACTTCAGCACTTTTATCCAAACGCATAACTGCTTATTTTAAAAATAAGTTTCAGCGCTTTCAAAAGTACTTTTTTAAAGCTGCTTTTATTAAGCCCATCCAAACGGGCCCTTAATCTGCAGAAAGTCTGAATTTATACAAAAAAAAACACATAAAAATAAAAACTAATAGATAATAAGAATATGTGTCACTAACTACCATAAAAGGGGGCCACTAACAGCCCATAATGGGGCCTCTAACTTCAAAAAGTTGAGCAACTAAAGTTGACTAAGTCTAGCTAGAAAATAAGAAACACTAAATTGAAATAAGTAAAAAACAGTAAAAATAATAATAAGCTGAAAAAATGCCAATTGTCTAACACTCCTCCTTGGCATTTTTGTGGCAAACACCAATTCTTTGCCTCAGATCTTCAAACCTTTCCTTTGGCAATGACTTGGTGAAAATGTCAGCTAGCTGGTTCTCAGATGAACAATGAACAAGCAACACTTCATTAGATTGTTGAACTTCTCTAATAAAATTAAACTTGATCTTGATATGTTTAGTTCGACCATGAAACACTGGATTTTTTGAGAATGAAATTGCCGAACTGTTGTCACACGTGATCTTTCTAGCTTCTGTTTGTTCATGGCTTAAGTCCTTCATCATCTTCCTTAGCCAGATAACTTGATTCATAGCAGATGCAACAGCTATGTACTCAGCTTCTGCTGTTGATTGAGCTTTAGTTTCTTGTTTTCTATAGCTCCAACTAAAACAACTTGTCCCCAAACAGAAAGATATCCAGATGTGCTTCTGGAATCATCAACTCAACCACCCCAATCACTATTAGAGTACCCGATCAGGTTCATAGTTACTTCGGCAGATGTTGGGAAAAAAATTCCAAACTTGCTAGTTCCTTTAATATACCTTAACACTCTTTTAGCAGCTGTGAGGTGTGTGTCTCTAGGCAAATGCATGAACCTAGAGAGCAAACTAACAACAAATAGAATGTCAGGCCTGCTTGCGGTTAGATATAGAAAATTGCCAATCAAGCTTCTATACATACTATCATCCACTTTTTCGAAATTCTCATCCTTGCCAAGCTTTACACCAGTAGATATTGGAGTACTCACAGGTTTGCAGTCTTGCATTTTGAACCTGTTTAAAATATCCGAAATGTATTTCTGTTGGCATATGAAAATTCCATCACTGGACTGCAACACTTTCATGCCGAGAAAGTACTTCATGACTCCAAGATCAGTCATTTCGAAGTTTTTCTCCATTTCATCCTTGAACCTTTGGATTAGTTCAATTTTGCTTCCTGTCACAACATGTCATCCACATAAATTGAGACAATTAAGGACTCACCTGCAACATTGACTTTCACATACAAAGTTGCTTCGCTTTGACTTCTACTAAAGCCAAGTTGGATGAGATGATTGTCCATCCTCTCATACCATGCCCTTAGGGCTTGTTTTAGGCCATACAAGACCTTTGTTAAGAGATAAACTTGATCCTCTTTTCCAGGAGTTGAGAAACCATCAGGTTGCTCTACATAGATCTCTTCAGCAAGCAAACCATTCAAGAAAGCCGATTTGACATCAAGTAGATGAATCTGCCAGGAACTATGAGATGCAAATGCAAGAATAAGCTTGATTGTGTCATACCTTGCTACAAGAGCAAATGTTTCCTGGTAATCCACACCATATTGTTGTGCGTATCCCTTCACCACCAATCTAGCCTTATGTTTGCAAATTGTTCCATCAGGATTGAGTTTTAGTCTTGAAAATCCATTTTACACCAATTACCTTGCGATTTCCGGTCTGTCAACAAGCTGTCGGTTCCATTCTTTTTGATCATGTCTAGTTCTTCTTGCATAGCACTCCTCTATGCCTGAGAGTCTTGTGCTTCAGTATAGCTTGTTGGTTCAGAGCTAACCAAGTTACACCGCTGATAGACATCTTTTAAGGATTGAGTTCCCCTCATTGGTACATCATCCACTAGTTCATCTTCTGAAAGTTGAGGCTGCTCTATTGAAAACGAATCAGAATAAAAGGTCTTCTGATTTTCCAATCCCAACCAGCTGCTTCATCAAACTTCACTTCTCGGCTGAGAATTAGTTTGTCCGATTTCAAACAAAAAATCCTGTAACCTTTGGATGAATTATAGCCCATAAATATGCCTTTATGAGCCTTATTATCTAGCTTACTCCTTTTTGTTTCTGGAACTCGATAATAACATATACACCCAAAGATTCTGAGATGGTGTATTGATGGTTTGTTCCCACACCAAGCTTCATATGGAGTCATGTCTTGCAAGGCCTTAGTAGGCAATCTGTTCAGTAAATATACAAAGGTATTGACTGCCTCAGCCCAAAACTGATTTGGGATCTTTCTTTCGAGCAAAAGACATCTGGCCATCTCCATTATTGTCCTGTTCTTCCTTTCAGACACACCATTTTGTTGTGGAGTGAATGGTAATGTCAATTGGCATTCAATACCTGTGCTATTACAAAACTCCACAAATTGAGAAGAAATGTATTCTCCTCCATTATAAGACCTGAAAGCCTTAATACTAAGATTACATTGATTTTCTACTAAAGTTTTAAATTGTTTAAAAACATCAAAGACTTCACTCTTCAGTCTTATGAAATAAACAACACATTCTGCTGTAGTCATCAATAAAGAGGAGAAAGTATCTGTTACCACTCAGCAAATCTGTTTTCATTGGGCCGCAAACATCCGTATGAATGAGCTGAAGTTTCTGGTTAGCTCTTCGTACTTGATTTGCTTGAAATGGCAATTTTATTTGCTTTCCCTGTTGGCAAGTTTCACAAACTTGAGCATTAGAAAGAAATTCAGGCATATTTTCACTAGCTCTTTTTTTTCCATCTCGGCGATGCTTCTCAGATTGAAGTGACAAACCTTTTGTGCCATAGGTTTGTACATGTTTGCGAAGTAATAGTGTAAGCCTGCTCAATTATTTTCTCCCAATCAACTGAAAACATTCTGTTGCTCATCTTGACATAAAATAACTCTACTCCAGAAGGGTCAGAAACAACACATTCACGATTCTTAAAATGCAGAAAATAATTATTTTCAAGCATTTGTTCAACACTCAACAAATTTTGACTCATATCAGGTGTGTACAAAACATCAGAAATAGTTTTGATACCTGATATTGTTGAGATAGACACTGTACCTCTGCCTTTGACTTCTACTGCCTCACCGTTTCCCACTTTTACTTTAGATTTGTAAGTATCATCTAGGAATTTGAACAGTTCAACATTATTGCACAAGTGATGTATGCAACCACTGTCAAGAAGCCATGAATTAGAGGATTCACTGATTGAAAAGTATGAAACTGTAAATAGTTGCTCTTCATGTGCATCGTCAGCTTCTGCTACTTGTGCTTGCAAAGCACCAGAGGCCTTTGCTCTTGATTTGAAGACCTTGAATACGTGTGCCGTCTGCTTACAGTTGCCACATATAGCATCGAATCTCCACCAACAATACTTCTCCAGATGTGTATTTTTTTTACAATGTTTGCAAGGAGGGAACTTCTGCTTCACATCTCCACTATTGTTTCCTCCATCATGCTTGCCCTTATTCTTTTGGTGGAATTGTTGTTTTTCTTTTCGCTTTTGTACAGAGAAAGCTCCTTTAATGAACTTTTCCCGTCTCATAGTCCTCCTTTGCTCTTGTGCTTTAAGAGCACTCATTAGTTCACCTAATGAAAGTTTGCTCAGGTCCTTGGATTTTTTGAGAGAGAAAATCTTAGATTCAAATCTCTCAGGAAGAGTCACAAGAACTTTCTCCACAATTTATTTATCTGTAAATTCTTCACCAAGAAGTCTACTGTCATTAACAATAAGGATATTCGATCAACATGCTTACTGATAGTTTCATCCTCCTACATATTTAAGGACTCAAACTCTCTTTTTAGGTTCAACACTTGCATTTGACGTGTTCTATCGTTGCCTTGATATTCTTCTTTCAACCTATCCCAAGCCTCTTTTGCATTTTTGCAAGCCATGATTCTGTAAAACACAGTATCTGCCACAGCATTCTGCATAAGCGACTTGGCTTTAGATTTCCTTGCCTTCTCTTCGTTGTTGGATTTGATCTGAGCCAAGGTAGGATTTGCTGGTAGAGCAGCAAGTGGTTTATCTTCGGTCAGAGTTTCCCAAAGTTCATAGGCTTCCAAAAAAGCTTGCATCTTCACAGACTAGATTTGGTAATTTTCACCAGTGAAAGTGAATGGTGGATTTAAAGGTAGGTTATTGGATGCCATTTGTGTTGTAGGTTAAAACTTTTTTTTTGTCCTGTAAGATCAACTAGAGGCTCTGATGCCACTGTTAGAACAAAAATACTCAAGAAACTGATTTGAAAAAATAAAAATAAAGTGAACTTATGAAATTCCTTGTGTATATTAATCTGCAGAAAGTCTGAATTTATACAAAGAAAAATATAAACATTAAAACTAAAATAAGAACATGTGCCATTAACTACCATAAAAGGGGACCACTAACAGCCAATAATGAGGCCACTAACTTTAGAAAGTTGAGTAACTAAAGTTGACTAAGTCTAGCTAGAAAATAGGAAACACTAAATTGAAATAAGTAAAAAACAGTAAAAATAATAATAAGCTGAAAAAATGCCTATTGTCTAATATTTTGCACCTTCTAAGTGGGAAATGACAATCTTTGGCCATATGTCCCTTCATCTTCCAATTGTAGCACTTACCTTCAAACTTTTTGCCGCGCCTTTGATTCTTCCGACCACCCTCGATCTCCTCCAGTGCTCCCTTTGCCTTGACAATATCCAATGCTAGATTGCGTACAATAGACCCTTGTGGTTCAGTTGGTTAGTGTTCCGGAATGCCCTTTCTTCAGCACTTAACCAAATAATTACTGATATAAGTTTCACTAACACTACTGTGTTCCAAATGTGCTGTTTATACCGAATAAAAACATCACAAATACCGCGTTTTTAGACAAGAAGATCTTTTTTATCTTGTACTTATTCCTTTCTTTCTGGTTTCAGGTACTTTGATGCAGATTCACATGAAGAATGCAGATAAGATTAGGAGTTTTCATCACCCTTTAAGATGTTCTTGTAACTGCAAAAACATTGCTTCATGTCTATTTATTTATACACTTCACATCATATATTATGATTTCAATGATATTAAAATTAACTTCTCATAATTTGAATGGCTAGTAACTACTTAATAACATCATATATTAATCATAAGTATTTTATTTTGTAAATGTGCCAAAGGAGAATATAGAGAGATAACTGTTAAAGTTATTCTAATTACCTGATTCAACAAGGTTTTGTGTGAGTCGCTCAATTGAAGAAAAGTACACGAATATTTAATTATGAATAAGAAGAAGGAAAAAAAGAAAACTAAGAAGTTCAAATTTTCGTTGTTTTAGAATGAGAGGAATATTTCTCTACTTATAGACAACAAAGGGTAGTGTGAACAAATATTTGTTATGCCTTATCTGAAAGGTCACAACTTTTTGAAAAAGTTGTAACCCTTCAGAAAGATCATGTTGCTCCTCAATATACACGCAAGTGTACGTGCTGACTTAAGTAATATAGATTCTTAAAGAAACGAGTTATCGTTTCCAAGTGACTTATGATAAACTTATATTTGATACTCAATTCTACAAATAAAATAAGAGTAACCGTTTTTCAGAAATTGTAACGATTGTTTACTACTATTAATTATGCTTAAAATAAATTATTTGTGTATTAAAATAAGTTACTTTGATATTTGCCAAACACTTTAATAAGTCAAAAACTGACTTTTAAGTCAGTTTGACCAGCTTTTAATATCATCCAAACAGACTCTTATTTTATTAATCATTAACTTATTTCTTCAGTTGTCTAAGCTAATTGATGAATTACATTCTTAATTAGAAATCTAGGTTTAGTAGATAGTTGAATTTTCAACGAATTTTACTTTTTATTTCTTTTCATTAAAATTTGAAATAAAACTGTAATTATTCAATTTAAAAGTTAACAAACAATTCTATACTCTTTCTATAAAATTGTTAAAAGAGAACAAAAGAACACCTCATTTGATTAGTGAAAGCTTGAAACTTAAAAATGGTTTCATTATAAGCTTAATCTCCAACTTTTTTTTTTGCTTTGTGCGGTCACTTATAATAAATTAAACACAAATATTAAAGCTTAATATTATGCAGCTTGATTTTAAAATATTGGAACATTTATTCGTAAAGAAAACTAATATTAATATTATGTAGTTTAATTTTAGCTTTATGCATCCATTCATCAAGAAAATAATAATTGCTTATGTAATATTTGGACACTCTTCATAAGATTCCTAGCTACGTCATTGTGCCTAAGAGCAGGTCACAACCTTACTTAAAAGTGACAACTTTTCATAAATGTCGCAACTCTTCATTGAAGTCCAACTTTTCATAAAAGTCACAACTTTTCATGAAAGAGAAGACTAGTTTTGGAAATAAATAAATAAAAGGGAATCCTGGTTTATGGTAGCGTTACATAGGCAGAGCTAGGGTTTTCTTTTATATATATATACTATTTAAATTACCCGCGACGCGCCGAATTTAATATAACGGAATATATAAAATAATACTTAAAACCTATCAGTCATTCAAATTAAATCATTATATTATCTTACATACATGATTACATATTAACAAACATTAATAATGTAAATTATAATTAAAATTATTACATCTTGTCATTTATTCTTAATAACATAAGCATATATTAATTATTGTAAAAAGACACAGAATTTGTAACATAATTCAATGATGTGAGTGAGCCACTCAACATGAACAAAGTACATGAATATTTAATTGTGCAGAAGAAGAAGAGGTTCAAAATTTTCTTTGTTTTTAAATGAAAGGAAATCCTCAGAGGCGACTCAAGGTAATCGAAGGCCTAAAGCAAAATCTCAATTAGAAGCCTAAAATCTAAATAAACTTCACATAAACTAATATTCAACGTTGAAAATATTATTTTACTCGGGCAATCATTATATGAATTGTTAACATAGTTCTACAAGTAATAAGTTGACAAATTTGATATAAACATAAGAGTTAGAACCAGTGTTATAAAAGGTAGGGCATGAGGCAGGGCGTTTTACTTAGTCTAGGGCGAGGTGTAAGCCTCGAGACCTGGGGCGTAAGCCCTATGGAAAACAAATTTATTTTAAAAAAAAAATCAATAGTTTGAGATAATTACCAACATAATTAAGAAAGCTCATAGAAAATTAAACTTCTGACATGATTATACAAGTATAAATAATCTAATAACTTGACTTTTTATAATGAAAAAATCTTTATTTCTAAAAGTATTTTTATCCTACTATATAGTTTACCCCCCTCTCTAAAAGAAAATAATCGATAAAACTTACTACTATTATAATAAAACATCACTCCATCATGAATAAAAATAAAATTACTTTCAAATAGCTAAATAAAACCATGAATACCAATGATAAGTGGAAAAGTAAAATTTTGCTATGTATTTTTAAAAGAAATGTTATGTACTATATCATCACCTTCACAATATTACCAAATAGTAAATATGTGATACCACAACTTGTTACTTGAGTTACTCTCGATCTTCTTATCTTTATAAATTAAAAAGTTATTAAGTATCCTTCATTTATTCAATAATTATGAGGATCAACAATGTTAGCTAAAGTTTGTAACACATAATTTGTGTAAGATCTGTAAGGCAAGCCCCGAGCGTTGGGCGTTCTCAGGGCGTACAGTTGGACGCTTAGGGCGCATGTCTTGCAGGATTAAGCCCCAAACTTGAGTCTCGAGGTGTTTTGCTAGAGCCCCGAGGCGAGTCCCAACAGAGTCTTTTAAAACACTGATAGAACTATATGTTTGATGAAGTTGATAATTTGGTAACCTCTCATTTTACTATGTTGTTGTAATTTTTGAAAGTCTACGAAGAAATGGAAGAAAAATTTACAATTCACTTTGCTCAACACTTTTTCAATTATTAATTTTTTTATAAAATATATGTAACACTAAGAAATTTTTCGAACAACTCAAACCGTTTATCGTAGTGAGTGAGATTTTACCAAGTAATTAAAATTTCTTAAGTATTAAGGTCATTACACTAGACTTAGCACCAAGAGTTCCAAAAAGAATTAAATTGGAATTAACAAAAGTCTGAAATTTGGAGAGTAAAATTAAGTATAAGTTTTGGTCAACTTTAAACGACCATAACTCCTAGCAAAGGAATGATTAGGTGTTTTATAAGATACCATAGGAAAGATATTTTAATTATGTTTCCAAAGACACCAAGTTTGCTAAGTTTCGAGTTCGGATATGTGAGATATGACCTTTTGAAGTTAGGCTTTCCAGTTAAGGAAAGTTAGCAAAAATATGAGGGATATTTTGGTCCTTTCCTTACCCAATCAATTTAATTCATTTTAGTATTATTTTAGGGTTCTAAATCGTTTTAGGTGCAGTTTTAAAATCAAAATATACACCTAGCGTTTTAGTTGATAGTTCAAGAAGAGGAAGCAAGAGAAAAGAAGAGAAAAGAGGAGAAAAGATGAAGACGTTCATCGACGTTCTTGAGTTTAGTTGCGGATTTTCACATGGGTCTAATCCCTAAGAATATGTAAGATTCCATAGTATTGGGTTGGTTCATCCACACGCCAATCATGTAATTTTTCAGCAAAATTTCATGCTTAATGTTTAAAGATTAGAGTTCTTGATGAGTTCTTGATAGGTGTTCATGAGGTTCATTCTAAATCTTGTTGTGTTGGGTTTTTGATGAATTCTTGAGATGAAATTGAGTAAGTTGAGTGTTGTTTTCAGTAAATTAGATTGTTATTAAGTTAAGTAATCGAATCCAAGTGATTGGGGAAGAAACTGTTCGAATTTAGGCGATTTAGGGAGAGAAAACAAACAAAAGTGTTTGGCAGAATTTTCTGGGTTGGGCCCTGGCGCGGCGCGCTTGCCAGAGCGCCCTAAACCCTTCTTTGTCCTACAGGGGCTGGCGCACTGTGCCACCCATAGCCCCAGGGTAACCTACTTCCTCTAGTTTGCCCCCGGTTGTTTCGTTTGAGCTCATTTAAAGTGTATCTACACCCCTTTTGATTCTAAACACTTTAAACTACTTCTAAACACTTGGAAATCATTCATAACATGAATCATAACCTTGAAATAATAATTCAAATTCAATGTAAAGTTAAGATTAAGTTTTGAGAGTTCTTTCGGACCTTTTTAGAGAGTCCCTTTGATCCTTTTGAGGAGTCTTCTACAACTTCTATTAACTTGTTTCAAGACTCAAGTAAGTGAGAATGAGAGTGAGGAGAATGTATTCATGAGTCTACAATGTCACATAGATCATTCATATCACGAACCATAACTCTTCAAGAGATAGTTAAGAATAGAGTTCAAGAAAGAAAGTCTTCAAGTTCAATTGTGAATTCTTTGAGATCCATCATTCATCGAACTAAGTTTTGAGGAAGTAAACAAGATAAAGAGAGGAGTCTTATACATAAATTCCATGTAGTTATGTAGTCCTTAAGTTGAATTGTTCATGCCCATAATTTCGCATGAACATTATGTGTCGAACAATCTTGAGATGAGCGGTACCTTTGAGTTCTCGAGTTGAGTAGTTCATGCTCATAGTTCCGCATAAACCCTCTAAGTTGAAAATCATGAAATCATCCATAAATATGAGGTCATGATCCTTGAATCCATATCTAATTCAAGGAAAGTTAAGATCAAAGTCAAAGAAGTTAAAAGTTATGTCTAAAAGTTAAGAAGCAAGTCAAGTGAGTTCTTAAAGTTTTCAAGAGTCTTTAACAAACCATTTTAACTTTGTTTTAAGACTCAACTTGCAAGTTAAGCAAGTAAATAATTGAGTTCAATCTCAAAAGTTATAAGGGGACTATGTTATCCCTAAGAGTTACATATGTTTTCACATTTAAACAAGTAAAAATCCTTAGGGCTAGTTTTCAGACAGAAGTATTAGCTTTATAAAATGAAGCAAATAGGGAAACTATGATTCCGGAGAGAACCTTTAAAGCTAAGTTTTGAGCACTAATCTCAAACCATAGAATCATTATGTTTAAAAATATAAGAGGCAGTATATTTTGGGAGTAGTATTGAGCATCAATGTGGGGATGCGAAATTTCAGATTAACTCAAGTCTCCATGAAAAAATGTAGCCATCATGGATAGAAAAGGGTCATACCTTTTTAGATGAATCCTTTTCATAGTTTACTAGTGGATCCGTTAGGCAATTTGAGGTCCTATACTATGGCAAGGTTAGAATGGCCGGGCAACATGGTCCGAGTAACGCTGTATCATCACTATACCTCTTAAATGATGGTTGTCGGTTAGAGAAGCTCCACAGAAGTTAATTATAGTATTTTTTTATATACATCAGTTATTGTATTTTTATATACATTTCAGAGTTATGTTGTATCCTTGTTATACACAAAAAGTTGACAACATGATTTTAAATAACTTTTCTTTATATTGCACTTGTTTTAAATTTCTTTATATTGAAATGAGTTAAGTTAATTATTAGAAGTTGAGTATTTCGAGTGAGTACCTTAAGTTGAGTATCTTGATTTAATCTATGCTTCATTGAGTCGAGCATAATATCTTTGAAGTTTAGTATCTAATCCTTGAGTTGAGTATCTTATTCTTAAGTTGAGTTAACTTGAGTGAGTCTGAAAAGAGGTAAGTATGTCTCCTTTTTATTCAAGCTTCAAGCTTATGCTATACTTTAGAATTCCCCTTACATGCTCGTACATTTCAAGTACTGGCCATTTGGTATGCATCTTTTGATGATTCAGACACAAGTATTCAGGATCATCAACATGAGCTTCGTTGATACATTACAGAGTTTGAGTTAGCTATGGTGAGCATCCTTGCTTCTGGAGGATTTCATTTACTTTTCAATTTAGTCAGGATGCCGTGGGTCTTGTACCGATTTTCATCTTTATCAGGTAGAGGTTTCATAGATAGTCAATATAGTTGAGGAGTCTGTATTAATAATTTATTTTATTAAATGTTTTAAAGACTAAAATTGCCTATTTAGTTGAATATATTATTTTATTCAAAGTTCATTGAGTTTATTGAACTTTATTTAAGTTTTAAGCTTTGGTATGCTTAAGTTAGTCTTCCGCTTGTAGTCAGCCAGGATGAGGGTTCGCTTGGGGACCAACAATGGTATTCGATGTCGGCCACGTCCAGGGTGTGTGACTCGAATCGTGACAATTTTACTCTAACTGATCAACAATTTTAATAAGATAGTGGAAAAGGAGTTCAAAAGAATAAAATAATGTGAGTATTAGTGGAGAGAGTGTAAGAAAATAAAATGATATTTTCTTGATTTCTTCTATTTGAATGGGGTTGAAGCGAATAACATACTAATTTTAAATATATACTTTTTATCATAAATAATCAATATTTTTTCGATAAAAAATTAACACATAATTTATTCTTGGTAAAAATTGAGGCCCCCTAAAATTGGGGACTTAAGGCCAATGCCTTATTAAAGTATGCATAGAGCCGACCCTGAAATCCCTCTATTTATAGACAACAAATGGTAGTATGAACAAATGTTTATTATGCCTTATCGAAAATGTCACAACTATTTGGAAAGAGATGCAACCCCTCTGAAAGGTCACATCCTTTAATAGAAGTTACCAATTTTTCATAAAAGTTGCAACTGTCCATTAAAGTCACAATTTTCATTAAAATCACATTTTTTCATTAAAAGGAGAAGGCTAGTATTGAAATAAATAAATTAAAAAGAAATTCTTGTTTGTGGTGGGCCACATAGGCGGGACTAGGGTAAATAGATATATATATACTATATATAATATATATATATATATATATATATATATATATATAGATATATAGATATATATATATATATATATATATATACTAGTTTCCGAAACGTGCGTTGCACGTTTGTCCCCTACAATTATTATAAAGTTAAATTATTATATAGAATGTTGAAATTAGAAATATTAATTTTATCAATTTATATTTTATTTATTAAATAAAATTCATAATAATCGAATAGTACATTGACCATCAAGCAAGAAATATGAATATAATTATATTACTACAACATCTAATAATATGAATATATCTATATGACTTATCCTTAATAATCTCTCATTACGCTCCTATTAGTAAATACACAAATATGTAGCTACTTGAAGAAAATATATTAGTAAGGAAAGATAAAAGTAAATAAATATTATAAAAGTACATTTAAAAACGAATCTAAATGTCATAAATTAGTAATTTCAGCACTAATAAAAATAGACTTATAACATTCATAATTTCAGAGAAGATTATATTAAAGAAGTATAAATCGGTAAAGAATACAAAAAAAATTAAACAGATAAGAATAAATACAACATTCATATCCTTCTTAAGATTTTCATTATCAGAATATATATAGTAAAAAAAATACACAAGGAGTAGAGTTTTTTTCTCCCGTAACAAAAAAAACAATCTAAAATAGTAAAAAAAATTATGATACAAAATATCATTCTAATGAGGATCAACAATATTAATAGTTCAAAACAAAAAAAAGTACCTGAAAATTGCATAATGATTCACATCAACACGCAGGCAAGTGGTAAAGAAAAATTATTTTTTCATGATACATATATATAGCTAAAGATTCATTGGATAATATGAAAAGATGAAGAGTTGTTTAAGTTAATTTTTAGAAGTTAAGTAATCTTAGACATGAAGTAGAGGAAAGGTGATTGTTTTTACTAATAATTGAATACATTTAATTATACTAACTAAAGTAGAGAGAGAATAAAGTAGAGAGAGAATATAAACTGGAAGAAATGAGTTAAAAATCTACCAGAAAATCAGCTCATAGGTATGTCTTCATCATCACCCTCTGGCAGCTGTAAAGGTCCCTTAAAACCACTCTGGTTTTCACCAAGAAGTTCACGGGCAGCTTTCTCAAGGAACTCCTTGGGTAGCAGTTCGAACAGAGTGCTGCTCGGAATACTTCCTCTTCTTATGAACAACTCTTTCCAGATACTTAATCCTAGGCCCGTCAGCTTTACTGATTTCTCTCATGCTTTTTCTCTACTCTGCAAGACAGACTTGTTTTAAGACACGCCAAACACAATGGAACTTGCACACATTTAGAAAGTAGTTTAGCACTTACCAGGTGTAAGATCAGGCAACGAATGCTCGATAAATCGAGGAGTAAGAATAAAATGATAAGAAATTTGACAGTGTGGTAACTTTATAAAGTGCAAAGAATATGAAAAGGGTATAAAATATTTAACTGATTGAAGTTTAAAAGACAAAAGATATAAATGCTGTAATATGAAATGTTTGATTTAAATGATCAGGACAAAGTGGTTATTTTTAATATAATTAGGGATATTTTTGTAATTCAACTTTCAACTATGGAGCTTCATGCTTTTAGTATAATACTAGTTTCTGAACACGTGCGTTGCACGTGTATATCATGTTAATTAGTATAAATATTTCTAAAAGATAAGTGTATGAGGTGTAAAAATACAAGCTAAAATAAATGAATGGCGCAGCATATTCAATTGATATTATGATCATTGCCAAGACACCATCATACACAAATATTGTTATCAAGTGAATTATTTTGAAAACTAATACTATGACGACTTCAATTATACAATTCTTATAATATATCAAATATTCAACTTGTTAAAAGTTCTTTGAATATGCTACAACACATAATTTAAATGTTGACATTATAGTTACAAATATTTAATGAATTAAAGCTTCTGCCTTCTTCTTAAGGAATAATACCCTCCATTTTTTTTACAAATGCATACATATTGATAACTGTCGTCGAAGAAAAGTGGTATTTTGTAATAATTGTAAAGAAATTCGATCAACATATGTCTTCCTTAGGATGTCTAATAGATCATTATCAATTTCATATTCTACACCTACAAAATAAAAGTATTTATTTGTTACAAAAATTATGTTGTTTAAATATGTAATTGACATATATAAATAATAGTACAACTTACATATATATATATATATATATATATTCTTCGTCTTCATTGGCTCATTTAAAATTATTAATTTGTCATCTGTAAATTTTGATAAAAGAAATTTTTGTCAAGTTATAATATATATAATTGAATTATGAAATACAACACAATCATTTGTGAGATATTAACAATATGGCAGAAAAAAAATATAAACCAAAAATTATATGATACTTTTGAAGGTGTCTGCTAACTCAATTTTCCTAATCTCCAATTCATAAACCAAAAAATTAAATAGAAGCATAAATAACACTAACAAAACAAAGAAAACATCTGGAGGTATATGCTAGATATGTTGTCATATCTAGATATCAAAATAAATAGGAAACTAAGCTAATTGCTCAATAGTTTGTTCATGAATGGATAGAAAAGCATCAATATACTTTGTTAAACGTACAACTCTATACCGAATAAAAATTGAATTGATTATTTACACTTCATAACAACACTTGGCAGAAAAAGAGAGGGATAGAGTAACACAACGCGGGAATTTCAAGAAAAGGTAAAAAAGGAAAAAAAATCGAGTTTTATCTCAACTCTCCTTTTATAGTACTTTGTCAAATTGTACGTGCAGGCCTCTTCCTTCTCCATTTCTCCATTAACAATACTTTTTTTCTCTTATCCAAACATAAATTCCTCTTTCTATGTTCTTCTTCATCAATTTTTGTATCATTTTCACCATTTTTGATTTGTTTTGTCAATGAGGACACGGAGCTTTATGACAACACAAACTTTTTTCTCTCTACTCAGTTTCTGCAAATTTTATGTTTATGTGAACTTTAGTAAACAGTCGGCAGCAGAAATCCTAAGGCATAATACCTATATCAAAGCTAGGACTTTTATTAGGAGCAATACATTAAAAAAAAATAACTACAACGAATAGCAAGTGATGCATATTTATCTTTTTAAAGAAGGCTAAGCCACATGATAAATACGCTATCTCTGGATGAGGTTAGTTCCAGCAAGCCAAATCACAGTGATCTCTTAATATTTGAAGTTCAAGCAAAAGTGAACAATTGATTACAAGGGTTAAGAGTTTCCCCCGATAAAGGAAGTTAATTCATCTTACAGCGTGGAAGCTAAGACCAAGATGGAAAGGGGTATTGTGACATCACAAAACCGAGACACCAGACAAGAAGTAGCCACAGAATTTTGCAATATCAAATTGATGTTTGTGCAAGAACAGCGAACAACGGGAGCAAAAGTTCGAACAGTGTACTCCAAATTTCAAACTTTCCAACTAATAAACAGAAAATAAGGGTAACAAAGTGGCTATTGATAAAGAAGAAAACAAATTTACATGACATAACATAAACAACAATATCACAAAAATAATAATATCAAGAACATAGTGACTCATGATAAGACATACACAGTGAAAAGGAAAACACAACAGTTCTTGATAAATAAAGAGGCAAAAAAAGTTTACCTGATGTATTTGAATTAATGAGGCACAGAAAAGAGAACAGATTAATGGATATAACAATGGAGACATTTATAGAGATGACTAAAGAATCTGAAAAGGTTTTGTATCATCTGAAAATTAAAGCAATAGAAGTTGGAAAAAGGATGTTACACCAATCGGCTGAGCAGAAACGTATACTTTATGGAGAATTAAATTAGGGCTGAGATTATCAGCAATTTTTTTTAAAAAATAATATTTAAATAATACTATAAGGTTAAAACGGTAAATCAACTTTGGGATAAAGAGGTTCCTGCTTATAATAATATATGATGATATATATGAGAAAATTGTGAATTCTAGGACAATGTGAAGTTCAAAATTAGGGCTAACATGAATGAATTATAATTAGTTTAGATTATCATAAACCACATACCTCAATCAGTGGTTAAAACCTCCTTTAAAGTTTAAAATTTTCATATTGTGGTAACTCCAAAAAAAATTGTGTGTATTTGTCTCTGTCTTATTCTTATTTATTTATAGTTAGAGAGGAAAAAAATTAAAATATACTCCCGAACTATAAGAAATGGTATGTCGTTGTATATACCCTTACCGTTACTCTTTTAGGTATACCCTCAAAATTAACGGACGAACATGTTGACTTCATCTCAACCATTTATTTGATTTTCTTTGTTTATTTACCTAAAATTAAAAGATCCACCCATTTTTTCAAAATTTACCGACCCATGACCGAAATTAAAACACCATGACATTTAAAATAAAAATAAAAATCAAAGAGACCTCCTCTATTAAAACATTACCCAAAACCTTCTAAATCAAGCAAAAGACAAAATTGTTCTTCACTACATGTGCTTTCATTGAAAAGCAAGAGATCCATTTTAATTTGTTGTTGAATGGGGTAGGAAATAATACCACCATTGATGGACAAAGCTTCAAAACAATTGAGTTTGCAATCAAATAAGAAAATTTGAACTTAAATTGATCAATTGTTGTTGAAACAGGTTAAAAATACTATCACCGTTAACGGATAAAGCTTCGAGCTTTAAATTGGGTTTTCATTTTACTTGAGTTCGCCATCAACAACGAGCTTCATCTCCAGCCAAGTGAATTGAACCAAGTGCCTCATATTTTTGTGGATGTTTTTGGAAAGTTATTTATTTTTTAATTTTGCACAGGTTCGAAAATATTCTTACAAATCTATTTATGTTGTTGAAAGAGAGGCTGATTAATTGTGTATACCGATAATTAGACGGTAGGGGCTGAGATAGACCCAAAATATAACTGAGGGCATGGACGTACCATTTAGCAAAGTTCTGGGCTAAATTTGTTTTTTTCCTTAATTAGAGAGTCCTTAAAACTCGTTATCGATAAAAGTCCTTGGGGCTTGGTCATGTTTGCATTCTTGTAATGGACTTGTCATTGCAAGGTCCATTTACCCACTTACGTGAGTTCTTCATGATATCATTTTGATTGACCAAATATGTAGTTTTCCATGTTTTTCTCTATTGCGTAGACTTTTGCCTTCTTATGAGCCTTCTTGAATTAGTGAAGTTGAATTTTCTCACTAGGTTTAATATCCTTTTCATTCAAGTTACTTTTATTTTCCATAGGAATGAACTTTTTAAAAATATTTATTTCATATGTCATGTGGTTGTACAATCACTATCAATCATTCAAAAATTAATTTTTTTGGTTGAAAAATAAATTTCCACAAATAAGTAGTCTTCTTGTTCTTCAATATTGACATGGGCAACTGTTTCATTCTTTTGAAATTTACTTTTGCAAATCACGGCTCCATGACCAAGTTTTTGTAGTTCTTGCACTGTGCATCTGGTCTTTTTAAACATTTATATAGAGGATATCCATTTTTTCCACATTGCTGACAAGGTGGGTAACTTTTTAAAATTTAACCCTGCTTTGAGTTTTGTGGTTAGCTACTAAATCTCTTAAACAATGCTATCTTGCCTCATAAGTCTCCTTTGTTCCTAAGCCTGTAATTTTGGACAGATATTGTGTGTTTTCCAAGGTTATACATGATTCATATCTTTCAGGCACTGTAACAAGAACTTTTCAACAATTCTTGTATCTTTAGATTCAGTGCCTAGTAATCTTACCTTGTTGACAATACCAAACAATCTGTCAAATAAATTTCCTCATCAAATTTAATACCTTCATTTCTCATATTCTTTTATCTCCAATATATTCATTCTTCAGATAATTTCAAATATCTCTTGGTGATGTGAGAGTCTTGATTTTCGTGAAACAGTATTCGAAACAACAACAATCAAAGTTGCTTTGCCTTTGACTTAATGATTTTCTTTTCATTGTCGCTCTTGATTTGGGCAGCGGTTGAATTATTTGGCAGCGAATTGATTTCTAATCATCTTCCACGGCTTCACAAAGATCAAGAACCTCCAAGTAAATTTTCATTCTCAGAACCTGTGGCGGATAATTCTCACCATAAAAAATAGGAGGAGTCATTCGTGAAAAACTATTTTCAGAATCCTTTTTTCTTCTCACAGATCCATCAAGAAGAAGGCTTTAGATACCAATTGTTGGTTTGTAAATAAAGAAATTAAGAAATTAATAGAGAAAGATTTTGAGAGAAAAATTACTGCAGTATTATCAAAGGGAATCATTTTATTAATAGTTCAGATACATACATTTATAGATATAATTCCTAACTAAATAAATATGCTACTAACTTATCAGTAAAATTTAAATAACAAATAATAGAACTAACTACTAAATTCTAGTCCCATAGCACTCTAATAAAATAATTTAAAAAATCTTAAAAATAGCTAATTTATTTATTTCTGCAATATCTTGAGACATATACTCAACAAGATAAAATACAATAACCCTTGTGGATCAGTTGCTTAGTGCACGGACAATCCTTTCATCAATAGTTAACCATAATAACTGTTAAAGTTTCATTAATACTACTGTGTTTCAAAATGAGCTGTTTATACCCGAATAAAAAATCAAAAATGTCGCGCTTTTAGACAAGAAAGATCTTATTTTTTGTAACATTTTTTATCCGTTACTTCTTCCCTTTCCTTCTGATTTCAGGTACTTTATGAATGATTCACATGAAGAATGAAGATATGATTAGGAGTTTTCATCACCCACAGGGTTTTCTTGTTCTTGTAACTACAAAACATTGCTTTATATCTATTTATATACACTTCACATCATATATTATGATTTTGATAAATAAAAGTTAGTTAACTTCTCACAATTTGAGTGGATAGTAACTACTTAATATCTTACATGTCAAGATTAGCTATTATTATTTTAGTTAGTTTATGTAAATGTATATATCATGTTTTTTTTCGTGAATTTGGAGCACATCACCTGATCTTTATTTGACTATAACACTTATTATTTAGTGTAGGTATCAAATTCAGAAATTCGTATATACATATCGTATACATTTGTACGCAAAAATGAGTTTACGAGTAGTGGATATTTTTTAGAAGTTTATTATATAACCTTTATCACTTTGATAGATTTAGGAGAGAATTGTGAATTCTGGAAAATGTAGAGTTCAGAATTAGGGCTAACATAAATGAATTGTAATTTCTTCAATCACATTATCATAAACCACATACCTCAGTTAGTAGTTTTATTTTTTCCTTCTTGGTTCAAACCTCCTTTGAAGTTCAAATTTTCAAAATGTAGTAACTCCAACTCCAAAAAATATTGTCCGTATCTGTCTCTGTCTTATTCTTATTTATTTATAGTTAGAGAGTCCTTATAACTCGCTATCATCGATAAGAGTTTTTTGGGGCTGACCATGTTGGCCTTCTTGTGATGGCTTGTGATTGCAAGGTCCATTGACCAACTTAGGTTGGCCAAATATATATTTTTCACGTTCTTCCCGCTTGCTAGACTTTTGCCTTCTTATGAGCTTTCTTGAATTGGTGAAGTTTGAATTTTCTCAGTAGATTTAATTTATTGTTATATCCTTTTCATTTAAGTTACTTGGATTATTGGTTTACAATAGTTGTTAAGTTGCTCATTTTCTCAATTAAATCACAAAAAAATGTTAATATTTAGTCCTGACATAGCCATTTGATCACCGAAGTAGAACATGAATAGAAAATATTAGTTATAAGAAGGTTTTAATTGTTCACATTTTAAGAATTAGGGAATATCTAATCACTTGTCGATCAACAAATTAATTGGACATTAATTTTAGATTGTATTTTTTTCCACATTGAATTCGGTATTATACTCGATACATTTTAATTTTAATATAATTCATACTTCATATACTATTTCCATGAAAAACATGCAACACACGTGAAAAAGCTATCACATAGTTGTGTTGAGTTTTTTTTTTTTTTTAAAAAGTAGTTTCGTTGTTAATTTACCCAAAATATTTTGACTGTTTTATAACCTACCAAGAATGATTTAGCTACTCTGTCACTTACCAACATATTATATTACTAATTAGCTTACTAAATTCACCTCCCATTTTTTAATTTTTTTTTTTAATAGATGCAAAATAACTTACTTTAGTATTTAAACTATACGGGCGTTTAAAATACCCCTTAACACCTTCAAAGTTATATTTTCCACCATGAGACTATGAAACCACTTTCACTCGCCACATCATAGCTACATAAGCACAACATCATAACCATGTAGCCCATGTCATTAATTTTTTTATTTCTTTTTAAACTTATTCACTATTTTTTCTTAAAACACTTTGAAATTAACTATATGAATTGATTAATTTATAAATGTATATCCCCGCCCCTCTCTTTCTTCTTCCTTGTTGTTCACCATTATTCCAACATTCAATACTTTCTTTTCTTCTTCTTATTTACTATTCAACAATTTTGTAAGTCACTTTAAAGAAGAAAATTCACTATAATATTCACAATATCTTTTTTGACCCCTTCCAACACTTGGAGAATGAATTTTTTTGAAAGACAATATTTTCTTGACAACTCAAGTAAAAATGAAGATTGCATAAGAAAGTTGATAAAAAAAAAATATAAATTTTATGAGAAATGTTTGAATGGATCTAGAAATCAAAATGGATCACTCAGAAATTTAAGAAAGTTAACATTTTCCAAATGGATACCAATAATATAGAGTGAAATCGACGTCAATAAATTGACATTGATATTGAATTTTATGACTTAGTAAAAGACTAATGAAATAAAAATAGTGGATAATGTGGGATGAAGATGGAGGAGGAGATGTTCCAATGGGAAAAATGTATATTGAAGAAGACAAAACAAATGAAAAGAAAAAATTAATAGATTAAAAAGGGCCCCACTAAATTTCATTTACCTCTTATTAAGAAATTTACATATTTTAAAGATTTAATATTATATAAAAACAACTATTTAAATAATTTATTGTATACAGACCAATAAAAAAGGCCATATGTAGGGTTTTAAAAATTGACATTTTTCTTCCCTGTGTTTTCACACACTTTCAAAAGAGTGCACTAACTCTCTCTGTCACATCATCCCTTAGGGGATGTTTTAATCACTTCAAAAATGTTAAGTACTAAAATAAGTTATCGGTCCAAGTTTAGGATTTTTTAAAAATATATTTTCCCTAATAATAATAAATGTTCCATTATACTAACTACCAAAAGAACAAAGCGAATCCGAATCCGTTTCCTTTTTATCCTATACTTACCTTAAATAATACTTTCTCCGTCTCATTTTATATGCCATCCTTTTTATAAATAGTTGGACCACAATACTTGTAATGTTACAACATTTATGCATAAAACACTATATTTTTCCTACCATATACCTGATAGAAATAGTTAATTATTTTTGTCAATTATTAATAAAGTTGACTTAAGAAAACATTAAATGAGAGTATAGAGGTAAAGTTAGATAATTTCTTAATGCAAGTGTAAAGTAAAAAAGTGATATAAAATGGGACAGATTATATATACTAGATCTACACACAAACACAGGCAATATCAGACCTAGTAAAATTCATCAAATTCAATAGATTTCAATAATTGAGCATATTTAGATTAATTAAACAACTGAGTCACCATAATTCTTTTCTATATAGAGTTAGCATCATAAAGAGTGGCTACATGTTGTCACAACCAAAATATTTAACTTTTTAAGAAGTCTTTCCGCATAATGTTCTTGTGACAACATTATACCATCTTTACTCCTTATTACCTTAATTCCAAAATCATATTTACTTCACCCAAATCTTTTATATCAAAATAAGTAGCTAGACAGAAATATTTGGTATTATTTACAATATTTAAACTTGTACCAAATATAGGCACGCCATCAACATATAAACATATTATCACATAATCTTCTCTGCAATTTTGATAAAAATATATATCCACTTTAACAGAAAAATTTATCTTTCAATAAGACTTGATCTAATTTTTGATCTCACTCTTAAGGGCTTGTTTTAGACCATAAAGAGATTTAATTTAACTTACAAATTTTATTTCTTGTCCAGAAATAATATATCCCTCAGATTGAACCATTAAATCTCTTCTTCCAGGTGACCATTTAAGAAAGCTATTTTTAAATTCATTTGGTGAATAAAAAACTTGTGTCGAATAGAGGAACTTCTATTCATTGGTGTAAACGTATCAAAATAACAATATTTTATTTTTGAGAAAATTCTTTTGCTCCTAACCGAGCTTTATATTATCTATAGATTCATCAAGATTAAGTTTTTTTTTTGAAAATCCATTTACAACCGATAGTTTCTGCACCAAGAGGTTTTTCATAATTGAATCAATTTCAATTTTTATTGACTTTTTCCAAAATTTAGCATCAGAAGAACATATAGCTTTGAAATAATTTAATGGTTCATTGTCAACAAGGAAAGTTTAAAAATCGTTTGTATAAGAAAAATATTCTCTTATTTTTTTTGGAATTTTGCTCTTTCGCAGTTCCTCCATATTAGAGACATTCCTACCATTTCTTTTAACAGATGCATGAGAAATTTTATCACACAACAAACAAATATGTTAAAAAAACTTAATTAGCATTCTTTGACTCAATAATAGTATTGCAATCAAGCACATCATTTTTGAACACAACAAATCTGTATGAAACACTATGTTCAACATATCCAATAAGCATGCAATCAACAATTTTAGAATCAATTTTTCTCTCTTTAAGTTCACACAAAAGAACTTTAGCAAGACACCCTCACACTTTTA
The DNA here is from genome assembly GCA_027705065.1 of Solanum peruvianum. Taxonomy (NCBI): domain Eukaryota; kingdom Viridiplantae; phylum Streptophyta; class Magnoliopsida; order Solanales; family Solanaceae; genus Solanum; species Solanum peruvianum. The sequence goes on from JAKWJD010001755.1 coordinate 74,451,101, forward strand.
AATATTTCAAATCAGGTCTGTAACCTTTCCACAATTCATGAGGAGTTTTTAGCAGTTATATTATGACGAATTCTATTTTGTATGTGACATGCAGATAATATAGCTTCACCCCATAAATTATCAGGAGCATTAGAATTAATTAACATGAAATTCATCATTTCTTTTAAAGTTCTATTTTTCCTTTCAGCGACTTAATGAATAATTCTTTTTTTTTCCACATAAAGCATTTAAAGATACAGATTCTCCACCTCTATCAAATTGAATTCTTTTAATTTTTTTACGAAGTTTATTTTCAACCTCAGACTTATAAGCAGTAAAAGCATTAAATGAATCATCTTTATTTCTAAGCAAATACAACTTAATAAATCTGAAAGAATCATTAATAAAAGTCACATAATATCTTTTACCACCTGTAGTCATATTCTATTTCAAATCGCTCAAATCAAGGTGGATCAAAGATAATAATTTAGTTTCTCTATTTACTGAAAAAAATGACTTTTTAGTAATTTTAGCTTCAACACATATTTCACATTTATCAAAATTATTTAATTCTAAATCATGTACTAAACCAAGAGATAATATATTTTTTATATATGAGACATTAACATGACTTAATCTAGCATGCCATAATGAAATAGGCAAAAACAAATACAACTTTAATGTAATCACCACAAATATTAAACATCATTGTTATAAAATTCATTGCCTGCAAAATAATTAAGTTTAGTCAATATGACTTTATTATCTTCAAAAAGTCTTCATTCCATATTTTTCTAATAATCCCACAGAATTTAGATAGAGTAATTTGAATATTAAGAACATGAAATACATCACTCAATGTTAAAATTCCACCAGATGTGAGTTTGAGAAGAACTTTTCCTTTTCAAGAACTTTAGTTGTCCGCAAGTCATCAAATAAACAATTTCTTCTCCTTTCTCAACTTGGTGCATGACACAAAATCATTTTATTTATAAAAATGTTTCTTGTAGCACCAGAGTCTATCATTCAATTTCTCACATTGGCACACCATTTATTTCTGAATGACCGCAATAATTAGATCATTTTTTTTAACCAAATTTTCTTTTTTGCTTAGCAGAATTGTTATTTCTTTCCTTATTCTTTTGCATTTAGGTATATTTTTCATGAATGTTTACTACTAGCATTGACTTGTAACCATGTACATTTACTTATCTATAATTTTTTTTTACCGTAAACTTGTGACATAATAGTTTGAACATACCAGTCAGGGTAGCACCAACATCAACATCATCAATAATTTCAGGACAGTATGATATGTAATAGTTTCATAGATTGTTGGGGAAATAATTGAAATTTCACGATAATAAAAATAAAATTTAACTTTATTATTTAGTAAAATAGTAGTCCTTAAAATAGGATGAATATTACTACAAAGATATATAAATATTAGTGCAGAGAATAGATAAATACTTGAGTTGTGCTAGACACTGTACTAAAAAACTGTTTCAATAGTTAAAAATATTTTTCCGAAATTAAATAAACACTTCCCTACTTAAATAGAGAAGCAATAAATCGTTTTTGTATATTTTTAGTGACACACCATTTAGTGACGACTGAGTGACAAATTATTTTTCGTCACACAAGATTTTTAGTGACGAAATATATTTATTAATGACGAAATTATTTGTCCTTGATAATAAATTTTGTTGTAGTGTGAAAAGTTGATACTTTTTTGAAGTTTAATTATAACTTTCATTACTTCGAGTCTTTGATAGATTTAGGAGAGAATTGTGAATTCTAGATTATGTAGAGTTCACGATTAGGACTAGCATAAATAATTGTAATTACTTCATATTATCATAAACGACATACACCTCAATACGGTTCATTTCTATTTTCTTGGATCAAACCTCCTTCAAAGTTCAAAAATTTCATAATGCACTAATTCTATTTTATGTTTGTTTCTGTCTTAGTATTTTTCTTATTTATTATTTATTTATGGGAAAATACTCAAGTACCCCCTCAACCGTTCCCGAAATCCCAGAGACACCTTTACTATACTAAGGTCCTATTACCTCCCTGAACTTATTTTATAAGTAATTTTCTACCCCTTTTTTTGCCTACGTGGCACTAGTTCGAAAAAAAGTCACCATCGTTGGGCCCACAAGATAGTGCCACGTAGGGCGAAAAGGGTAAAAAATTATTAATAAATAAGTTCAGGGGGTAATAGGACTTAGTATAGTATAAGTGTGTCTCTAGGATTTCGGGCATAGGTTGAGGGGTACTTGGGCATTATCCCTTTATTTATAGTTAAAATGTTATAACTGCTATTAATAAGAGTCCTTGGGCTGGCCTTATGATAGCCTCTCTGTTGATGGTATTTCTCTGCAAGGTCCTTTCGTTAAAGAGCCCTTATAACTCGCTATTAATAACTCACTATTATACTTTAATAAGAGCCTTTATACCTCGTTATTAATAACTCGCTATTATATTTTAATTACTAATTAGGTAAATAAATTCACCTCACATTATTTTTAAAAAAAAATTACAGTTTTAAAAATAGTAAATGTTCCATTATAACAATAAAAAAGACAAAATCAATCCCTTTCTTCTTTCTCCTGTACTTACCTTACATAAAAGTCTCTTTTATTATTTAACTCTCTTTTAAATATTCACCGCTCTTTAAATTTATATGACTCACTTTCTTCTTAATTCAAATTCAAATTAAAACAAACTCCCATTCTACACCTAAATAATTTATAACCGCACAAACATTTTTAATATAATAAAGATTAGGGATAACACACAAGTCCTCCTCAACCTATGTTCGAAATCTCACAGACACATTTATACTATACAAAGGTTCTATTATTCCCCTGAACTTATTTTATTATTAATTTTCTCTCCCTTTTCGGCTTACATGACACTATCTTGTGGGCCCAACGCTGATTGACTTTTTTTTAAGCTAGTGCCCACGTAGGCCGAAAAGGGGTAGAAAATTACTTATAAAATAAGTTCATGGGGATAATATGACCTTAGCATAGTATAAGTGTGTCTTTGGAATTTCGGGCGTGCATTTCCTAAAGATTATAAATTTCAAAAATCTTATGTTCTTAACTTTTGTATCTAGTCACTAACTTATATAAATTGGAACAACATGAATATCTATACAGTTTTACTGGGGAGAAGAGTCTGAAAATATACTGCAACTTTGACCAAAATTGTTGTTACGATATCAAACTTTATGAAGGACCTTTTTAACTCTTGAACTATTAAATAGTGTATTTATGCCCCCGACTATTTAAAACTGTATTTTAAAGATATATATGTGCCCACGTGGACTTTTTATGTCATGTGGACACACATATACGTTTAAACTTACACTACTAAAAATTGTAGGGGGGGGGGTAAATGTCATTTACAAAGTTTGGTATCGTAACATCAATTTCGATCAAGTTTTAATATATTTGAGACCCTTCTTTTTAATGAGATAGATTTGTAGTCCATAATTTTGACATAAATTTAAAAAAAAATTATTCTTAAATTCCATATCGAGTCAAACTAACTTATATAAATTGAAACAGCATGAATATATATACATTTTTAATGAGACAAATTTGTAGTCCATAATTTTGACATAAATTTAAAAAAAAATTATTCTTAAAATTTTGTATCTAGTTAAACTAACTTATTAAATTGGAACGACATGATTATATATAAATTTTTAATCACTATTTTGAAATAAATTTAAAAATCTTTTATTCTTAAATTCTGTATCTAGTCAAACTAACTTGTATTAATTGGAACAGCATGAATGTATTATTATTAATTTTGTATCTAGTCAAACTTTACATTAATTGGAACGACATGAATATATATATATATATATATATATATATATATATATATATATATATATGTTAATGAGATAGATTTATAGGCCATAAATTTTTTTAGAATCTTTTATTATTAATTTCTGTATCTAGTCAAACTAAAATATCTATATTTTGTAATGAGATAGATTTATAGTGAAATAAATATTAAAAATTTCTTTCGTTAATATCGTATAAACTGAGACGGAGAAGGCGATAGTATATGTTTTCCCTCTCTTTCTCTTGTGTTTTCTTATAGTTTCAAGAATTCAACCCTCTTCTCTTTATTCAGGTTAGTGTTTCTTGCTAAAAATGTGTTTGATATACATGTGACTGTTCATTTTTTGCTTTTAGTGTGTTGATTTTTTGTGCATTTTGATCAAGAAAATTGTGAACTCAGGTGGTGAAAGATGGACTCAGGGGATGGCTCTGGTCCAAAACAGAGGAACAGGTCATGTCAAAATGGTAATATTACTCCGTCTTCTTCGACTTGTGCTGTGAATATTGGAAAAGAGGGTGTGGGTTCTGGGAGGAAAAGAAAAATGTTAGTTTCTGAAGATGCAACAAAGTTCAGTCCAGCAACTTGTGAGCCTATCATTGGACGGGTTATCGTTGAGGAAATACCTAATGATGATGATGATGATGATGATACGGAGGATGATAATGTTGTTATCATTGTAGAGGAGGAAGAGAGTAATATGTATGTAGCAACTTTATAGTTACTTGAGTTTCTCATTGGATTTGCTACTTTACTACTTTAATCCTCTAGTCTATGTTACTTACTTCAACATGCTATCCTTATATTTGATTTTATCAACTGGCTCTTCAATTTAATCCTTGGATTTCTGTCATTGCAGGCTCAAAGAACTCGAGGGAGATATGAAAGAAAACATTTAGGACAATCGCCGTCACTCTTGGATGTTGGTGGCTTCAGATTCTCTGATTCTTCTGAAGTCCAAGATTCTCTGATTAATGAAGAAGGAACTGTGTGGGATTTAGTTCCACAAAGTGCCAAATCAACCATGCATCCTCATCAACGTGGTGGATTTGAATTTATGTGGAAAAATGTTGCCGGAGATATAAATCTCGAGAGGCTGAGACAGCCCCTATCTGATAGCAAAGGAGGATGCATAATTTCACATCCACCTGGAACCGGGAAAACCCGTCTCACCCTAGTATTTCTTCAGTCGTATTTGAAGCTGTTTCCAAAGTCTCGACCGGTAATCATAGCTCCTTCCAGCTTGCTGCTTAACTGGGAAGCTGAGTTCCAGAAATGGGAGGTGGACATCCCCTTCCACAACTTGAACAGCAAAGATTTCTCTTTACAGGAAGATGAAGCTACAGTGAGTGTGTTTCGCTGTTTATCCCATGCGGGAAAGAGAAATCCACACCTTATACGAATGGTGAAGCTAGGATCCTGGGTAAAGGTAATAGCGTTTTGGGGATCAGTTATGATTTGTTCAGGATTCTTACCGGAGATGATGGAGACGGTTATGCTAAGCCGATTAGAGAAATCCTTCTTAAATATCCTGGTCTTCTGGTACTTGAAGAAGGGCACACTGCTCGGAATGAGCAAGCCTTGTCTGGAAAGCTTTGAAAAAGGTTGAAACAGAGAAGCGCATAGTTTTGTCTGGAACTCCTTTCCAGAATAACATCAAGGAGTTATACAACACTCTTTGTGTAGTCAGTCCAAAGTTTGCTGCAGATTTGGAGCAGAAATGGGCTTCTCTTAGCAGCTCCATCGACAAGAATGCCCGAGCATTGGAAGAGCTTAGGGACATTATTTCACCACTTGTCCATAAGTGTAGTGAAAATGTAAAGAAGGTAAGCCTTCCGGGTATAAGGGACACTGTAATTCACTTGAAACCCACAGATTTGCAGAAGGAGTTGCTTAGAAGGATTCCTGAGAATCCAAGCTCCTTTTATGAACAAAATCTGGTGTCTCTTATCTCTGTTCATCCTTCATTAGTGGCCAATAGGAAGGAGTTCTCTGACTTAGAAAGTCAGCTAAAAGAGAGAGGTTGTCGGTTGGATCCAGATACCGGAGTAAAAATGAAATTTGTTGTTGAGCTTATCAGACTTTGCGGTGGGCTGAAGGAGAGGGTTATAATATTTAGCCAACTACTTGATCCTCTAAACCTGATCAAGGAGCAACTCAGTTCTCTCTTTGGATGGACTTAGGGGTCGGGAGATTCTATATGGATGGAAGCTTGATGTGAAGCAGCGGCAGATATCTATAAATTCTCTTAATGACCGTAAGAGTGATGTAAAAGTGCTTCTTGCATCCATAAAGCCTGTTCAGAAGGAATAAGTCTGATAGGGGCCTCAAGAGTGGTTTTGCTTGACGTTCTCTGGAATCCGTCAGTAGAAGAGCAAGCCATCAGTCGAGCTTACAGGAATGGGCAGACCAAATTTGTGCATGTTTACTGTCCAGTAACATCAAAATGGGAGGTTGACAAGATTGAACAGCAGACGAGAAAGAAGTACCATTCAGATGTTCTTTTGTCTAGGAATCATGAAGCCAAGATGATCCTTCATGTTGTGAGTCAGAGGATACCATACTAGAATCCATGTTTGAGCATGAGGGCCTCCGTCATATTTTGAAAAGCTCTCTCATGCACCACGTGTGCTGCCGCCTACTACATGCCTTGATTCTTGTAACCCAGCAGTTAGGTTAGTATGTGTTTAATTTCGTGTATTTTGTTTACTGCCTGTCTTTGAAAAATGGTTCAAATGTTTATCTCTTTCTTATCAGATCAGTTTGGAGCATTTTTTTGGGTACTTGTTAGAGGAATTTTTGAAGCCATCATCATTACAGGTACACTAGCTATACCATACCATCAGTAAGCATTTTTCTGAAGATTCTAAATGATGTATTTGTTGAATCCCAAGACACAACAATCTGTGAAGCTTTTTCATATGCTAATTAATTAACTTGGATTACATACATTCAAGGTAAATGATGACCTTTTATACAGTTATCATACTTGGTGTTTTAACACTCTCCCTCAACTCTTGCTTCTTTCCATTTCCATTTCCATTTCTTCTTCAAGAACTTTTTCTCGAAGAACATGGTAATGTACCTTCACATGCTTAGTCCTAGCGTGAAACACTGGATTCTCCGCCAAGATTATCTCCGACTGGTTGTCACAATACAATGGAATTGAATACTCCATTGGCTGATGCAAATCCTTCAGCAATTGTACAAGCCAAGTGATTTCCTGAGCTCCCATTGCCGCTGCTCGGTATTCCACTTCTGTTGTTGACAACAACACAGTTGATTTCCTCTTGGTACACCAAGAGATTGCTCTTGATCCAAGTATAAAGACATCACAAATGCCGCGTTTTTAGACAAGAAAGATCTTATTTTTTTGTAACGTTACTTATTCCTTTCCTTCTGATTTCAGGTACTTTGATGCAGATTCACATGAAGAATGCAAATAAGATTAGGATTTTCATCACCCACAAGATGTTATTGTAACTGCAAAAATATGTCTATTTATATTATGATTTTGATGTAGTAAAAAAAAATATAACTTCTCATAATTTTGAATGGATAGTAACTACTTATGATTAGCTATGTTATTTTAGTTAGTTTGTGAAATAATGTTAATACCTTCATTAAAGTAAGTATATGCAGCAGAACCCTCAGTTTGATTAGCTAGGTATGTCATCCGTTGAAAAAATTCTTTTTTGATTTCTTCATTAGAGTCCAACTAATTTGGGTTCGCATCGCATAAATCCCATCTAGGGTGAGGTGCTCTTTATCAAGGTTTTTCTATAACCTTGTAAAATAATTTTAAGTATTTTACGAAAAAATTAGAGTTAATCATATAATATTTGCACTCAATACTTTTAGCAAAATTTTTTACAATTGTGAATGGAGAGCACACAAACTGATCTTTTATTTGACTGTAACGCTGATTATTTAGTGTAGGTATCACATTCAATATTTGTTATCTAGAGTTAATTTAGTAATAATCATTTTAATTTAGTTAATTGGATTATTGCATCACAAAATAAATAAGAGTTCTACACTTTTTATGCTTAAATCATACATAGTCTTAGTTAAAACTGTACATTTTTAAAAATTAGATCACAAAAAATAAAAATAACAGTGTTTGTTCATGATAGAGTAACATAGTCATTAAAGTAGATCATAAATTAAGAATATCATTTATAAGAAAGTATGTGTTAGTTGTTTAAGTCAGTTATTTGTCATGTAGCATTAACTCAGTTATTTGTCAGTTTCTGTTTTTTTTAAAAAAAATTTATTTATAGTTACAGAGCCCTTATAACTCGCAATCGATAAGAATCCTTATAGCTTGACCATGCTTGCCTTCTTGTTATGGGCTTGTCATTGCAAGGTCCAATAACTAACCAAGGTGACTTTTTCATGATATCATAATGATTGATCAAATATATTTTTTTTATCGTTGTTCTCGCTTGCCTAGACTTTTACCTTTATAGGACCCTTCTTGAATTACTGAAGTTGAATTTTTTCACTAGACTTAACTTATTGATATAATCTTTTTCATTTAGTTACTTAGATTATTGGTTCACAAAATTAGTAGTAGTTCGATCTACATTTAATCGTATGTATTGTTAACTAAAGTTGCTTATTCGCTCAATCATACATATAGACACTAAAACTTACTCATAAATCGTAATGCGTTTTATGCCTTTCTGTTTCAGCTCAACTAATAATGAGTATAAAATGAAAAAAAAAATTATTTCTCTATATGATAAAAGTAATAAATTAAATAAATAAATAAATATATTCAAACAATATTGATCATATAAAATTAAACAGAACGGGTAATATCATAATTTCAACAATAAATGAAAAAAGACTGAAACTTACACATAACCACATTCGTTGAGTGTGTTTTATGTATTTAGGAGAAAATTTGTGAATTTTATGAAATTATCGAGTTCAGAATTAGGGCTAACATAAATGAATTCTAATTACTTCACATTATCATAAACTACATACCTCAATTAGTAGGGTTCATTTTTTCCTTCTCGGTTAAAACCTCCTTCGAAGTTCAAAAATTTCATACTGTAGTAACTCCAACTCCAGAAAAATTGGCTGTATATATATCTGTCTGTAACATCTCGCCAATTTGAATTAGTTAGGAATAAGCTAAAATATTCGTTTTTTTGGAAAGAAAAGCAGAAACGTGGAAAATTTCCTAAGTTAAGAAAGCAAGTTTTGGACATTTTCAAACAATCATAACTTCTAGCTCAGGATGAGTTAGATGTAATTCTGAATATGATTGAAAATTCCTTGGAGAGATCTTTACAATGCCGCCGAGTTTGCGCATTTTCGATAGCGTATGAGGGAGATATGCCTATCGAAAGTTGGGTTGTTGAACTAAGAAAAATCTCAATCCGGATTTAAGACATGGCAAACTAGTCTTTTCAAGAATTAATTTCCTTTCGTTTTAGGGGTGTATTTGGGGTAAGAACAAGTTTTAGTTCAGATCAAAAAATCAAACTTTAAGCTTTGGGCTTGGAGAAGAGAGAAAAAATAAAGGAAAAAGGAGAGAAGTCAAGATCGCCAAGATTTTGGGAGTGGAATTCGTCGGGGTGTTCCCTATCAAGGTATGTGAGATCCTTTGTGTTGGATTAGTTCATCCAAACACCAAACTTATTTCGATTAAGTGGTTTATAATTGTTTACATGTTCAGAAGTGAGTTTTTGAAGAATATGGTCGAATTTCTGTTGGTTGAGTTGTTTGAATGTCAATTGATGTTTGATTCGTAATCTCAGAGTTGATTTTCGAGTTAAACCTATTAGGTATCGAAAGTATTGATGATACTAAGGGTTTGAGAAAATAACTATGGAGGTTTTGGGAGTGTAGTGTTGAAAAATGAGAGAGTAAGTTTGTCAACCACACCAGGGCAACACCAAGCGTGACGATCCCCGAATGCACCCAAATCGATATTTTTCGCCTAATTTTCATAGTTGAGCCTTTGTTAAGTCCTTCTAAGGTAGTTTAACACTCTTTAGTGATTCTAATTACTTCAATTGATTTCTAAACACCTAGGAATCACCAAAATTTAAGAATCATAACCTTGAATTCATAATTTCATTTAAGGAAAGTTATGATTAAAGTCAAAAAAGTTATAACTTATGTTTAGAAGTTAGGAAGAAAATCAAAGCAAAGTTTTAAAGTTTTCCAAATTCTTTATTAAACGTTTTAACGTCATTTTAATGCTCTTCAGTTAAATAAGGAGTAAAGAGTTTGAAGGTCTT